>CM024592.1:56675911-56831472 GCA_014182565.1 Eucalyptus marginata
GTAAATTATATTTTGCCCTCAGGTTTTTTTGGGTTGTTGCAAATTGCCCCCTTAATGTTTCCATCTCCGCAATGATTTCCTAAATACTCTCAAATTAGTTTCCTCTTACCCCAGCGTTAACGCTAGCCAATTTTTGTACTGAAATCTGACTAGACGACCTACAATGATGATTTATAAGGGCAAAGTCTTCTTTGCCATATATAGTAAATTTCGTATCTTCAAAATTAGCGATTTCAAAACCCTAAAATCTCTACATCGTTTTTTGAGGCCTTCCTGGACCCTCGAACTAACTGGATTATTCTCACTAGGATGAAGTATAAATGACAATAATTGACTATTCATCAATAATAAAAAGAACTTGAGAGAACTCATGGTTTTGAATTTGGTAATTTTGAAGGTGTGAAAATTACTAGAAAGTGGTAAGACGGTTTTGCACTTAATGCAGAGCAAATAGGCCACCTAGTTAGATTATCGACAAAACATTAAGGGTGTTTTTGATAACCATTCTATTTCTGAGTAATTTTTTATTAGAAATGATTATTTTTGATTTTATATATTGCCCTCCAACTATTGAGAGTATTCTAAACTTGGTTGTTGCGACGTCTCAAGTTGATTGAATCTGGGCTTGGTATATATGCAGGCAAACCTTTCGTGGATGTGCCGAAGGAAAGTGGAGTACTTGCTGGCATTATGATTAGGGGCAACTCTGTCGCTTTGGGTGATCCCGATGGCCTTGCTCAGAAATTCCGACGATACCATGAAGCCGGGGCTCGCTTTGCCGTCTGGGGTGATGGGCCCGTCATCGACACAAGTGAGCCATCGCAGGTTGCTACTGGCGAAGGCAAATGAACTGGCGCGGTTCGCCACTTACTGCCGGGAAGGCGGTCTCGTCCCCATCGTGTATCCCAAGCTGTCAATTGATAAACCCCAGCATTCTCAAGTACGCCGATATGGCCGAGCGTGTTCTCACCACTTGCTTGAAGGCTCTAAATAATCGCAGAGTGCTCCTCGAGGGAACCGTGTCGATGCTTGGGATAGTACCCAAGGCTGATCCGCAGGTCATTGCTGGAGACACCCTCCGGGTCCTGCAGCGAACTGTGCCTGCTGCCATTCTGACCATCGTGTTCTTGTCCAGTGGGCAGAGCGAGGAGAAGGCCATCATTGCCATGAACAAGCTCAAGGGCAAGAAGCCATGGAAGCTTTCCTCCTTTTTTGGTCCGCCACTACATCAGAGAACCTTGGAAGGCCAGGGCTGGAAAGGACAATCCGCATTCCCCACTAGACACGAGGCGATCTCGGAAGCGAACTCTGGGAACTAACAAGGGCGACCTTCAACTCGGTGAGGGCGTCCCTGACATCTGTGGCTGTGCTTGGTTTAGAGGATTTTAGCATGATGACTACTAGCATCTGTGCTGTGCTTCGTTTCAAGGATTACTAACTTAAATATATACTGCCAATGGACATTACAATGGGTTTTAATAATCAATCTTGAGAATTGCCTTTTCCTTGTTGCTTGCTTTATTTAGAATATATCTTTGTTCATTATTGTGAGACCGACGTTACAATGACTTTTAATAGTTGATCTTGAGAATTGCATTTTCCTTGTTGCTTGCTTTATTTAGAATACATCTTTGTTTATTATTGAGAGACTGTGCTTGCATTGATGATCAGCCGTCAAAAAGGTGAGTTGGATTAGGTTTGGGTGGGATTGAAAAAGTCCGATATTGATCCATTTAACTCATTTTGGACCCATTTCCATGTGATGTGCATTCAGAGCAGGTTCATCATCATCAAAAGGTTGAAACCACTTCCTTTTGAAATGCCCTCTGTCCCTCCTCTCCCTTCTCATCATGATACAATTTGTACCCTTGAAGAATTAATCCACAAGATGCGCAAGAAATTACACGTCAAAGATTTTACACAGAACCAAGTTGACAATAAAACCGGAATAAGGAACTACAAATCACATTGCTCCCTCAAATATAAGAGGTCACCAGGAGCAGCTTGCGCGTATGCCGTCCGCGCTAAAAGCATTTCAAAACTCCACCACCAATGCGAAATAAGATCCAGCAGCATAACAGAAAGAACATAACCAAAACGAAAACATATCTAGCTAAATAGATGGGCTCCCTAACCAAAGCTATTCCATTGGCAAAAGTCATTGACACAAGTTCTAGGTGAAGGAGATTTGGCAATTGCGGAACTTCTCGGGAACATTCTCAGAAATTGCCCACTCAGACAATGCTCTAACTTGATATTGTCCGATTCATTAAAACCGTAAGAGGGGCCCACAGTAGTACACCATTAATAAGATCCAAGAGATGATCATTCATGCTAGAGAAGGACGCATTGCAGTTGTGGATCCCCAAAGCCTCATAGGGAATTGGGTTGCTATAAGCACTCACAACGTTATTTCATCCCAATAATCTTTTTGATCCTCAATCATCAAGATAGTATTAGCATCAGGGATATCGGTAGTTTTACAGAGCCCAACCTAGCCAAAGGGTGAGTACTCCTTGAAAGTCTTGGAAAACCAAACTGTCTCCAATTCCGTCATGTAACAGTGCTGGGCCCTGCGATTCTACATTTGATTCTCCAAGAGTAATTATAATCTTACCTCGAAGTGACAATCGCTACTTCTTTCACAGATATCTCCAACTTATCGCCAAAAGAAAGGGATGATTTCTCCGTAAGACAGCTGCAAATAATTGACAACAGTATATCTATTACCCACTTGTATCTGGGAGACAACTCCGGTTTAATTAAAGAAAGATTGAGAAAAATCGGGCTTAAACTCAAATGTGTAACTCTAAATGCGATACTATGTAATGCATTATTTCCATGACCAAAATATCTACTAAAGTGACCAGCTCAGGTGTCAATCAAAATGGTCCGTCCATTACAACGAGCAAAAACAAATTCCTCTTCATATTCCACTATTTAAGATGCTATCGCAACGAGAAAAGGATTACTTTGCAATCACAAGCTTGTTTCTAAACTAAATAAGAGAGTCTGAAGCACTTAGCGATCAATGAATGACTTGTTCATAAGGTTAACAGCCGAATCCAGCAACTGCATCCAGAGAAACTGAAACCAATAATAGCTACTAGTATTGTGCCACCGAAATCTACAACTATGAGGGAAACGGTGCAACAACTGGTTCTCAAAGCATGAATGGAAAGACAGAAAAAGAAAGAGACCAGCCCTACTACTGGCAGAATTGATAAGTGAGAAGCAGACTGTCTACTTATTTAAACAACCAAAGGAACCTATGCAATCAAAAATTTCTAACACCATCCTTGGAAAAGCCAACTAATCATCTTAAGAAGAAATCCACCAGCCCTAAACAGCATGACACAATGTCTACTCTCTCCTCTCTCCATCATAAAATCTAGGGCCTCCTGTACTTCTGTGTATATAACAACATAACCCAGTTTTAGATCAGCACCCATGCCACTTTAATTCCATAAAACAATATACACAATGGCAGTTACACTTCTGACAGAACATCAAATTCTCCATCAAAAGAACCGATGACGGACCATCTACCTAGAAAAAGTAGACTTTCCTAACGAAGTTTATCATTTCCAGAGTTCACATAGCTCATGGATTTTCCATAGCAGAAGAATAGCAAACCATAAATTTTTGGAAAAAATAACAATTACAGAATAAAAGAAAAAGGCAAAAGAAATTGCCTGGAGTGCAGCAGCCAAAGCCCCAGGCGCTGCTTAGAAAGATCAATTCATACTTCAAGAACACAGAAATCATAATACAAACTGATAAGGATAAGAGAGAGAAAAACATAACTACCTACCCAAGCAAATTCAGTTCCCTTTCGACAGGTTCCGTAAACTTCAGATTGACATTAATTCACCAGACCTGTTTGGACACAAGAAAGATGCATGATATCAAGAAAAGAGACAAAGGATACCCTGAAACACAATGAAGAATGATATCTGAACCACTCTTGTCATGCACGTGATAAAAGTAAAACAATGCTGAGCATCAATGAGCAACCAATTTCTCACGTCAACATCTGATATAAAGGTATTGAAAGACAATCAGGTCACCAACAAAATGACAAAAAGGAAAAAAACATACAAAAAGATCGAAGAGGTGCCTTCTTCTTGCATCCTCTTATGAAAGAGTAGCATGAATACTCTGTAATGCAAGAAGTCATATAAGGAAAATGTAATCTGAATAACTAACTGTTTAATCTCAATGCATCCATAATCAATATTTGAATATCCCAGTCCAAAAGCATAGCAAATATGGAGAAACTCTATATTACGCAGGATAAAGACATAATAATATCGGCGTTTCCTTTACAATATTCCAGGAGAATATTACAACACTAAACAGATCTTCAACAGGTCATTGCAGTGCAACCTCGAGAAGTGTTCCTCAGTCGCAAGAGAGAGAGAGAGAGATGCAAAAAAGAGTTTGTGATTAACTCCTCTTGTTTTTTAAGTAGTTTCTGATCAACTACAGTGATCATCTCAAGAAAAAATATTGCCAAGAGTAGTTGCTAGAGGTTATTTTGCTCATGGTCAGTACTGCATACAGTTCTGGCAACTCCAAAATTAGTTCCCAACATATCCTAGCGGTTTCTTGGGATTGTAACTTGAATCATCACCTTTGTAGGACTGCAAATCACGGGGTAGCAATTCATTAAACTTTCCCATAAGATTACCCAATGGCATGATAATAAAGACCAATCTTGTCAAAGGACAAAAATAGCAGAACTCCCACCGTCAAGTCTATAAAACCCTAAAGCCATGTAATGTACTACGTCATATATACACAAGTAACCTCACTTCGGAATATGCATTTCACCCAGTCCCAAATTTAAACAATCTATAAATAAAGCTACCCCAATATTCTAACACCAACCGTGAATTGGCAGAAACACTTCCTAGACTCCTGCAAAAGATTAGCAATTACATCTTGAAAGAACCAACCCATTAAGAACAAGGAAAGCAGGGATATTAACTCATTGTTGGCCAGAAATTTTATGTATTTCTGGAAGAGGCTAGATGAGCACGAAAACACATTTAATTTTTGTGGCAAGTCGATCAAATTTGGAGAAAGCCGCAAGTGGAGCTATCAAGGTCATGTAACTAGGAACAAGCAGAAAGGGAAGATGCACCCCAGAATCAGTGGCTCCGTCGAGCAAGAAGGCGCATTCATCCTTGAAAGGCAGGCCTCAATTTGGCAGTAAAAATCATGTTCTAGCGTCAGGGAACATTCCAGCGCTCGAAATGAATTATGGGACAACAGCCAAAGAGACTAAGAAGATAAAGCTAAATGTAAAACCTTAATCTCAAGACAATTCGACACCCTCACAGGGAAAAAAAAAAGGAAACAAACTAACTCCCCATGATATATCATATAAGTTAAACTCGAAAAGAGAATCCCCAAATCACCTTGAAACCAAGCAATTTAAGAGGCGGGATTTGACCAGGCACGATGCAATCCGGACCCGCAGCTTCGACCACCGCCCCAATCCCCAGTCCGCTCCCGATCGGGTCAGGATGCTGCTGCCACAACACACACCCAAAATGAATCCGACGCTCGAACGGGAATTCCAAATTCAACTCGACAGAACCTTCGAAACCACCTCCACGACAAGCGAGCAACATGGGTAGTACCGAAAGGGGGAGAGGGAGGGGAAGAGGGGAGGGGGCTCACTGACCTTCATGACCGAGATGGCGTAGTTGGAGTAAGGCGTCTGGGAGACGCGGAGGACGGGGTTGTGGTGAATCTTGGGGATGGGCTTGCCGGAGCGGAGCTCCTTTCCTGGACATCTTTCGTGTATGGGTTTGTGCGCGCGGCGGACTTGTGCAATGAGGTTTGGTGAAGCGACTGCCACGGCGGTCGTGAGAGGTCGGTGATGTGCTGAAGAAGAGGAAGAAGAAGACGGCGGCGAGAGGGCGGCGGCGGCGGCGGCCCATATCTATTCTAGAATTGTTTACAGAAATAAAGAATTAACTTTTTTTTTAACTCCAAATCTACCCTCGAAAACAAAATAACAGAAATTTTCACTATTCTTGGCAAACAAACCTTAAAATGTTAAAAAAATTATTTTCGAAAATATAATAAAAAATAATTATTTAATTAGAAAATGTTCCGAAAATAAAAACGTTATCAAATGTACCATAAATTTACATAACATGATAATGAGTCTAAAACGAATTAAATGGATCAATATAAATCGATCTATCCAAGCCCCCACCCGACTCATTTATTTGATGGCCCAATCATCAATGCAAGATGGTTTTTTTTATAACGAACAAAGATGTATTCTAAATAAAGCAAGCAACAAGGAAAATGCAATTTTCTAGATCAACTAATAAAACCCATTGTAAAGCCGGTCTCTCAATAATGGGCAAAGATGTATTCTAAATACAGCCAGCAATAAGGAAAAGGCAATTCTCAAGATCAACTATTAAAACTCATTGTAATGATCATGGGCGATATTTATCAAAGTTAGTAATCCTCAAAATGAAGCACGGCACAAATGCTAGTAGTCATCATGCTAAAATCCTCTAAACCAAGCAGAGCCACCACAGATGCCAGGGCCGCAGCAAACTCAAGTCAAGATCCACATTCAGTACCTGTAGTCCTCACCGTGTTGAAGGTCGCCCTTGTTACTTCCCCGAGTTCGCTTCCGAGCTCCCCTTGCCTCTAGTGGGGAATGCGGATTGTCCTTTCCAGCCCCGGCCTTCAAGGTTCCCTGCTGTAGCGGCGGACCGAAAAGGAGGAGATCTTCCATGGCTTCTTGCCCTTGAACTTGTTCATGGCAATAATGGCCTTCTCCTCGCTCTGCCCGCTGGACAAGAACACGATGGCCGGAATGGCAGGAGGCACCTGTCGCTGCAGGATATGGAGGGTCTCCCTAGCAATGTCTCGCGGATCACCCCGGGGGCTATCCCGAGCATCAACAGGGTTCCATCGAGGTGCACTTTGCGATCTTTTAGGGCCGTCAAGCAAGCGGCGAGAACATTCTCGGTCGAATTGGCGAACTCGAGAGTGCGGGGGGTTTATCAAACAACAGCTTGGGATACACAATGGGGACGAGACCGCTCCTCTGGCAGTGAGTAGCAAACCACGCCAGCTCCTTTGCCTCCTTGAGAGGCTCACTTGTGTCGATGATGGGCGCATCACCCCACATGGCAAAGCGAGCCCCGGCTTCGCGGTATTGTCGGAATTTCTGAGCATGGCCATCGGGACCACGCCAAGTAACACGGTTGCCCCTAATTGTAATGCCAACAAGTACTCCACTTTCCTCCAGGACATCCACGAAAGGTTTGCCTGCATATATACCAAGCCTAGATTCGATCATCTTGAGACATCGCAACGACCGAATTTAGAATGCTCTCGGTAGATGGAGGGCAATATACAGCTCAATTAGCTGAGACACTGACCTTCGACGGTCTTCTGATAGAGAGCTTCCTCAGAAAGCACCACTCCGTTGAGTGAGCGGAGAGCTCCGGGAGTGTTCAAGAGTAGTTCCCGCTGGACACGCCTGCGGCTCTCGCTATCTTCACAACACGACAGCTTGACTGTGCTAATCGATTCATCAGCAGCGAGGATACCCTTTCCAGCGGTTCCCAAGTAGGCAGCATTAGCTATGAGCTCATCTACATTAAGCCCAACGACGCATGGTCCATCGGCAAGAATATTCATGAGAAAAAGCCGAACATTGTCGGACGCAAAAAAGAGCAGGGGTATAGTAGCAGATAGAACAGAGAACAGATGAGAAGGCCAATCCAGATCAGATCAAGCCCTTCTACCACGGATATGTATGAGCTAACTTTGAACTAGCAAGATAATCACCATAAAAACAAAACAAAACAAAGAGAGACTACAGGTACAACCCATTTAGCAATAGTGATAAATCGAGCAAGGGACAGATGAAGCAGAGGGAGCACGAGAGACAGAATAGTATCCTATGAAGATCAAACTCAACACTCCAAAGTAAGCAAAGCGCATGCAGAGAGAAGAAGGAATACTGGGGCATTTGCCCTTGGAGGTCGACATTTGCTCTTTGTCTCCAGCGATATGAGGATCCCGACAGCAGGAGGCTTCTTCCGATCGTTGGGAGAAGTCACAGAACCTGTTGTGTGAGGGAAAAGTGCGTATGGCCTCCATATGAAGAAGAGATGGGAACCCCGTCACTGTCAAACCGTCCTCAAACGAAAATCTCATAGGAAAATTTTGGGTACCCCAAAATTAGTGCTACATTCAGAGTGGATATGATGCATGATTCCGCCGGGATATTCAATTGTTAAATGGAACTTTGCAGGAACTATTCATTCAATTGTTAACCTTCCACCTTTTTCTTCTCTCTCCTCCTCCTAGCCTCCTTCAAATCCGTAGAAAAATGTTGGGGCTGACTGAATGTCGTCCGAGTGACATTTAAAAATGTTGGGTTGAGTGAATGTCGTCCCGAGTGACATTAAATGTCACTCGGACGACATTCACTCAACCCCAACATTTTTCTACGGATTTGAAGGAGGCTAGGAAGAGTGCGGAATGGCATTCACTCAGCCTAACATTTTTCTATGCATTTGAAGGAGGCTAGGAAGAGGAGAGAGAAGAAAAAGGCGGAAGGTACCAAGTGAGCCTACCCTCCACATGGCACCTCGTGAGTTGGCGGGACCACGCTGACTTGGCGCTGCAGGATCAACCAATATTTTCTCCTCTTTTCGGACCCGACGACGTCCTCTCCCAAACAGCGCTGTCTCCAGACGGCTGCGCTCCCTCCCGCCCGACGACGGCCTCTCTCTCCACTCCACAGCCTCTTCCTCCCAACGGCATTCTTTCCACTCTCGTGACCTCTCTCTTCCCGAAGCGCGCTCTCTCCTTACGACCAATTCCACTCAGCTTTTGTCTTCCCTCCGTACTCGCGACCAAGAAGCAATCAGCTCTGCTCTCTCGTCTAATCTTCCATCGACGACTTGCTTCCACGCTCCGCTCTGCTCAGTGCCATCTCTCCCGAGAAGCCCTAAATCTGCGACATCAACCCCCGCCTTTCAGGTTCAATTTTTCCTTTTTCACTGGGTTTTTATGTCCGCATCTTTGTTTTGGGCGAAGCTCGCATGTTGATTGTCGACATTTCTTGCTTTTGCCACAATATGTGTAGGGGTGGCTCTTGTAGAAAGGGGAAGCGGTCGCTCTATTCTCTCGTCCAATCTTCGATCGCTTCCACGTTCGGCTCGGCTCGGCTCAAAGCCATCCCTCCCGGGAAGCCTGGTGTATTGCTGTACGCACGTGGGTGAAATTTTTTAATATTGTTTTGTTTGTCATTCCAACAGCAGAAAGGTACGTGGTTTTTCCGTCTCTTTTTAATCAATTGGGGGTGTTAAAAAGAAGTTTGAGGGCCTCCCTCCGCAAATTTTCTTGCACACATGGGAAAACAAATGAACCAATTGCTGCCATCTCCATTCCCTATGTATCCTCTGAAATGTGGCTTCTGTTTCTTCAACGTAAAGCTTAGAGTATGTACTGATTGCGCTTGCGGGTGAGATTCCTCGCGAGAATTCTCTGCTGAGACAAGTATCTAGTCTTCTCAGAAGATTGCCAGCTATTGAATCAGGGAAATTTCGGCATGACTTTTTGATGGTAAGTATTCTCTTCAGTCTAACATGCCCTGAAGTCGAGGCTTCGGTTTTTCCTTCGGTAAGTATTCTGTTAGTTTAACATGCCCTGAAGTTGAGGTTTCGTTTTTCCTTTCTAAATTTCGTTTTCTATGTTAGTTGCTGAATAATTTTGTTCTTCGCTTTCTCGCCTAGATTCTTCTCCAATTTGCTTTTCTTCCGGGAGTACACTGATACGTTGCTGATCACTTACCTGGCCATGCTCCCCAATCGCTCAAGGTAATACCTGCAAGTAGGAGACGCATAATCTTCCGAAAAATTTGTTTCTTTTTCAGGTGAGACTCCTCTTCATCTTGCTGCGGATCGAAGCATATTGAAACAACGAAGTATCTAATAGATCGAGGTGCCGATTCTGCTATACCTAATGACGATGGTCTGACAGTATTGCATTACGCAGCTGGGTCCAGTATGTCATTTCTGTAACGTTGGTAAGCATCACCGTTTACCAATCGCCGCAATTGCTTTCCAAGATAAAGCTAACATTTATGATTTTTCATACTAAGTTAGCAATCTCTCTCTCTCTCTGTCACACACACACGCAAACACACGCAAAAACATGAGCGCATGCACATTGCATCTTGTCCTGATCAACTGAAGATGGACATGCTTCTCTGAACATCGAATTGATGAACTTTCTACTTTCTAAAGGGGCCGACGTTGATTGTCAAAGCTCTGTTGGCAGCCCTTTATATTTTGCTGCTGGCTGTGCTCAGCAAGATGCCGTGAAATTTCTCTTGGAACATCATGCTAACGTAAGCTTGATAAATACGTAATCTCTTAAATTTTCTCTCTCTTTCATTGCAGACTTTTGTGACTTTGAATATCTGTATCCCATATAGAGAGAGCGAGAGAGACAGAGACAGAGACAGAGACAGAGACAGAGAGAGTTGCAACTTCGTGCATATGCCTTCTGCAAGTGCACTTTTCTCCGCGCTCTTCTTCTTCGAGAAATTCGGCAAACCACCGACAAATCTACCAATGAAGTAGTTCTTGTCATTGCTGGGACCCACCCGGACAATATATTCCTACATAACGCACAACATACGCAGCATTTCAGCTCCCACTCATGTTCCCTTACCACCCACGATACGCGCATCTCAGCTTCCAACAACACAGAAAAACCATAGACAGCTTGTAGCCCTCCCTCGCAAAAACTCAACCACGTAAATTGACTGACTAAACAATCCGAAAACGAGCAACAAACACATCCAACCCAACCGCAAAACCACATAACACACTCAATCCGGCGAAGGGAACGGAAAAGAGAGAGGGAGAGAGGGCCAAACCCTAATCAAGCGAGTGAGCGTGGCGCCGCACTCGTAGCACTTGGCTCCGGACTCCGCCATCGCCTTGCCGCAGGTGGAGCAGAGCGTCATGTGCTTGCAGTTGCTGCCGTAGAGATCCGCCGCCGCCGCACGTCGGCTTCAACACCAGATCCGTTCGCCATCGCTGATCAGTGTGCTGGCAATGTAGATAGGAATGTGCTTTTCCCCGACCTTTTTCTTGCTCGATTTCAGGGGATGTGAAGCCAAGGCCCTAATACCGATCGCAGACTCATTGGGCGTGAGACTCTCGAGCACATCCGAATACTGTTTGGCCAAAGTCTGGAGCTTATCCTGCAAAACCCCAAACCAAGTCTGCACCTAGGCTTAACCCCAAAACACCAAATTGTCACGAGTTGTACCACAAACATAAACACATAGTCATCCAATGATCACATATCAAGTGAAAAAAGAAAAAAAGCCTCTTTCCCCGCATAGACAACTGTCTCGGAGAAGCTTGTAATGGATAAACTAGAGTCCCCCATCTTTCACCAAACTAAAGTAATCCCACGAAAGAAAAAAAAAAAAGGCGAAATTTTACTGACCTTGAGAGCATTGACGAGGCCAGCTCGATCCTCGTCGTTGAGAGCTACACCAAAATGAGAAAGCAATCACATCGTAAGCTTGAAACAAGAAGGTAAGTTCAGTGAAACCAAAATCTTGCAAATCCGCAAGTTATGAGCAGTGAGATCGGTCATGTTGAAGTTCTCATTCGAGTTGCTCAAGGTGGCAACTGAATTGGGAGTGAGACTGGAGGAGGAGCTCTTGGTCGAGGCGGCGGAGGCGGAGGCGGCGATATCTCGGATCGCTTCCATGTTCGAGCCTACCGTCCCATGTTCCCACCCACCAGAGCGCATCTCAAACTTCCTTCACCATCGATGACCAACACTTATTCTCAAAACACCATGTATTTACAATTATATCTGCAACCATATAAGGCGATATAATTGGTCGACTAGTAAATACATGTGATAGATGTAAAACAACAATAATCTTCCTTCACACTCATGTCTCTCTCCATTTAGGAACAACTGCTTTCCTAGATACATCCCATAAGGCCATATCCATTCATGACCGCCGGTAACATGTTAAAGTAGCAACACTGATCTTTCACTTTGAGAATATAGACAGAAGTAACATAGGGCACAAAATGAGGTAATTTATAAATTACCTCAAGGGCTCACACGATTAGTAAATAGAGATGATTTTACTCAAATTCCCTTGTCGGTCGTACAATGCACATGTAGTATGAATTATATGCTATAGTTGATTTCTCTTTCTATAAGAGCGTATGTCATTTATTAAATGTATCCACTATACGGATCTTAGCCTAAACATTGTCACGTGCTTCTCATGTACTCTTGTTTAGCTCGAGTGCTATATCGGCACGCTTTCTATAGTGCCCAATTAAGTACCCGCATCCGGCATCTTTCAAGCATACATGATTGTGAGACTATCATGTTCGGTCTTATTATTAACAAATTATAAACCTCATCTTGACTCTAATCAAGGCGACATATTATTTTATGTACTAAACTTGCTCTTCAGCATTTACTTGTACATAATGTCTCATCTCAACGTGCTACTATAGCACTTGAGGTGATTGCTCGTGTGAGTGAGCCAATCATTGTTCTTGACATACTTTTCAATAATATATGTATGTATGTGCTAGTCTCATAATGTATTTGTACTTTTTGATAAAACATCAAGTCACTAATAAATAAACAAGTACAATACATATGTCCACATATACATAAACCAATGATCCTCGACAAAAATACATATCACATTGTATGCAATCCTAGTGACATCCTGTGGGTCAAGAATATGTCTCTAGGAATAGCCTTCGTAAATAGATCAGCAACCATTCTATTAGTTGAAATGTATTGTAGGATAATTTCTTTCTGCGCTATTATATCTCTTATGAAGTTGTTCTTTATGTCAATGTGTTTCGTCCTTCCATGATACTTGGGATCTTTCACATAGGCAATGGCTGCTTGACTATCGCAATAAACTATTACCGGTCTTGGAACCTTGGTAACGGTGGCTAAATTTTCCAAGAAACATTTTTGCCATACTACCTCTTGCATTGCAGTAAAGCATGCAATAAATTCTGCCTCTATCGTAGATAAGGCCGTGCATGTCTATTTCTTGCTATTCTAAGAAATCGCACCTCCATTTAGTAAGAACGCATATCCAGAAGTCGATTTACGCTCATCTGGGTCTCCACCCCAATCAGCATCTGAATAGCCTAATACACGTAAATCACTCCTTTGGAAACAAAGTCGATAATCCATGGTGCCCTTCAAGTATCTCAGGATCCTCTTCATTACTTTCCAGTGTGCTTGACCGGGATTTGATTGATATTGGCTCACCAATCTCATGGCATAATATATGTCGGGTCCAGTACACATCATAGCATACATCAAACTTCCGACCGCACTAGCGTAAGAAACAATTTCCATTACTTTAATTTCTTCTGGAGTCTTAGGACACATCTCAGTACTTAGGCCTTCACTTTGCATGACATGGGTATCAATGGGATTACAGTGCTGCACATTGAAACGTTCAAGAATCTTCATAATATAAGACTCTTGTGATAAAGTAAGGAGTTTCCTTGATTGATCTCTTTCGATCTTAACTCCTAATATATAAACAGCTTCTCCGATGTCCTTCATTTTAAAATTGGAGGACAACCATTCTTTTATGGTAAAAATCAAAACATTGTCTTTCTAGCCAATATGATATCGTCCACATAAAGTGATAAAATCACAAATTTATCTTCGGACCGCTTGATATATACACAGTGATCTTCTTCGATCATCATGAAACCAAAAGTTGTTATGGCTTGATGAAAAAAGACGATACCACTATTTAGATGATTGCTTAAGACCATATATTGAGCAATGAAGTTTGCAAACTTTATGCTATTGATCTTTAGCTATGAAACCTACTGATTACTTCATATAGATTTCCTCATCTAGTTCTCTATTGAGAATTGTCGTCTTTACATCCATTTGATGTAATTCAAGGTCAAAATGTGCAACGATGGCTAGGATAAGGCGTATTGAGGCAAACCTTACAACTTGTGAAAAAGTTTTCTTATAGTCTATACCCTCTTGTTGAGTATAACCTTTTGCCACAAGACGAGCCTTATACTTTTCAATGGATCCATCCGCCCTTCGTTTAATCTTAAAGACCCATTTGTTTCCAATGGCCTTACGATTATGTGGTAGATCAACCAAGTCCAAGACATGATTTGCCCTCATTGACTCTATTTCATCTTCCAAAGCTTTTCTTTATTCTTCCTTATCAGAGGATGAGAGAGCCTCTTGAATAGTCTTAGGCTCGGCATCGTCTTTCTGAGCAATCATAAATACTTCCCCTTCAATCTCAAAACAACGACGATGAATATTTTTACGATTACTTTTATGCAATTGAATTTCTCTTGAATTCAATTCGTCAGGCGATGCAACACTCCCACTAGGTCTTGTGTGTTGAGGTAAATCTTCATTTCCCTCTACAACATTAGTGGGTGTGTTATTAGGATCTTCCATCTCATATAATTGAAAATTCTTATCAATCTCACATTTATTAGGAAAATCGTTTTCCAAGAATGTGACATCTCGTGATTTTATTTCGGTCACACTCCTATGACTTGTTCACCTATGAACATGTACCATTTGGAGTGTTCAATATATCTTATAAAGATACATTTCTTCCCTCTAGGGTCTAATTTGCCATATTTATGGGAAGATTCATGAATATAAGTTGCACATTCTCATGGATGTAAAATACTCAAGTTTGGTTTCCTACTAGTCCATAATTCATAAGGGGTGGAAGTGACCGATTTTGAGGGTACTCGGTTAAGTACATAGGTAGTAGTCAATAATGCAACTCCTTAATAGGAGATAGGTAAATTTGTTTGCGCCATTATAGACCTAACCATTTCCAATAGAGTTCTATTCCTTCTTTCAGCTACCCCATTTTGTTGTGGAGTACCGGGGAATAGTTAATTGTCATACAATTCCCTTTTCATCACAAAGAGTCTTGAATTGCTTAGATAAATACTCACGTCCATGATCGGTTCTCAATGCCTTTATTGTTTTATCCAACTGATTCTTTACCATCGTTATATATTGTCTAAAGCAGTCTAATGCTTCTGACTTTTTGAAGATCAGAAAGACATAACCGAAACGCGTGAAGTCATCTATGAAAATGATGAAATATGAGGCTCCATGCCTCGTCCTCACATTCAAAAGACCACAAATGTCAGAATGTATGAGTTGCAATGGAAATTCAGCTCTAGTCCCTTTACCGAATGGTTTTCTAGTTGCTTTTCCCGTTAGACAATGTTCACATACGGGTAGATTAACATTAGTGAGTAACCCTAAAAAGGCATTATTTAGCCAATCTTTGCATTCTTTACAACCCAATGTAACCTAATCTAGCATGCTAAGTACTTGCATCAATCTCAACATCACTGGAAAATGCAATTAAAAAAAAAAAAAAACAACCATTAACATTAACATTGTACTGATCATAGTCAATGTCTAACACTATAAAACCATTTGATACATGACCTGAACCATAATAAACTGTTCCAAACAAGATGTCAACACAATCACCATGGAAATTCAATACATAACCTAGGCTAAGAAGAACAACTATAGAGACCAAGTTTCGTTGAATATTCGGAGCATAGAGGACATCATGTAGGAATAGGCTTCGACCATCATGTAAAATTAATTTATATGTGCCGATACCCTTCATTTCAATTCTTGAATTATTCCCAACATATATCCATCTTCTTCCAGGTTGTATTCGACGATACTCCACAAATGCTTCTTGGTCTCTAGCTATGTGATCTGTTACTCTTGAGTTTACAGTCCACATTGGATGAGAATCAGCAAGCATCACGGTGCTAGAAACGAAAGCATTACTTAAAGTAATGGAGTTATAGGATACTTCTTTCAGCTCAGTGCATTCACGAGCAAAGTGACCCATCTTGCCACAATTGTAGCACTTCATCTTGGCCTTGTCCTTCTTCCTACCACGCTTTTTGCGTTGGAAGGTCTTAGCCCTCTTAGGTGCCTTATCAGTATTCTTCCCTTTATTGTTGAATTGACGATTCCTTTTACGCTTGAAGCCCGAAACTTTGCGCGAACTCAATTCAATAACATAAGCATGGGTAGAGGATCTCGCAGCCTCTAGGCGCTCATCCTCTAATTCCAAATGACGTGATATATCATCAAAAGTGACAATATTCTCATTATGTGTCATATTGATCTTCATATGCTCCTAATTGTCAGGAAGAGACCTTATAACAGCCTGAACTTGCTGTTCATCAATAAGGGAGTGACCTGCCAACTTCAGCTCACGAATCATGTTTGACATCTCCCGAAGATGCTGCCTCATCGTTACCTTTGGGCGCTTTCGGTATGTGTCAAACTTGATGGTGAGTCTCCTCAACTTAGTGGCAGATGTACCCCCAAACTTATCTTTCAAGGCAACCCACATTGTTTGAGCTTTATCATAACTTTCAAACTCACACATGATATCATCTTGCATACGGCTCGACAACGTGATGCGAGCAATGCTATTTTCTTTTTCCAAGCTTGATAAGCTTCTAGATCTCTCTTGTGTTGAGCTGAAGTTCCATGCTCAGGTTCATCCATGGTATGGTTGAGGGTTTCCAAAACCTCTTGCTTCTCAAGGATGTACTAAACCTTTCGGTGCCAAATATCATAATTGTCACCGTTCAGCTTCTCACCCTTATTGAGGTCAGCCACAATGGTCTTGGATGCTGAAGCCATAATCAATTGTTCTTAACACATCGACATAATAAATGCATAATCAATACTAGCACACTTTTCAGAGTAACACACATATTTAATTTGTAGCAAAGACAAACTAAATTAATGATAATTCAACAAAAGACACGAAACGAAAGTTCACTATGTTCCCAATCAGCTCCCATGTACGATTGTTCTATTATCATTAATTAGTTTAATTTGCACAAATTTTAAGTTCTAGGTGAGAACTCCTTCGAATTCTACCAACCTACGAACTCCCACTAAGAAAAATAATTACATGACCTCATGTATTTCTACATTTTTCCATTAACACTAAAGCATAGCATGATGTAAACCAACGTACAAACAACAATCATGCTGTAACTACAATCAAAACCGCAATTCAACATGTAACGGAAAAACAAGGATTTCCTACCATTGTTCGAATTTTCTTAGAACTAGAAAATTGCAAGTATATTAAACTATATACATGCTACCATCGACCCAAGCTCTACACAACATATATGACATCATTTTCATATAGGCAAGCTACTATATTTCTAAAACCACAAGAAAATATAGGTCAAAAAGAATAAACAGTGCATTTAAAACCCCAAAATACACGTACTTAGGGTTCCCTACACATTTTCATACATTTATAAAACCCAAAAATATAAAATAAATATACCACGGTGTTGAGCACATCCATACAAACCAAACGCCACCAACCACGCTCCTATCGGGCTTCCACGTGCCTACACGCGCTGCCTGAATGCGCGGCGCGTGCGGCACACGCACCAGCGAGCCAAACGGCTCCTGGCCGGTCCGACTGGTTTGACCGCCAGACCGGTCAACCGGTTTGATCGTTGACCAGTCAACGGCCGGGTCGGGTTTGGGTCGGGCCACGGGTTGGGTCTCGGGTGCAGGTCGCCGCCGGCCAACTGCCGCTAGCGGTGACGTCATTTGGCAGTTACCAACGGTTGGATGACATCATCCGTGACGTCAGCACGTGTCGGTTTGCCGACGCGCGTGTGGCAGCTCACGCGCTGGCCTTTCCTAGCGTGTTGATCGCGTGGCGCCCACGCGCCGCCGCCCGGTCGCACGTGTGGGCGCGTGCGGTATCCTCGGCGGTGTTCGACCTATTGACGGACTTGTCTCGGCGAGTACTTTCACCTTGTATATTTCAAAATTTATTTTGGCCGAAAAAATATTTCGAAAAATGGCCAAAACCATACATGCGTTTGCAGCCCTGAAACCCGTTCTTCGCTTCAGTTCGTTTTTGACAATTCAAATCGCAATTCTGAGCAATGAACATCCAAACAATGTAGATTTCATACTCTTGATCTCGATATCAAATGGTAAACGAGAAAATTCGATGAAAACAAGGCAGAAATCACGACCGAGCTTTGATACCAATGTTGGAATTTAAGTCGGCGGAAGATGACTTACCTTTATCCGATGCGCAAACAACAATTAACCCCGAAACGAACATTGAATTGCGAATGAATCATGAACAAAAATACTTCACGTTGGTCTGAATTCAATCACAAGGAAAGCACTCGATTTCCACAGCGTAAATGCCAATTGTTCTTGTAAAGATGAAATGAAATGCCTTCTTTTCTTTGATGGAAATGGAGAGGAATTTCTGAGCGTATGTTCTGCCAACCGTGCCAACGGTTGTCTTCGAGTCTTTTATATGACTCCCTCATACCCTTTCAAAAGGGCGTCTTTCCATCATAGCATATCAAGACGAAACGGTGCGTTCCAATCGCACCCAATCATGGACGTACTGATAATGTATAACAGGATTATTAGGTGTCAAATATTAAAAAGGGAAAGAAGAGCAATTAGAATGCTTTCCACAGGCATTAGGTGTGCAAAGACTAGCCAATTCTGAATTGGGCTGTATACTATATTGAAATCATGATACAGTCCATGACTTTCACTGGATGCTTCACCTCTCTGAAAGAGTTGAATTCTGTGGATTTCAATATTGTCCAAAAGAAGAAGAAAACCTCGCGCATTTAGACAGAGACAGTTTTCAGTGGAACAAAGGAGAACAACTACCTCGACTTCATCCAGGTTGACTCCATTTTCCTTCAGAAAGGATATGAAGCTGTCGAGTCTATCTTCAGTTGGTCGGTAATGTCCACTATAAGCAGAGATGGACTTGGAAAAACAAAACAAGCCAGTGTCAGGCACCATAAAAACCAACACAGATGTCATGCCAGCTTTAGCAGTCATTATGTTGATGGTAAGACTGCATTAAAAGCTAAAGCTTGAGAGCTGATAATTTATCAAGAAAACAATGAATGAAATTAATGCTCTATCCTGAACTGTCTTGACTTGCCCAGAGTCAGTTCACACCGACAAATAACTCCAGACTAGCCAAGACTCTTGACATTTAAAAAGATCGTTAATGCTTTCCAGCACACCAAAGAAAGCATGAGAAACTTTCAGATAGATAAATATCAGGTCCCTAACCGACAATTCCTTTTAAAAATAAACGCGTGTCCAATTGTTGATTCGGTTTTTTGCTTTGCCATCCAGTAGCAGGATGCATTATAAGGGTACAGGTAACAGGAGGTGATTCTTCTATAGGAAATCTTGGAGAAGAAGCTGCATGCAGGATCATTTAAGGAAAGACGACATGATGGCTCAAAGATCTATTTGTAGATTTTACGTTAACATAACTATGATGTGAAGCTTAGTTGTTATAGAGGATGAAATAGGTCTTCTGAACATGCTTCTCAGGCAGCTTTGGACAATAAAGTTTGACAATGCCAACAGTTCAGCAAAATACTTGTATATCGGATTGCAGTTTTAATTGGCTCTCAATGACCTTCACCTTGTTGCATATCTCAGCAAATGGAACAACAAGAAACCATTTCTAGACATTAAAGCAGAGAGGGTATGTATAACAAGAGCTACCATAAGGCATGACATGTCATTTTCAATCACTTTTTCAACAGCGCTCCGCAACCAATTCATAAGAGCTAACAACATCTATATGTTGTTAAACTCAAATAAGGAGATTATTTTTGTAAGATTTCTGTGAATGATCCAAGGATAATAAGAGGGAAAAAAAGAAAAACTTGCATCTAGGACTTGGAATGTAGAAAGGGAGATTGTAATTGGAACTAAAACTAGAAAAGTGCATATCTAATTTTAGAAGAATGTAAAGAAAAAAAAAAATTAAAAAAACACAACAAAATGTGTACTGTACCTTAAGTACTCCATGCTCTGCTACTAACCTTCCAGCCGCAAAGTGACTCCTCCAGCCAGAAAGCTGGAATGATGAAATACTCCTTTCTTTTTCTAAACAATTCAGGGGATCAGCTTCTCATGACATAAACATCAGCAATCAAAATGAAATCAGAGGTTTGCATCTTTATAATAATATCAGCTTACCTCGCCAGCGTATAACCTTTTGAAGGACTCATCACAAATATCCATGCAATATAAGTGGATTTTCAGTTTTTGCAAACCTGATCCAGAACATAAAAAGAAAAATTGGTGCTCATTGTTTTTGTAAATAGAACAATATGATAAAAGCATTAGAGTAGAATGAAACATTAGAAGGTGATCCACTGAACTAATAAGTCGAGAAGGTACAATGCACAAACAAGTTGAGGTCATGAAACAGCATTTCTTACCTCATTAAGAATCTCCTCTGCCAAGCGTTCAATCCTCAATATACGGCCAACAACTGGAACCAAACTTTTGTGCCATTTGAGGTCATGCTTTTTGTCCAACTGCAGTCCATCATCGATTAGGACAGCAGATATTCTTACAGCTTTGAAACATAATGAGGAAATGGACTGCAAGCCTGCTGTTCTGCGATATTCTTCAACTGCCTTCAGAGATGACTCTGTGCCATAGAGCTTGGCGATATCCCTCAGATTTCTCTGAATGGACAAACTAGAGTTGTTATGATGCAAGTTTTAAGAAGCCATCTTGTTCTTTGCCTGTCATATACGAAATTCATGTCAAAAGTTTATCTCTTATGAATCCGTGTATTTATAGTCCTTGGATGAATAACTTGTCAGCACCTTCTTTCTTGCCGATTAAGGTGGAAAATAATTCAAACTTCAAAGAGTTTTTCCGTTCCCGAAGACTTAATGTAAAGCTTAGAAGAAAATCAATTAAAATTCTGCGCCTGCCAAGGATACGTATCAAGCCAAATAGTCAACTTTCTAACAAGTACATTCAAATTTTATCTCCTGCAGGGCTCCTACGCTGCTACCTCGACGACTAATCCTTTCGCCAACTCTTTGGGCAACACCTACCTTGTCCACCGAAACACATTCGACGTCAAGATTCAACCAAGAACTCTTTTACCTTGAAGGGAAGAGAGTGAGGCGCGAAGGATAAGGCCTCGCCTTCGGCTTCGGTGAAGCATTTCGCGAAAGGGAAGGTGGAATCGAGCGCCACCAGGTTGTGCGCGTGGCCGGCCACCAACTCCACCTCCTCCACCGCCTCCCTCAGCCGCTCCAGCTCCATCTATTTCTGCTCTCTCTCTCTCTCTCTCTGCTATGGATTGTTTTGTATTCTTGTCACTTGCCAATGCCACTTGGGGAAGGTAATTTCATCGAGCTGGACTCGAGGATTACGAGGAATCCTTTTTTTCAAGTAGTTTTCGTTCGTTCCAAATAATTTAAAAGTTAATATCACGAAAAATTTCAAATTGATACATATATGATAAATTTATCCTAAATTAATTTTTTGATAATTAATTTTTTGACTATAAAAAACCCTAAACTGGTCAAATTTATCATCTATTAATTTTCGTGAAATTTTAATGTCAAATTACTGAATTGGATGACAAATGTATCGGTTTAATGTTTTATTCTACATTCGTCACAAATGTACTAATTATTAATCCAACTTAACGGAAGCCAAAGGAATGTAAATTTATCACAAATATACTAGTTTTGAAATTTTTGTAGTAAAAAAATTAGTTTAAGATAAATCCGTTATAAGTGTACAAGTTTGGACTTTTTTCGTAATATTAATCCAAATTAAAAAATATTTTTCTTAAAAATGAATGAACAAAAATAATTATATTATTCACAAAGATAATTAAATGTAAGTTCTTATTGATATTAAAAATAATTTTTATAAACTAATTATTTTAAGTAATTATTTTTAGGAATTTTTTTTTTTTTGAAAATTATTATTATTATTATTATTATTATTATTTACAAAACATAGAGTTCGGTGAGCAGTCAGCTGATTCCTTTCTTCTTTCACATGATTGGGGTAATACTAATACCCCCGCCATTAAATATGCGATTTTCCAGTTTTTCAAGTACATGTTGTCTCCTCCAATCCATTGACTTAAACTTTTATGCTTAATTGATTTCGCAAAAAATATTCTCTATTTTAAGAAACTTGTAAGAGTATTTTTTGACATTTTCCTTTATTGCTCTCAGTGTCCTGCCCTGTCGCTGTCAGTTTAATATCCAGGCGTTTTAATATCGCCCAAGATGGCTCACGCTGATTTACTTGCTTTATTCAAGCCATTTATGTTTTTATTGCCTTATTTATCGGTTCTATTTTTGGTAAATTTGAGTGGTCAGAATTGCCATATTTAGCATTACCTTTTAAAAACTTCATGAGTACGTTTTTCTTTTTGGGTCTAAAGTACGTTTATTTATTTGCCATAGTAACTTAGTCAATCTCAAGCCCAAGTGCAGAATCTCTGGTCCATGTACCAATATCGAGTAATATTTTGAAAAATGATTTTTGATTGTCAAAAAGAGAAAATTCATTTTCTAAATTTAAATAAATGTTTTATGTCGATTAACTCATTTTCCTAAATGATCCAAATGCTGAAAAATAAGATAAATATTTTTCAGAAAAAGAAAAATCTCTCAAAACAAAGGAAGCCTAAATTGGACTTCTTAAAATGGTATTATAGCATAGATTAAGAGTTCGAGTTTTGGCACTCCACTCTCAAACTTATTGCTCATGGTTAAGGCCGACAATATTGAATACAATCCATTTGCTTGACACAACGCGATAAGCTCAACTTTATAAGTTGATGAATATATACATTTAAGCATAATTCAATTCTTTAGCTAAAATCAAATTTAAGATGTTCTAGATCGATATGAATGGACATGAATTACAAAATTATTATTACACACCAACACGAATTGCTACCCTATTCATGGTTGGTTCACAACAACTAGCTCGCGATAAATGAGAGTCGGGCGCATTTCCTACTCTGAATCTGGCGGACTCTGTTTCGCCATTGGTTGACGTGGATAGGCGTTGCTTGTCATTGAATAAAGTTGTATCCAGAGATCTTGCTCTGTCTGCCGAAGAAAGTGCCCCTTCAGCATTAGCAACAGTGGCCATAGGTCCTGACATGCGTAATGCCGAAGAGCTAACGATTCCTTACAAGGAACTCAGGAACCGGGAGGTTCTCATAAACCAGACAGCCAAATCAGAAGATATGACAAAGATCCATTGATTCCCTCAAATTTTCGTCCTTCAATATAGCTGATGAAGACAGAAGAGAATACATTACACAGTCGGCTGATAGATTTTGAGAGCACAAGATGGATTTGTGAAACGATAATACTAGTAACAATGAATCTATAGCTACACTCTACGGCAAAACTCTTGTTTCATATTTTTAGGTCAACACGGGCACTAATATACCAAAAACCAAATGCTAGATGCAGCAAGCAAATGAATACAATATTGCATGTAGTGTTGATATATGCACGTCCTCTCCAAATTGCGGAAATCAACATCTAATGCTGAATTAGATAGATTATATAAGATTAGTCAAAGGACAAAAAGCATTCGGACCACCAAAATTTTATTTGCAGATGGATAAATCATAATGACAGAGAAAACAATATCCATTGTTTTAATCACAAACCATTAGTTTTAAAAAGTAATTCTATCCATATTTCGGTGACACTTCAAGCTAATGAAGTGTTAAACTATCGGTTCAAGCTCTAGCCTGGTCTCCTGACATTGACATGAATTGAGGCAAATTAACTTAATTAAACAATGAAAACATTGAGCCAACTCTATGCATGAAAGAGCCAACGAAAACTTAATCAAACTTGTCGCACCACGTGACTAAGAATTAAAAGGTTTTGACTCTTTTTTTTTTTTTTTTTTGGGTGTGGTCAGAGAAGGGTTTTTGAAAATTGAGGTGTTTTCACTTGCTTTAGGTTTTGTTTATTTCACAAAAAATGGATTTTGATTTTTTTTTTTTAAATTGATAATTTATATCACTTGAAATAATTAGTTAACGAAAATATTTTCATTATCGACAACAACTTATATCTAAGATTTTTGAGTATGATGCAAATATTTTTCGTTTATTAATTTTTATAAGCGTACAAACGATTATTTAATTTTTTTAATAATTTATTTTTCGAGAAACAAATATAGTCTATTCTTGTTAACCAAGTGATGGTTATATTTACAGGCAAATGGGTATATTGAGGCCGGAAGTTATAAGCTACTGAAATAATTAGAGGAACCGCTAGAATGAGCCGATCATAGTACTAACGCTCCCACGCCGTTTGTAAAATAGTGTCCCAAAAGCTACAAGTTCCTGTAGCGATTTTTACCCTCTCTGGCTTGATTTAATCGAACTTCATCTTGTCTTTCAGCAAAGGATATTTACGATCTGACTTGATTCACATACAAAGGAATCAATCGGGTAAGAAAAATCATAGGGGATGCCACAAAGCCTTTATTTCATTTTATTAATTTTTTTTGATTGATTGACCTATTATTTTCCGTTGCAATTTAATTGTTGAGGAAATTGATGTTGAATAAAGTGCATATGTGTATGTCTTTAGTGTGGGCCTATTATTGTATAAATTTACAAATGGATTACTGCAATTTTCTTAATTGTGCAATTAGCTGTATTTTATTCAATTTAAATAATTATTGTTATTATTATTTAATTTGATATCTATATTATATATAATTCGTTAGTCAGCAAAGTGGCCGAATTAGAAAGTTTCTCATAGATGTCAAATTAAATAAAATTCAATTACTCATGTTTATTTGATGCTACTAACGAGATGAGATGATGTTATATATTTTTCTTGGTTATGGGTAATTTGAAGTTCATTGATTATAAAATATTTAAGGATCACCTACGGGTTGATTGGTTAATTTTATAATCATGAACATGATAGTGATTAATTAGTATACTTGGTCAGATATGTTTGGCATATCCAAAAGATCGCAAGCATGTCTAATTGGAGTATATATATATATTTACCAATTATGTGAAAGCAAATTTAAGCATCAATTATGTTTTATGGTTATACATTGTTGTATCATCCAAAGGAGAACTTCAATGTACATTTAATGTTGTGTGATTGTTGTCTGAATCTTTTTTTTTTGTCAGTCCTACTCTACTCCTGTTCTAACTCGTTCTCGGACTTTTGCCTCGCCTCGCTTGCGGGGTGTGGGAGATGAAACCCACTCATGAAACTAATTTGTCTCCACCAACCCCCTTGAGAAGGTGGGGATTTGAATCCCTCACCTCCCCCTTCCATGTTGGAAGGGTGGCCACTGGGGTAAACCCAGTGGTTTATTATGAAGTTCAATGGGCTTAACTTTTCTGAATAGGGTGAATAAGTCAAGTTTCACCTAGGTGTTCTTGATCGATTTAGCGCACATGAATGATAAGCCCGCTACTCTTACTACTTCTAGTAGCACTGAAGAAAGTTTTTTCCAGAAGGCTTGGGAAAGATCAAATAGACTAAGATTACCATTCCTGAAACTGATAATGTTAAGGAATTCATGAAGTTAGTGGAAAGTCGTTCTCAGTTTGATTATGCTGATAAGTCAATTGCTGGGACATTAATGGGCGTGTTAGCCATCATGAAGTTTGATGGTTCTCGTACAATGCATGACCATGTGAAATGGCAAATATAACAACAAGATTAAGTTCCATGGGAATGAAAGTGGATGAAAGTTTCCTTGTGCGGAGTTTATCATAAATACCTCATCCCTTGAGTATGGTCCATTCGAAATAAATTATAATATTATAAAGGATAAGTGAAATGTGACCGAATTGCAAAGTATGCTCATTCAAGAGGAAGCAAGGCTTAAGAAGTAAGGAATCCACTTTGTGAATCTCATAAGTCAACCAAGAGCTCAAAGAAAACCAAGAAGGAAGAATGGAAAGGGTAATAAAGGACCACTAAAGATTAAGGAGTCATCGACCAAATCCATAAGAAGGAACAAAAAGAATGATAAGTGTCATTTTTTGCAAAAACCTGGACACTATCAGAAGGCGCCTGAAACATAAGGCATGGTTTGAAAAGAAAGGTACGCCTAGTGTTTTTGTATGTTTCGAATCATACTTGGCAAAAATTCCTTATAATACTTGGTGGATTGATTCTAGTTGTGCCACTTATGTTTTGAATATGAAATAGGGATTCTTTATGACCCAAACCATAAATCCGGTGAAAAGTTTATTTTCACGAGGAATATAGTCAAAGCTCCAATTGAAGCCATTGGGGGCGTACCACTTGATTTTGGACATCGAACATCATTTAGATCTTTTCCAAACTTTTTATGTGCTTTCTATTCCTCGAAATTTAGTTTCATTATTGAAACTTGATACGATTGGATATTCTTTTAAGTTTGGAAATGGATGTTTCAGTTTATTTAAACATAATCATTTCATTGGTTCCCATGTGCTTTGTGATGGTTTGTACAAATTAAAAGCTTAATAATTTACTTTTGAGACTCTATTGACCTTGCATCATAATATTGGTTCGAAATGTGGTTTATTGGATGAAAGTTTAGCTTACTTGTGACATAAATGTTTGGGTTGTATATCCAAAGAAAGAATGCAGAGATTAGTAAAGAATGAAATCCTTCATGATTTGGATTTTACTGATTTTGGTATCTGTGTGGATTGTATTAAGGAAAACACACAAAACACACAATTAAGAAAGCGGCCACAAGAAGCACACAAGTCCTTAAAGTAATACACACGATATATGTGAACCTTTTTGATGCCTCGTCGTTTGGTGGAGAAAAGTATTTTATCACATTTATTGATGGTTTTACACATTATGGTTATGCCTTTCTATTGCAAGAAAAATCTAAATCGGTAAACACATTAGAGGTGTTTATCAATGAGGTTGAAAGATAGTTAGACAAAAAGGTGAAAATTGTCAGATTTGACAGAGGTGGTGAATATTATGGAAGGTATGAGGAAACTGGACAATGCTCTGGTCCATTTGCTAAATTCCTTGAAACGTGTGGCATTTGTTCTCAATACACAATGACAGGCACACTTTGCAGCAAAATGATGTTGCAAAAAGACGTAATCGTACATTAATGGATATGGTTAGAAGCATGTTAAGTAATTCTTTTGTACCCTTATCATTATGGATGCATGCTTTGAAAACCATCATGTATTTGTTAAACATGGTTCCTAGTAAGGTAGTCCCAAAGACTTGTTTTGAATTATGGACGGGAAGGAAACCCGGTTTGGGAGGCACCTACATGTTTAGGGCTGCCCGTCGGAAGTAAGGATTTATAATCCTCATGAAAAGAAATTGGACTCAACAACGACTAGTGGTTTCTTCATTGGTTATCCAAAAGAATCCGAAGGGTATAGATTTTACTATCTTAACTATAGTACAAGAATTGATGAAACTAGAAATGCTAGGCTCATTGAAAATGGTGAAACTAGTGGGAGTGTAGAACCACGAAAAGTGGAAATTCAAGAAATAGGGTACAAGTACCTTTACCTACAACTCATTCTTAGGTTGTTGTTCCCACAATTGTTGAATGACTTGGCTTGACAACATACAAGAACAACAAATAAATGACCAAACACTCCATCATGAAATTGCTATTAATGAACCCACAATAGATGAACCACATGAAGTGGCATTAAGAAGGTCTCAAAGGCAAAGAAGATTTGTCATTTCCGGTGATTATGTGGTTTATTTACTTGAGTTTGAATTTGACTTAGGAATTGATGAAGATCTGATTTCGTTTTCACAAGCCACGAAAATTGTTAATTCTGCTACGTGGTTTGATGCCAAGAAAAAAAGAGTTAAAATCAATGGATCACAATGAAGCCCTGGGACCTTGTTGATTTGAAGGTTGTAAAAGAGTCGGTTGTGAATGGGTCTTTAAAACCAAATGCCACTTGAATAGCAATATCGAATAATAAAATGCTGCACTCGTTGCCAAAGGGTTTTACTAAGAAAGATGATGTTGATTATAAAGAGAACTTCTCTCTGTGTCTTAGAAGATCTCTTTGAGAATTATTATGGCTATAGTGGCTTATTACGACTTCGAGTTACACCAAATGGATGTGAAAATTGCATTTCTGAATGGGAATTTAGATGAAGTTTATAAGGACCAACTGGATGGGTTTTTAGTTGAAGGAAATGAACACATGATATGTAAACTTAAGAAGTCAATGTATGGATTTAAAACACGCTTCCCAACAATGGCATCTCAAGTTTAATGATACTATCATTTCCTTTGGATTTAAGGAAAACAATGTTAATTTGTGTATATATTTGAAGGTTAGTGGGAGCAAGTTTATATTTTTAATTTTGCATGTTGACGATATCTTGTTTGCTAATAATGATCTTAGTTTATTACATGAGACCAAGAGATTCTTTTCTAAGAACTTTGAAATGAAAGATACATGTGAGGCATCTGTGTGATTGAAATTGAAATATTCCATGATAGATTACAAAGATTGTTAGGGTTGTCTCGAAAAGCATGTATCATAAATTTCTAGATAGATTCAAGATGGAAAAATGCTCTACAAGTGTTATTCCAATACCTAAATGATGCGATCGTGACCTCAAACAAAGCAACTTGTGTATATTTGCACATTTTGCAGACTAATGCATTGGAGGTCCTGTTTCCTGAAGGAGATGAAGAAAATAGCTAGTGCACACCTTAGCTTATGCCATAAGATCTGCATAAAAGTTGCAGCTGCAACAAATGCTGCAATAAGCATCAGCTGCAACAAACACTAGTACATTTGTCCCAGTGACATTGTTTTTGATTATGACATCCGTATTGTACCACATGAGTCAAAGAAATTTTGGAACTGCAACTCTATAAATTGCTCCTTCAATCATATTTTGCTAGCAACAAGCATCACCGGACACCATTTAGAACATTCCAAAATTAATTAAAGATCAGTTTTAACATTGTCAAGGGATTATTCGTTTGACCTAAGTTTTTAGAGGATGATTTCGCTCCAAAAGCCACTGAACTAGGTCAGTACTACCATCAAACCTATCTCATTGATCATTGCATCTTTTTTTGTAAATCTCACATCATTTGCCACGTAATAGGTTAGATTGATATATTGAACACTTGAGAACGTGACAGCTAATTCCATATGATCTCTGAAGCATTCGTTAGAAATTTCAAGCATCACTTTTTCAGAAACATGAGTTTCTGTGCAGCCGCTACTTGCAATACTCCACATTTGTTAATGAGACTTATCAAATCCAAGTTTTGGAAAGTAGCAATTGGGTAGTTAGCTAATATCAATAGAACAGAATGAAGGAACTACAAAGTCGTCGACGTTCAAACTGTAATCACTCACCATTTGTGCGATGAGCTTTATCAGATGCTGCTGCAGACTCATCACCACCAGATAATCCTAAGGCATCTAAATCTCTGTACATAATGAGCCCCCAAAGATCTAAACTCTTACTGGAATCATAGTCATGCTAACTTTGCTAGAATTCCCAAATCCGATATCTTGACATCAAGATTGTCCAGCTTCACGATACCATCCTCGCCATCCAGCATCAACACCCATCAATTTGCCATTGCGACCATAAAAAATAAACTAACATAAACAATCCAACTTTCATGCATCTTAACATCAGATTCATGAATAAAAAAGCATGCAAATCAAACCTTCCTGAAACTAGTTATCTAAATTTGTAGATGATGCCTACAATTTTGTTCAACCATAAAACAGAGAACCACATGTCGATGAACTGCGCTTGCTCATCGAGCTTTCCAAAGAATGATTTAATGACTATTGGAGTATTACATGAGGGGAATGACAAACAAAACAATATTACAAATTTTCACCCTATTGCGTACAGCGATATGCCAGGCTTCTCGGGATGGATGGCTTTGAGCCGAGCCGTGTGGAAGCAATCGAAGATTAGACGAGAGAGCAGAGCGATTGCTTCTCAGTGCAGTACAGAGGGACGGAGAAAGCTGAGCGGAATCGGCCGTCGGGAAGAGAGCGATTCGGAATAGAGAGGTCACGAGTGAGCGGGAGAGAATGCCGTCGGGAGGAGGAGGCCGTGGAGTGGAGAGAGAGATGCCGTCGTCGGGAGGGAGCGGCTGTCGTCGGAGAGAGCTATTTGGGGAGAACGTTGTTGGTCGGGAAAGAGGGGAGAGAGCGAGGAGAGAGGAGAGGGGAAAGAGAGCTGAGTAAAGATAGGGAGAAGAGGACCTTTCGCGCGCTGGGTTTGAAATCTGCTGATGTGTGGGCCCCGCATGAACACGTGTCAATTTGTGAATGATCCATTTGTAATTAGAGGTGCCTAAAAGAACCATGAACCGACCTGATCTCCCATAATCAGATCAAACCGGAATCAACTTTTCCATTGAGGCTGATCAGTTCCCCCGATTCCTATTTAGTGAAATCGGTGGTGCGATCCGCTTTCCGGTTCTAGAGCGTAGAACCACCCGCCCACTCACCCAACCACCTCGAATTCGTATATATATATTTAAAAAAGATAATTATTTTGTAATTTTTCGACCAAATATATATGTATAGTTATTAGATATTATTAACTAATTTTGTCTCTTGGATGCGTAATGGAATTAAACCCTACTCTTTTCTTCATTCTAATAATTTATTTACTTGTTTTCAATTAAAAAAATAAATAAATGTAAAGGAAGGGAGAAAAACTAATTCCAGATGTCCATAAGAGCTAACAGCTTATTTTACTAGTATAATTCAATCTCTTTTTAGCCATTTCCATAATTTCATTATGTCGACGTTGGAAAAGATGAATCAAGTGATTAATATTTTAATTTATGTAAAGATTAGAACTTCTCACTTTTGTTCAATGACCTTCGTAAAAATTAAATTATAAAAAAATCTTAAAAGAGAGTAATTCCAAAAAATTATGAAAAATCTTAGGCTGCGTTTGTTTTTATTTTTCTACGTTTTAAACACTTTTCTGTTTTTGTTAAAGGAACAAAAAAAGGTAAGCAAACAGCGTTTGGAGTGCGTTTTTGTTCCAGAAACAATAATGAGACAGAAATAAGAAACAAAAAAATTTTGTTTCTTATTTCGAAAACACATTTGAAGAACAAAAAAGGAACAAATTTCTTTTCTATTTCTTGCTCAGCCCTTCGAACGCCGCCTCTCCCCCGCATCTTCTCTATTGTCGTCTTCTCAGCGCCTCCACTCTCCCGTGGCCAGACAAATGCGCCTACGTCTCGAGACCATCCAGGCTTCTCCACCGTCGGGCGTCGCGGGCGTCGTCGACGGGCGAGGCGAAGCGTCGCGGCCCTTGCTGAGGCTCGGCTCGCCGGGACCACCTCCAGGGCCGGCGTCGCCGGCGGTGGCTCGACGAGGTCGAGCTCGCGTGGCTGAGCGAGCTCGAGCTCGCGAGATGCAGGCGGCTCGAGCTCGCCAGTCCAGCTCGGCCCGGCTTCCTCCGCAAGCCGCCGGCCCTGACCCCGACCATGCCATGGCCATGGGGGCCGTGCAGAGCCAAAAGAAGAAAAAAAAAGAAAAAAGAAAAAGAAAGAAAAAAAGAAAAGAAAAAAAGAAAATTAAAAGAAATAAAAAAAATACAAATTTTGGAAATGTGTTTACGTTCATTTTTTATTCCTAAACAGTTTACCGAGAATGCGTCTTTTTGTTCAAAAATTATTTAGGAGTAAATACTTTTTTACATTTGTTCGCTTAGAATAATTTTTAAACGAAATGTTACGAAGCTGGCTCTAAACTCCGAAACTCCTTGAAAACAAGAAATGGAAAAGCAAAGGAAAAAAAAACCGGTACAGAGAAGTTGCTGAGCCACAAGGGTTGGCGAATAAAATCTTTTTTTTCCGGATAAACCCCTATCCTCTCTCCCTCTGTTCATCACAAAGTCGCGCACCGCCTCTGTTCCGCCTCTCCCCCAAGCGCTCCAAACGCTTCCGTTCTCTCGCCGCCGCCACCACCACCCATCGCCGTCGTCGCCTTCTTCTTCCTCTTCTTCAGCATGATCGCTGACGTCTCACGACCGCCGTCGCAGTCGCTTCACCAAATCTCATTGCACAAGTCCGCCGCGCACACACACCCATATACGAAAGATGTCCAGGGAAAGGAGCTCCGCCCGAAGGACGTGCCCTGGCGGGCGTCCTCCGGCAAGCCCGTCCCAAGATTCACCACAACCCCGTCCTCCGCGTCTCCCAGACGCCTTACTCCAACTACGCCGTCTCGGTCATGAAGGTCAGTGAGCCCCCTCCCCCTTTCGGTACTAGTCATGTTGCTCGCTTTGTCATGGAGGTGGTTTCGAAGGTTCTGTCGAGTTGAATTCGGAATTCCCGTTCGAGCTTCGGATTCATTTGGGGCGTGTGTTGTGGCAGCAGCATCCTGACCCGATCGGGAGCGGATTGGGGATTGAAGCTGCAGGGCCGGATTGCATCGTGCCTGGGCAGATCCCGCCTGTTAAATTGCTTGGTGTCGAGCTGATTTGGGGATTTCCTTTTCACCCCATTTCTGAAGTTATCAAATGGAACGATGGGTTGTTCTTGTTTTTCTCTTAGAGTTTAACTTATATGATATATCGTGGGAAGTTAGTTTGTGTCCTTTTTTTCTTTTTTCTGTGAGGGTGTTGAATCGTCTTGAGATGTAGGTTTTACATGTAGCTTTATCTTCTTTGTCTCTTTGGCTGTTTTCCGATAATTCATTTGGAGGTCTGGAATGTTCCCCTGATGCTAAAACGTGATATTTATAGCCAAATTGGGGCTTTCCTTTCGAGGATGAATGCTTGTTCTTGCTTGACAGAGCCACTGATTTTAGAGTGTATCTTCCCTTTCTGTTAGTGCCTCGGTTACATGACCTTGGTAGCTTCACTTGCTGATTTCTTCAAATTTGACTGACTTGCCACAAAATTATGTGTTTTTTTCATGATCTAGCCTCTTCCAGAAATACATAAAATTTTTCCTGACAATGTGATAAGGTCCCTGCTTTGCTGGTTCTTGATGGGTTGGTTCTTTAAAGATGTAATTGCTAATCTCTTGAAGGAGTCTAGGATTAAGTATTTCTGCCAATTCACGGTCGGTGCTTAATTTATAGATTGTTTAAATTTGGGATTGGGTGAAATATATTCTGCAGTGAGGTTACATTTCGTATATGCGATGTGGTGCATTACGTGGCTTTGGGGTTTTATGCACTTGACGGTGGGAGTTTTGTGTGTGTGTGTGTGTATGTGTGTGTGTGTGTGTGTGTGTGTGTGTTTATAATTTTTTTTGTCCTTCTTGACAAGATTGGTCTTTATCATCACGCCATTAGGTAATTTCATGGGGAAAATTTAATGAATTGCTTCCCTGTGATCCCTGGTCCCACAAAGGCAATAGAAGCTACAATTCTGAGAAGCAACTAGGGAAATGTTGGAAACTAATTTTGGAGTTGCCGGAACTGTATGTGGTTCTGACTATGAGCAAAATAACCTCTAGCAACTACTCTTGGTAATATCTCCTCTTGAGATGGTCACTGTGAAGAGTTGATCAGAAACTACTTAAAAAAACAAGAGGAGTTAATCACAAACTCTGTTTTGCATCTCTCTTCTCTCTCTCTCTCTCGACTGAGGAACACTCTTCGAGCTTTCTCAATGACGTCTTGAAGATATGGTCGGTGTTGTAGTATTCTCCTTAAAATATTGTAAAGGAAACGCGAATATTATATCTTTATCCTGCCTAATATGGAGTTTCTCCATAATGCAATGTTTTTGTACTTGGACATTCATATACTTAATACTTGCTATGTTTTTGTATTTGGACACTCAAATATTTAATTACAGATAAATTGATATTAAACAATTAGTTATTCAGGATTACATTTTCCTTAGATGACTTCTTGCGTTACAAAGTAGTCATGCTACTTTTTCATAAGAGGATGCAAGAAGAAAGCACTTCTCCCGTTTGTTTTTGCCACATTTTTCGAATTTCTCTTATTGTAGACCTACGTCTGTCTGTTCCAAGAAATTCCTTCCCCAACCAAGTTGGACATGCTTGACAGAGATATGACACAGTTTATGCATATCGGCTCATCACAAAGTCTGAGCTCAGGTTTCATAAGTTCTTAGCTTATCATTTGAACAGCCCAAGTGCTCAATTCTATTATAATAGAGTCGAAAGGGGACACGGGAATCTACAGCTTCACTGTGCTGGCTAGCATGAAAGCCTCGTACACGATGCACCTGACCAAATCAAGACCACCCAATGCGTCCTGAAGCTCTTTCACCATGCCTTCGGATAACAAATCAAAACCTTGTTCCTTAGCTGTAGTAACTGCGGACCATGACCTTGACATCCTCAAAAACCCTCTGAAAGAGCTCCTTCGGTATATCAAGTGGCAATGGCTCGCCTTCGCATCCCAACCCCACACTCTCAAATGGGAAAGGGAGTTTCTTTTAACAATCAATTAAGTACTTTATGTTGGGGTCCCAAAAGGGCAGTGTGGTTTCGTGGAAGTGTTTCATGACCGGATCATGTGTAGGGCTCACTTCAAGATCATTGTAGCACCACACTGCAATCACGCCTCCCAGCTTCCGGGGCAGACGGGTCACGAGGGAGTATAAATTGGGGAGGTCAAACCAGTGCACTGCTTCAGCCACCGTAATCAAATTTACTGAATTTTCGCCTCCAATTAAGCACACGATTTTGTCCTTGGGGTGTGAATGCAGCGGACCCTAAATGCTGCATCACACATTTTAGCTAGGCCACGCTTGCATCAGTGGCGATCACCTCGTCGTGGTGCTCGGCATCGCCACTGGGTCTTCCTTTGCCCTTGGGTCGTCTTTCCCTTGGGTCTTAGTTTCTGCTTTGATAACTGCACTCCCCATGATTAAACTCTAAACTTTCCCTAGATTTAGGAAAGGAAAAGTAAGGAACATTCAGACAAATAGTGCTATTTTCTTATCACCATTTCATCTATATTATTAATATACTTTTTAATCATAAGTATATAGTTTATACCCATTTACGGTTTAAGTCACTTTTGGGGGAAAATGTGGACTTGATTTTACTCCTTTCTAACAAGAAAAAATGTTGACTCTTGTAAAAAAGCTCTTCTCATTGATATACTACTATCTGTCTAGATTGAGTTTCGCCTTTTATTTTTTTGTTTAATTTGAATCTTAGAGCTCGTACACTTTGACATTCTTTTTTGTTACATCTGAAACATCTGAGACCTCCACAGCACTTAATTTTGATATGTAGATCGTCAAATACTTTCACATGAATTTTTGAAAAATTCAGATAACATTTTTAATTTTGATAGAAAACAATAAAATACTATGATCGTTACCTTTCACCAAAAAATAAAATACTATGTTTCTATTTAAGTGCGATTTTTTTTTGGTCATATACTTAAGTGCAATTAAACAAGCCCAATTTGTAGTTTTTCATTAGATTCTACAGCTCCCCATTTAGGAAAGTGCAGAATGTAACCACCAAGCTCAGCTGGTCCACATCGGCCAATAAACCAAAAAGAATACTCTGAGTAATCTTGTAAGGTAATTGACCATTTGGGTTGGCATTGAAAGCTACATTTTGTTCAAGCTTTCTCGCTCTATGATCATTTTTGTCCCTATTCTAATCGCATAGAGGCCTAATCTAGCCACAAACCATATATATACTAGAAAGGATCCTCCTCTAATAATCTGTAATGATCCGGGCCAACCAAATGCATGCAAGCGAAGTATAAAAAAAAATACTTAGAGTAACTACACAAAGTATTGAGAATGAGTGTTAGCTTATAAATTACTCAATGAGACCTCTCTTAATTCATATAGGGTCTTGAGATATCACATATAACTCATTAAACTTCGTCTAAGCCGTTGTATTAAGAGTGAATAAGTTTCGACCATCAGATGACCTCTACTAATTGATAGAGGACATGAGATGTCACACATAATAGGTCAAACTCAATCTAAGCCTTTGGCTTTAGAGTGAACAAATTTCGATCACCAAATGATTTTAGAAGGATAGAAAAAACTTATGAATATTTAATCAAAAGTATTGACTATAAGATTGTTGGCGTTACTTTTGATGAAAGAAAATTATGACATGTAAAAAGTCCTTAAATTTAGAAACTGTAAATGAAGATCATTGTCATAATTTACTCGGAATAGAGAAAATAAAAATTACAAGAAGTTCACGTTGTTTACTATATTTCATGAAAAGTTATGAATGTTAGAAAATTCAAACTCATGAGATTTTTAGGTAAAATTGCTTTATTTTAAAGGGTGATCATTAACATGACATTTGCGAGGGCTTACAGGAAAGCTATCATTATTAAGGAAAATTATTGAGTATGGGTATCATCTTATGGTACCTTACTATACTCTTGGTTAATTACTAAGTATTAACATTTTTGGGTCATGAACTCTAAAGACAAATAACAAATCGAAAATATAAATTACCAATTGTAAGTCAAAACAAATTACAGTCACTGACATAAATAACAACCAATGAAATAAAGTTACAACATGTAGGTCAATCCTAGCTTATTTTGACATCTGAAATTTAGTCGACAATCCAAAATTTCTTTTATTTTTTTTTTTCAAAAGGAGAGAAACAACAAAAAGAAGGGCTCCAATTCGGTCCATGCAAAAAGAACATTTCATAACCTTTTGGACTTGGTCCATTTCGCCTTACCCATCAGTTTAATTCAATTCATTTCGCAACGCTCAAGCCCCAAAACCCATTACTGAAGATTTCTAATTTGCTCAAAATCTCTACTGCACAATAGTCCACGCAGATACAACTATTAGAGCTCATCGCCATGATACCTTAGCTCTCTCTGGATCCGCCGAATTCCAAAAAGTTTCTTCACCGCCAATCAACGCCAGAATCCACTGATCACCATTTCCGACCACCAGCTTTCATCGTCGCATCCAATAACCGAACACCGCGAGATCGGCCATAACAGGACGGGCGAAAACAGAGCATTAGTTTTTAGAGTTACAAAGGGTTCATTGAAAGATCTTTCTCATCGATTGCTCTCACTCGCATGTTTTCTTCGTCGATTCAATCGCCGTAGCCGCCGTCGATCGACATCCTCCACCGTCTCCAAGCTTCGCTGGCCACGCCTCTGTTCTCTCCTGCATTTCTGGTCGGAGTGTCCAGAGTGCTTCGCACTCACTCAATACTTCTGCGCGGGCGTTGAACTTCATAGCCGACGCATCTAAAACCTTTATCCTTTGGTATGCTCATCGGCAGAATCAGAAAATCCAGCTTCCTTATGATACGACGAATCCAGTTTCCGTTCGAACTTCTCCGCTGGTTCGTTCATGATTGATCTCGTAAGGCTCTTATTGTTCGTCTCGAGCTCGTGTTGCAGTATCCATACCGCCGATAAACCAGGTAAACTCATTCCCCACTTTCTTGCTCTGTTACGGTGAGATGTGTAAAGGAGCCACGTTCCTGTAGTTCGGGTGTAATTCACTTAAGATCTGAGCTGTAACTGGATGACTTGTGATGGCTCTGCGATTTTAACACTGATTTTAGAATGTTAGACGAAAACATGGCTTCGGTTCCGTTCCATAGCTTGAGTCAATCGTTTTGTTGCACATGTAATGTTTGACGAAACACCTCAAAGGCATGACCGAGAAATAGATCATGACAATGTCAGATCTGAAAACGTGTTGATATGAATCGTTTCTTAGAAGTTGATTTACTAAGTATATAGATCTGATACCACTCATTGTGCCATTGTTACTGAATCTGAACCTGTGTTTTTTTCGTTGTTTATTGTGTTCTCCGTATTGGATGATCCTCTCATGATGAACAATGGCGAGGAAATTTAGTGAAAGTCACCGGTATGCATATTACCAAATATCCAGTATTGTCTTGAAATTGCTCACATCAGCTTTGGTAGTTTTTGATATTCAGAGAATGTATGCCGATATGAAAATTTTTGTCACTGGATGGCCGGTGACAATGGCTGAGCATAATGGCTGATTGTGAAAATTTGGCATTTGTTGGTGGAGGCGGTTTATGGTGGAGAATAGATTGGTTTACAACTTATGATTTTGATACGTTGATCCATGGCTGTTATTTTGGAAGTTATGGAAATCTCATGTATTAGTTGGGATATTTTTTTGTTAGTCTTACTCTTGACTCGCTTTCTAACCTTTTGCTCTGCTTACCGACCAAAAAAAAAAAAAAAAAAAACCTTTTGCTCTGCTTCTTTGCAAGTATGAGAGTTGAAACTTACATCCGAAACTATTTGTTGCCATCCCAAATCCCGAGAAAGTGAGGAATTGAACCCCTGTTGGTAATTTGTTTATAAAACAAATGAAGAGGTGCCTTGTCCCACATCAAAAAGATGTGAGTGCGCACGTGGACGAGATTTGGCATTAATCAACGATCATTATTTTATTTATTGAAAATTCGGCGTCTTGTTGAAACAGTGCGACTGTTCACGAAAAGTTACGATTATTTATTAATTATTTTTTTTTATTCCGAATTTTGTTTGTGTCTTTTTTAAGACAACCTTTGAATAAAGATATCCGTTCGGTTTGCAACCTTTCCCGAAGGGTTGCAATTGTTCGGTTTTAACTTCTTACGAATAGACACCTTTGTTCATTTGAGCAATTTTTGAAAGAATGTATTTGTTCATTTTGCAACCTTTCACGAAGAGTTGTCTTCGTATTTTAAGACTATTTTATATATACTTGTCAGAGAGAAAAAGAATGGGTGTGATTATCTTCTTCCATTTTTTCGTTTTTCTTTGGAGAGAAACTACAGCTATTGTTTCCAATTGTTTCCTAGAGAGACCCTGGAGAACTATTAGAATTGCTATCTAGTATTCTCAAATTGAGACTTTGTTGTATCCTGGAGGAAATTTGCCGGTGACCATTAGCAACTTTGTGGGGCAAATAAATCCTTAAAGAAAGTGATATCACGCCTCAAAGTCCGACTCGAGTACTCTAAAGATCCGACTTCATTGTTCTACCCAATTCAAAAGTAATATTTTCCCAACAATTTTAAGGATTTATTTGTGTAACAATGGAGTCAAAGTCGGAGGAAGGTGTCTCACGATCGGGTGGTCCTCAAGATGTCGTCCATTGATCCCGAATCTTCCTCTTCTCTTGCTCATCACAACGTGCCTCTCAGAATCACTTCAAATACTTCTTCATTGAGGAGAGTGGACACGCAGAGATTGCTTGCTTCGTGCCATTCGTCGATTTCCCACTTTCAAGATCTTCCTGCTTCATTCCTTGGATGCTTTTGAGATGAGTCCCTAGCGTAGAAAGCCTCTTGATTCACCTTGGACTCAGATCTCTCCCCTCGCTATTCATCTGCGTCCTACAGTCCTAGACACAGTCGCCACCGTAAATTGTTGTCTCTGTATTCGACTCACAATGACGTCGGCACTGATTACCTTGATCATTCTGGATTCTTGTTGTTCAATGAATTGCGAGTGTTGGCTTCTTTCCTCTTGGATCATATCTCTTGACGTCACAGGATGTCCTTATGGGAAGTGCTTGGTTTAACTCCTCCTTTGACCTTTTGTTGATACCATAACCTATCGATCTTTTTGTTATTTGGTGAATTTGCAGTTGGCTTCTTTCCCCTTTAGGCGAAATTGCTTGTCTGAGGATGTCAAGGACGATGAATACTAAAACACGGGTGTTTCGTTTTTTTTTTTTTTTTGGAGCATTGATGATCATTTTGCTTTCATCTTTTTGGTTGAGATGATGAAAGTAGTCTTTCAGGCGATAGGCTGAAATTTGCTGGTCTTGATTTGAATTTGTTCTTCGGTTTTCTATTTTTGGGGTTTGATTATCATCTAGTCCGGATCCTCTCACAGGTTGGAGATTTGCTAGACTCGACAACTGGTGGTTTGGTACGAGCTGATGGTAATTGTGTCTACTACCTTCGTCAATCACATATCTTACGGTTGCCGAAAGCTTAGCAGCAACCCACCTTTGTGCTAATGCTTCTGTTCGTAACATGGTGAAGGTTAATAGGTCGTTTTCACTCTTAGTCAGTGCCCAACTTTTGGGCAGCTTTAAGAAATTTATTGCCGAGTGCAGAAGAAGAAAACTATGCTATATGTGCTTCTTGAAATGTTGTGGTGCCTTCTTTGTTGCGAAGAGATGCGCAAAGAGGATGATGACTCTTCCTACAGGGACCCTCTTCAGTAGTCTCCCTCGTCCGCCATTGCTCCAGTTGCATTTGACCAAAACGTACCGACAGTGGGTCCTGAGAAGGATGACATAAGAGCTTTCAGAAATTTTATATCATGAAGGAACGAGGTTAGATGAAAAAAAAAAAAAAAAGGATTGGAGGGAGCAAAAGGGTGTTATTGGAGGGACTGGTTTCATGGCTTCTTTGCTGATCAAGCTTTTGCTTGAGAAGGGCTATACTGTGTATACCACTGTTAGGAACCCAGGTCTATTGGGTTTGTGTCCGATGCCGTCGGTCTTGATGTTGGCCAGTGCAAGATTCTTGTCAACATTATGTAGCCTAGCCCTGATATTGCCCAAGCAGTCCACGAACTTCGTGCCCGACGTTGAGGAAGCCGAGACTCTGATCCACAAGATCAAGCGCAAGGTATGGATCTTATTGTATATTTTGGAAGGTTTCGAGGCTTATACGATGTTGTTGATTCCGTTCCAAGAATTGTTTTTTCCCTTTTCAATCCTAGTTTATGTGCTTTTGATATCTCCATATTCGATTTGCTCGCTTTTATTGGATTGTTAGAGAATGTCATTACATGCATGGACTAATATGTAGTGCTCTATTTATGGAGGCGATATAGAGATACTAAATGGGTTTTCAAGTGTCCCTTGTTTGGTTCTAATGTGTTTTATTTGCTGTCCTTGCCCCCTCATAGATTTGATTCTATGGAATAGCATAAATGAGCCAAGAGAGTAGAATTGCATTGATTTACTATTCTGATGTATGTATTTCATCGATGATGAAAATTTGATGATGCATAATTTCAATTAATTACCTCTTGGAATATTCTTGAAGTGGGGCTATGTCCGAAGGGGACTTTGGAACTAATATGACTGGAATCATTGAGATTAAGAAGTATCTTACTTTCATTTTCAAAATGAAAGATTTGGGTGAAACAGATACTATCTTAAGTACTAAAATTAAAAATAAAATAAAATAGTGGGGGTTATTCTTTGAGCTAAAATGATTACATGGAGAAGATGTTGTATAGATTTAAACATCTTGTTTTCAAATACATAAGTACTCCATTTGATTCCTTGTGGAGAGTTTTTAATGTGAGTGCTATGGGTCTTTAATGTATACGATACATTATACTAGACCTGATATTACTTTTTGTATATGTAAGTTGAGTAAATATTAATAATCCAAATATAGAACATGTGAGAGTTATTTTATTGTTCTATAATAATCCGGCTATATTAGAAGGATACGCCGATGTTACTTGGATTACAAGTGTGGGAGATGAAACTTCTGGATGGATTTTCACATTACGTGAATGTGTTGTTTCTTGGGCGAGCAAGAAACAAATGTGCATAATTAACTCAACTATGAAATTTGAATCGTTGCTTTAGCAGAACTGGAAAAGAGGCCGAATGGATTAGGAATTTGTTGTTGGATATCAAATTATGGCCTAATCCTACGCCTCTTATTTCTATCCACAGTGATAGTCAGGCTACTTTGGCAAGAGCCTATAATAGCACCTATAATGGTAAGTCTAGACATATTAGTTTAAGACATGAATATGTGAGACAATTGATTAAAGATGGTACCATAACAATTGTCTACGTGAGGTCAAGTAATAATCTTGCCGATCCCTTGATGAAGGCTTTACCAAGACACATGGTAATAATGATCTCATAAGAAACAGGGCTGAAACCCTTTAATTGAAATCACCAATAATGGTAACCCGACCTTTTTCTAGAACATCACTAGTTACAAGGTTTAATGGGTAAGAACAAGTTATTGAATGTGATTGTTTGATACCGACGTGGCCCCGATATGAGAAGTCGGTATCGTGCATTACGTTTAGTAGGTTGAATTGAATTCTTAATGAAGTAAGACAAACTTGTAATGTGTTGATAGTAACAGAAACCCATGGTAGATACTTCACCTATATGAACTTAGAAGTGGTGCCGCTTCTTACAAAAGTTAGGGTTGCTTTTTAGAGAGCTCATGAAACAGGATCAAGCACAAGGCCATAATAGTGCGGAGTAATATAGAACTTCTCGCTGAGACAAGAGGTTAGTGTATGTGCGGTATGTCCGGTTCTATTATATAAAAGTACAAGTTTAAAGCCGAGCTACTTGTCACTTTTGATAGAGCTTTGAGATACTTGCACTAAGTAAAGGTTTAACTCGAAAGAGACCTTTATGTATGTATATTAATCTCACGGAAATTTTGGCTGTATATTTCTAACGTTTTATTTCTTGTTTTTGTTTTATAAACAAAAGTGGGGATTGTTGGTAATTTGTTTATAAAACAAATGAAGAGGTGCCTTGTCCCACATCGAAAAGATGTGAGTGCGCACGTGGACGGGATTTGGCATTAACCAACGATCATTATTTTATTTATTGAAATTCGGCGTCTTGTTGAAACAGTGCGACTGTTCACGAAAAGTTACGATTATTTATTAATTATTTTTTTTAATTCCGAATTTTGTTTGTGTCTTTTTAAGACAACCTTTGAATAAAGATATCCGTTCGGTTTGCAACCTTTCCCGAAGGGTTGCAATTGTTCGGTTTTAACTTCTTACGAATATACACCTTTGTTCATTTGAGCAATTTTTGAAAGAATGTATTTGTTCATTTCGCAACCTTTAACGAAGAGTTGTCTTCGTATTTTAAGACTATTTTATATATACTTATCAGAGAGAAGAAGAATTGGTGTGATCATCTTCTTCCATCTTTTTGTTTTTCTTTGGAGAGAAACTACAGCCATTGTTTCCAATTGTTTCCTAGAGAGACCTTGGAGAACTATTAGAATTGCTATCTAGTATTATCAAATTGAGACTTTGTTGTATCGAGGAAATTTGCCGGTGACCATTAGCAACTTTGTGGGGCAAATAAATCCTTAAAGAAAGTGATATCACGCGCAGTCAAAAAGTCCATTCAGTGCTACAAAGATCCGACTTCGTTGTTCTACCCGATTCGAAGTAATATTTTCCCAACACCCCCCACCTTCCCTTTCTCATGAGCGAAGGATTGCCACTGAGGCAGTGATTTTATTAATTGGGAGTTTGTTCTCAAATCGCAGAAGAGCTGCATAGAGCCAAAAAAGCTCTACTTCGTGAAAGGGCACAAAGAGAAAGCGAAAATTAAAAAATTAAAAAAAAAATGGAAATGCTGATAAGAAAGAAGAAGAAGAAGAAATTAATTGGGCTCAATATTATAATAGAAAATGGTTTGGCTTGCGGTAGTTTCAGCTTAAGAAGGCTTATCATGGTCTTAGGGTAAGTGGGCTTGACTAGGCTAAATAAATATGGGCCAAGTTTTTGTGACTTGGGTTTAATTTGATTGATGTTGGTTTACTTAATAAGCCCATTGGTGTTTGCAATCCAGACCCAGAAATCCACTCGTGATCCATATTCGGATTAGGCCTAAGGACCCGGCCCTGGTCCCATTTTCCACAAATAAAAAATAAAAAATAATTTTTTTTGGAGAAATAGTTAGAAAAATAGACCTTGATTAGGTTGTTAGATTTTGGTATTAGAACCAGTTTAGTTTCATTTAGTTAGTATTCATATAATTTAGAGATTTTAATGAGTACCTTTATTATAGTTCAATTTTGGTAGATTGATCCTTTAGACAAAGAATTGAATTCTACTTCAACTAAGCTTGTGGGGGGTTGAAATCCTAAGCCTTAATGATGAGGCTATGTCACTTTCTTTGCCTAACTAATATTGGGTTACTTTACTAAATTTTACTCTTTACTCATTCTTTCATTACTATATTTGATGAATTGATTGTGCTTCTTTTATATTGTTTTTCTAAATTATGATTTTCCTATTTTAGTTGAATGATTAGATTACATTTTAGACCATGATAAATACAAAAATATTGCATGGGCACTTAGCGGACAAGAAATTTGGGACTCATAATTGAATAAGAACACTACGTGTGATATCTATTGACAAATAATCAAGTTTAGATATTGAATTGGCCCTAATTAAATAACTAGTATAATCATGTCCCCAACTCTAAAAAGTGTGTTATCCTCACGTTCTTTACTTGGCTTTAGTTGGCCCCGATAAATTTGTGGTACTCCTTCATATAGGATTATTTTTATTTTTTTTATTAATAAAGACTAAAACATAAATTCTAACGTTGCATGAGATAAGAATTTGAAAAAACTAGAGCTGATTGAGGACCATTGGTCCCGAATTCGGTATTTACCTCTAAACTTGTTTATCCCCAACGCTTGACCGGGAGGGTCGCGACATATATGGACTTGTCTCTTTTTTTTTTTTCATGGGAACCTCGAAGCACGCCTTCATTGGAAGTTGCTTATTGGTTCAATCAATGACCATGTATCTTTTAAGAAATTGCATGTTGATTCCAGAAAAATAATGCACACAAACAATCCACTCATGCAGAATATAATAATAAGAACAAAATTGAAAGAACATACCAAAACCAAGTCAGGAATAGAAAAATAGTTCTAGAAAAGAAATAGAATGGTTATCATGTGTGCCCTTAACTTAGTTTTATTTAATTAGTGTGTGTGTGTGTTTATATAGTTTAGGGATTTTAGTGATTACTTTTGATTTAGTAATAGGTTTAAATGGATTTATCTTTTAGACAAGGAAGTAGACTCATTTTGAATTTACCTCATGGACTTGTTGTCTAGGGGATTAAGAACAAGGGTATGTGTATTCTTTGCTTAACACTTTCTCGGGTTTACTTCCTTATACTTCACTTTTATCGTCTTGATTATAATTGGTTACTTACCCTTGATTGCACACTTATGCATGGACATCATTTAGTGGCATAGGGTAATGACTAAACAAATTGATGAAGTTATTGTATCGAAAGGGCACTAGTTAGGCAATTAATGTAATCATATCCTGATCTTAGATCTTTAATTGTGTAAAAAGTGAAGTATTCTCACTTAACTCCTAGTTGGTCCTATCAAGCTAGTGGCAACTCATTCACATGGAAATCTTCTAGGATTAATAGAATTTAAAATGCAAAGTCCAACGTTGCGCGAAATAAGGATTTGTGAGTACCCAAGTCATTTGAGGATGCAAACTCAACATGATCTCCAAACCCCCTCTCCGACACCACGTTGGGAGGGTCATAATAGTTAAAAATTGGCATCTTCAATTGGTCCTTTGAGAGGCCATCACATTAACTAGGAGAGATTATACCTTAATTCCTTTCCCATTGAGCTGTTCCTGCTTTTGTTTAATACTTTAACACGATTAAGGATGGTGGTAGTGTGTCACGATCAAATTTTCGGGTGCACTACCTAAAATTATGTTAATGGACTACTAAATCTAACTTAACTCGGTCTCTCCAAAGCCCATACCAATTCGCGATTTAGGTTCAAATATTTAGTATGCAAAAGGTAGTCGCCACTAATTAGTTTACGGTAGGTCGATTAGATACCTAAGTAAAATAATTGGAGAATTGTCACGACCAATTTTTCGGGTGTACCACCTAGGGTTTGGCTAATGGATTGTTAAGCCTAAACTTAACTCGGGCTCTTCCAAGCCCATACCAATTCGCGACTGAGGTTTAAGTTCTTAACATGCAAATGATTTTTAATTAGGAGTCACCACTAATCTATTTTTGGTGGGTCGATTAGAAACCCAAGTAAAGCAACGGGAGGTTTACTTTACTCCTACGAACCAGAGACTATGGATACGGGGACATTGTTACACTAGATTTCTCTAATGCCCTTTCGGTACCATTCTTTATTTAAAAAAATGTTTGGCAAGCAGCTTGGATTGATTTTAAATCTATTTCCCCAACATATGAGGTGATCATGCGGGTGCGCAATCCACCAATTTAACACCCAAATAAACAATAAATAAATCGCAAACTTACCTCAAAGAAACGAAAGCATCTGCAATGTTAAATTAAAATCCACATCAACAATCCTAGATATGGTTTCTAATTAACACGCAATTTCATTTTTTGTTTTCACTTAATTAATGAAAATCATGCAATATGCAATGCAATATTAACTAAATGACCTAATTTTGATGACATGTAATTTCTAATTAAATGGGTCTAGCAAAAATACTAAATGGCATGCATCTCAATGAATCTAACCCTAATGACGTGCATATGACATTTTTATTTTCCTTTTCCTTGAAAGAATGCAAACTATCCTAAAGATTGAAACTAATTTATTCTAAGACATTTTTTTGTATTTTTTTTTTATGAAATTCGGAATTAAAAAATGTGAAAATTATCTAGCTAGATTAAGATCCTATTCAATTTATATTAGGAATTAAGTTAAACTAAATCTAATTTAAACTAAAATCTTATCTTAACCCAAATAATCCTAGAATGCAATCTATCTAAAAAAATCTATCTAAACTTAAAATTAATTAGGAAGTAAAATTAAACATGCAATCTTACCCTAATATACAATAACGTGCAAAAGATGCCCTAATCCTATATGATATATACATGATTTTTTGTTTTTTTTTAATTTCGAAATTAAAATTTAACATGCAAATCAAATAATAAAAAGACTAACATTCTAAATGAATATGTTTTCTTTTTGTTTTCTTTTTCATGATTCAAAATGAAATCTCTATCCTAAACATGCAAAATAAGAAAAGCAAACCTAACCCTAATTTTCCTTTTCTTTTCTTTTCTTTTTTAGTTTTCGAAATTAACAATCGCCTAATAATTAAACATGCAATTAAAAAAACTAACAACCTAAGTTAGTTGATTTTTTTTTTATTTCGAAAATTCATGATAAATATAATGTTCAACCTAAATATGCAAATAACCCTAAAACATGCAATATCCCAATTCAAGCATATCTCAAGATGAATAAAAACAATCAAGTTCATTTAAAATTACCCTAAAAAGGATATCACATATCATTCAAATCCAGGGATAATATTTCGCTAGTAAAATCGATAAATTGATCTTAAGCCTTAAAGATCAAAATATCAAATTTATTCCCACTTGATTAATTATTTCATCTAAAGCCTTATAGATGAAATAAAAAAACCTTAGCGTGGTTGCGAATTAGGTAATTTTCAATTATGCATAGATAGACATTCCAACCAAAGAAAACAACATATAAAGAAATAATAAACAAATAAGTAAAAAAAAACCTAAACTTGCCTAATAAAGTAAAGTAAAAATACCTAATTTAATTTTTCCTTTTCTTTTTTTCTTTTTTTTTAAAAAAGGAATCTTGACCGCCGGCTTTTGGGGAATCACCGGCGAGGCAAGGCGGCACGTCGTGGCGGCGCGGCACCGAGGCTTCGGGATCGAGCACGGGGCTGGGCACGAGCGTCGTAGGCGGTGGATTCGGCGGAGCTCCGGTGTCGGGTTGGGCAGCAACAGGTCGTGGGTGCAGAGGCGTGGCGGTGGGCGTCGGAGGCGTGCGGCGGTGGCGGCGTCGAGGGGTTTCCTTTCTTTTTGGCTTTGCACAAATTCCCTCTTCGCACCAACTCTCTCAATTTTTGGAAATCGCTCAGATCAACCTCTCCACGTATTTGCTCTCAAAATTTGCCGACCTCTTTTCTGTACCCCATCACACTTTTTATAGGGCAAAAATTGAATCCTTATTGCATATTCCGTTTCCAATTTTGCTCGTGCAATATTTTTTAATATATCATTGCACCACACGTGATATTCTCTTTTGTATTTTCCACATATTCTATCCAAAATTTTCCTTTTTGCTTGAAAATACATCATTTGGTATATATTGCCTAAAAACCTGAACATAATATGTGAAAAATTTTCCTTTACCGGCCAAAATATGTCACCCCAGTGTATATTAGCTGAATATGTGAAAATCCCACCTGAATCAATGCTCACCGTCGGTTTAATGCTAAATGCAAAAAAAAAAAAAATGCAAAATAAATGCACCTAAAATCTATATGCTATGTAATTAACTATTTTTTTTAGGGATAAAATTAACCCCTAATTTTTTAATGCAATAAATGACTAAACAGGTCGCCAAAATTTAGGTGTCAACAAGAATAATTTTACTTCTACGAACCAGAAACTTTGGGTACGGTGACTTGATTACGTTAGATTTCTCTAACGCCCTTTCGGTACCTTTCTCTTTTATTTAAAAAAAATATTTTGCAGGCAACTTGAATTAATTTTAATTCACTTCCCTAATATGTGATGTCATCATGCGAGTGCGCAAACCATTAATTTAACACCCAGATAAAATAGTGAATAAATTGCAAGACTTACCTCATGGCATCGAAAGCATATGCAATGTTAGATCAGAATTCATATCAGCAATCCTAGATATGATATCTAATTAAAACGCAATCACCCAATTTTTGTTTTCACATTTTTAATGAGAATCATGCTTTATGAAATGCATGCTACTAATCTAACATGAGATGATATGGCATGGCAATATGATCTAAACTATATGACATAAATAAAATATAAGCATGTTGTCTATCCTAAAGAAAATTATTTCTAACTATAACTAAGTAGAAAATAAAATTAAACATGCAATCCTACCTTAGTATGCAATGACGTGCAAAGAATGCCTTAACTCTAAGTTTTCTTTTTTCTCTTTTTTCATGAAATTCGAAATTAAAGAAATGCAACAATTAAATATGCAATCTAAATTAACCAAATGACCTAATTCTAATGATGAGCAATTTCTAACTAAATGAACCTAGCAACAATCACTAGATGACGGGCATTTCATGAAACTAATCCTACATGACATGCGCATGATTTTTTATATTTTTTGTTATGAAAGATTCGTAATTAAAGTTACTAAAAATAAAAATCTCACTAAAGTGAAAACTAAAGTGAAATGCCATCTATTCTAAATGCCTTCTAAACATGCATTTAAAAAAAAAAAAAAAAAACTAACCTATCATGCAATCAATCCTAATCTACATGAAATGCAAAATGCAATTTTTTTTTTTTTTTTGTATTTTTGGGATGAACAAAACAATTAAGAGAAACACAAAATCATCCATGGTCATCAAAAATGTTATCCACCATTCGAATTGAAATTCAAACTTGATTATTTCGCTAATAAAATTGATAAATTGATCTTAAGCCTTAAAGATCAAGATATCAATTTTACTCCCTGAATAATTATTCCATCTAAAGCCTTATAGATGGGATAAAAATTCGTGCGGTTGCGAATTGTGCAATAAACCCTAATTGAGGGGATATGTCAATATGCAAATATGCTAGAGATGCGCATCTTACCTAATTCGAGGATATTCTTCCCAAATTTGAACCAAACACAATCAGATCGGGATTGCAACGGGGGGTAACATGGCAGCAAATGACGAGCGATGGTTCACAGTGGCGAGCAGCGATGGCTCTCGGACGGGCAGCAAGACCGCATCGGGACTTGCAGCTGAATGGTGACTCGGTCGTGATGCTTGAGGCGCTCAATGGTGCTCACAACAGCAACCAGCGAGAGCTTCAGATAACCTGCAAAAAATTAAAAATTCTCCAAGTTGTGGAGGAGGCCAGCACGAGACGATCACTCATGAACCAAACCTAAGGAAAGCTTCGAGGGTGCTCCTGGAATGTCGGGAATGCAGCAAATCACCGAGACTGGCACAGGACTCAGTTCCATGTGGACAAAAAGAATTTCAGAATCTCCCAAGTGGATTCATCTTCTTCACTTTGGTGGCTTTTGTCCTTAACCTCCACACTTTGCAATCCCCACCGAGTCTTTCCCCCACCTGGCACTAGATTGATGATTGGTGATGGCGGGGTCAACGAGGTGCCTTGAGTAAGCTACGAGATTAGAAAATCTTTCTATTTATTTCTTCCTCTCGAAAGGTCCACGGAAGAGATGAGTGCAGGAGAGAACTTCAGCAAATCTACGGGTGATGGAATGCTCTTGGACTTCTTTATTTTTAATCTTCAATCCACCACTTGACTTTTGTCTTCTTCTCTTCTATCAATTCTCGGCCATTGATGGTATCGCGGTGTGGGATAGACACTTCGATGTTCACTAGAGAAGACAAAAAGCTTCCTGGCCGCGAGAGGGACCTTCAACAAATTTGCAAAATTGGGCTGCCCGAACTGGAGGAGTTGGGACCTAGCTTGCGGCTCCAGACAAGTTGATATTAAATTTAAATTTAAATTGCATATAATTAATATTTTTATTAAAAAAAGTCAGGCGTCATGTCATTTGGAAATCATGTTTATGGCATGCATTTTTAGAGAGTAACAACCGTAATAAGATTTTAGTTAATAATTTCTTACAATTTATTACTTCGGTTTATTGAATGTTATTTCGTTGATTGCGCACTCGCATAACCACCCTTTGCATGTTAGTAGCTTAGGTTAAAATTGATCAATACTGCTTGCAAAATATTTTTGAAATTAAAATGAAAGATACCGAAAGGGCGTTAGATTTTTTCTAGCGTAATCATGTCCCTGGACCCATTGAATCTCTGGTTCGCAAAAGTAAAGTATTCTCCCATACTTTACTTGGGTTTCTAACCAACTCTAATTGGTTAGTGGTGGCTCCAAATTGAGTATAATTGCATGTTTAAATGAGTTAATTTCTTAGTATCAAGTCACGATTGGTAGGACTTGGGAGGGTCCGTGCCAAGTCTTTGAACTTAGTAATCCAATAGCCTTCTTTGAGTAATTCACCCTCAGGAAGGTCGCGACAATCATCCACGCTTCATCGTCCTCGTCACCCTCATTGTCGTCTTCATCGCCATTCTCTCCCTTGTCGTCGCCTTTGTTTTCCTTGTCACCATCATCTTGCCAGGAAGGGGGAAGTCTGAAAATATCATATCTAAGGTTGATTAAACATTTTATAGAAGTAATCCTCAAAATCTCCAAATATCAATATGCCAATAATCCTCAATTTGAACACCCAAAGGTAAGCACCTACCAAGAATTAGGAGGAAAAGAATACTATGAATGCCATAACTTTTTATTTTATCATATGAGTGTCATAACTAATGCACGTTGTTTATTTCAGTGCAATTTTTTTTTTCTATCACTTCAATACTATATATCTCTTTTATCGATTACTTGCATGCTATAACTTCTTTAAAAGGTTCACTGTAAGTGCCATGTCATGTTAACTTTTTAGCACTTTGGTAAATGTTTTTTTAAAAGTTATGATACTCAAGTAATCAATTGAAACTTATGATACTCAAATAGACATTCTTTAGAACATACGATACTCAAATGATCGAATAAAAAGTTATGGCACTCGAGTGTCGTACGAAAGTTATGACACTTTAGTGTCCGTATCCTAAGAATTGGCATAAAGATTTTCCTCACACCTAATCACCCTAAGAGTGCTTTCTTAAGTATCAATTGAACATAAATCCGTTAGAATTAAGCAACGTTCACATATTCGCATTTCTTTCACTCAAAATTGGAACATAGCAACTCTTAAGCTTTGATCTACTTCTTCATAACTTTCCCAAGACTTAGTCTAGTTAAGAGAAGAAGTAAAACTGGCTTTGGAGAAAAAAGTGAAATTCTGTGAGATTAGAGCACTGGTACAATTGTAGGAAATGGTGTCGCATTGGTGTGTAGCTTTCTGTGTTAGTCCTCACCAAAGGTCGCGGCTGGGGATGTTGCCTGCTTGATTGTTGGCCAGTGTGATTCTGTTTTTGGTGAGGGTGGCGCCTCCACTGTTGGACGCGTACGAGGGCGTGCAAGCTCTTGTGTGCGAGCACAACGGTTGACGACCCTCACCGATACATCGACAAGGGTTGGCAGACAAAGCCTGATGGTCTTACCTTCTTTTTCAAAACTAAGAATTTAGCTTTTTCACTTTTTAATTATTCTACTCTTTTTCTTTTTTTCTTTTCATTTTCTTTTTAATTTTTCTCCTTTTTTCTACTATTTTATGAAATTTAAAACTCCCAAAACATGGTGACCACATAAATTAATGACCTTTTGAGAATGAGTGTTAACTTATAAATCACTCAATAAAGGTTCGCCTAATAGATGTCGAACTTGAGATGTCACACAAAATCTGTTAAAATCAATCTAATTCATTAGATTAAGAGTGAATGAATTTTGACCGTCAATGATGTCTAATTGATAGACTCACGTTTGGTTAATGCACAATAATGATTATAAGATTGTGAATGTTACTATTTATTTGGAAAAATTATGAAATATAAGGATAATTACTCATTTAGAGGTTCCTTAAATTCATTAACCCTCAAGGAATGTTATGAACATTGTTGTTTCTAAGAGCAGAGAAGATTAAAATTACAATAAATTCATGTAGTTTACTATCTTTCATAGAAAGTTACGAGTGTTAAGAAATTCAGCCTTACTAGACTTTTTCGTAAAGTACTACATTTTGAAAGGTGATGACTAACTTGTGATTTACGGAGACTTATAGGAAAGTCACTATTATTGAGAAAAACTGCTAAGTATCCGGACCGTGACATAAGCCGATTTATTGTATTTTAACTATATTATTGGTTAAATTACAAAATGTTGACATTTTTAGGTTATAAACTCTATAGACAAATTACCGTTCAGCGAGGTAAATAAAATAATTATAAGCAAAACCTCTTCAAATAAGTTATGAACCACAAAATTAAAGGACTACATATTTGTCTACCCGACCTTACAATGACCTCAGGAATATAATGGCTTCATACGGACCAGTCCATTTTCATTTTACAAGGGAACTTAGAAGCACCCGTTTATTGGAAGTCGCTTCTTAGTTCAATCGATGGCCACATCGTTAGCTATCCCTCCTCCATACATAGTCAATCTAGTTCAAGCGTCGGTCCAGCAAGCGACGCATATTTACATTCAGAAATTTCGCTCTAAGGGTTGTGTTTGCCCTTACGGGCTAGATTTAATATCAGCTTTTCCAAAAATCAGCAGGAAATTTGAACAGAGAAAGGATATCGGCTGTTTAGTCGTCTCTTACCTCTTCTTCAGCTTCTTCCCGGTCACTCTCTTCCTCGTCATCGCCATCGCCGTCATCCACGGTATGAACTGCTGGAGGCCCACGAGACAACTACAAAACCCCATACCGTCCTCATCCTCATCATCCTTACCTTCATCCTCCTCCTTGTCCTCGCTTCCACTGTCGTCCTCGTAGTCCTCTTCCTCATCGTCATGTTCAAAACTACTCCCTTTCTCGAAGTAGGCTTCTTCCTCATTGGCTTCTTCGTCGTCCTCAGAGTCCTTGCTCTCGTCATCACCAGAGTCAGTATACTCGCTTTCATCATAGTCGTCCATATCACCATTATCTGGCTGAGGAGAGGGAAGTTCAGACATATCATATGTAAGGTCGATTAAACATTTTAAAGAAGGAAACGTCAAAATCCCCAGATGCCATATGACAATATACCCTAGTTTGAACACCCAAAAGCAAGAACCTTGAAGAATCAATATAGAGTTCTCCTCACACTTAATCACCGGAAGAATGCTTTCTAAAGCATCAATCGGACATAAATCCTTTCAAATCAAGCAACATTCACAAATCACATATCTTAATTCCCCCGATATTGGAACAGAGCAACTCTTAATCGTTTATGTATTTCTTCATGACTTTCCCAAGACTTCATCAAGTTAAGAAAAGGTCTGGTTTTGGAGAAAATAGTGGACTTCTGCGAGAATCAATACTGGTACGATAGGAAATGGCCGTCAATTTGTGTCGTAGCTTTCTGTATTAGCCCTCAACGAAGGTTGTGGCTGGGGACGATGCTCGTGAGATTGTTGGCTGGTATGATTCCGTCTATGGTGATGATGGCACCACCACGTTGTGACGCATAGGAGGGCTTGCAAGCCCTTTGTCAAGTGAAGAAAGAAAAAAGAAAAAAAAAAGAAAGGACGTGAAGTTTCATCATCAATTTTTAACAGTAGAAATAGGCTCCATTCATTATAACAATTGTGATAGCGCAGAACAAAAATCACAAACAGGAAGATGGAGAGTATAGATTTCCAGTCAGATGATGAGTGACGTAAGGTCCCTAACCTTACTACCGAAGTTGGCACAAACCTAGCATACAAAGCTTCCCAGTAAGATGGGAAATTTTAAGGAGATTGTCGTTGGTTACACATTTTAGAATTAGTTCACTAGAATAGAGCAGAAAGAGAAAGCAAATAAAGAGAAGAAACAATGATGATCTATGAATAGAAAGAAAGCCTACCGTTTTCAACAGAGGATCCCCTGTTTCTGTTTCAGATTCCGTTGTTTCAGTTTCAGAGTCCAACTCTTTTATTGTTCCATTCAGAATCTTCTCTCTGTAAGACTTCCAAGTGATGCAAGAAAGATGTGAACCAGCGCCGAGTAACTCCCCACAATGCTTTATTTTTATCCGGCATTCATTTGGTATTTTTGAGCTCGATGCATCGATGAACCTTTCCATTGACCCACAACTATAAACTTTCAACCGATGCAAAAACTCTAATTCGTCAATGCCCTCGATAACCTGTAGGTTCTTGCACCCTTCAATACTTAAATCAATCAAGTTCTTCAAGTTGGACAAACCACTTAACCTTTTTAATGAAATGCACCCTTCAACAGAAAATTCTTCCAATGATTCCAACGTAGAAACAAATTGAATCTCCTGTAGCTCTGGGCACCTCGACAGCTGGAATTCTTGAAGCATCTTCAGGGAACTTGAGACAAGAGACAGTCTCCTCCCACCAAAAGTCAACTCGGGAGCTTGTAGCTCCTCCGACAGACATACCAACCTCTCGAAAGATTTGCAGTCCTCAATATATAACCTCCCCATCGATTTTAAGACACCGAGAAATTGTACTTCGACTAGTTTAGGGCAAGAAGACAACCCCGCTTCTCTCAAGTTTCTCGAACTTGAAGTAATGGGTAATCTCTCGAGGATTTCACACTCTTTGACAATCAACTTTTCCAACTGAGAAAGCCCATCGAGTTGCATTTGTTTCACTCGAGTGCGATAGAGCTGCAAAAATGTCAAGTTTGATGGAAGTTGCTTGAGGGTTTGCAAGTCTAGTCCATCTAGAGTGAGTTCTTTCAGCAGAGAGAGGGAACCCAACTCTGTAGACGGTGCATGGACATTTAAAAGGCACAACTCTAGATTTCTCAGCTTGGATAATCTCCCAATCCACCGCAAGTCACAAGGTTGAATTATATTTGATTTGCTCGTATATCCATAAACATCAAATAGGACCAATTCAACTAGATTAGTAAGCTTTGAGAGATTAGGGATAGTCTGCAGCGATTTAGATATCAGCCGTAGAGTAGTCAAACTTCTGGGGAGCTTTGGCAACTCTTGGATTTCATGACATAAAGATAACTCCAGTGTTTGTAGGTGACGGAGCTTGCTCATTGTCCCTGGCATATTCGCAACTGGTGTCTCTGAGACATTGAGAGATGAAAGGCTTGTGAGTCCACCAATGGAATCGGGCAATCCTAAAATACTCGTGTACGATACATCCAGCTTTGTCAAAGAGTTTAATTCCCAAACTGATTCTGGGAGTTCACTCAATCTACCACAACCCCTAAGACAGAGGTGCTGAAGATTTTTCAGCTCTCCAATTTGTTCAGGCAATTTTCCAAGTGCCGAACATGACGTAACACTCAAGTCAGTCAGCCACCTCAGTTTCCCAATAGAGCAATCAATTTCCACCAGAAGTGGACATGAAGAAATAGTTAACTTCTCTAAAACTGAGTATTCCGAAAAGGTTGGTGTCCTATATGTGGACCAAAAATTTTGAAGAGTGAGAACCTTCAATTTCCTTGCCCCCTAAAAAAGCCAACGAAACATCAGGACAGACAACTAGATGGCTGTGCAAGATATAAATATGGATTCAGGCTCCCAAATGTACCATTTGTCATTTAATCCATCAATTTTTCTCCTTCATGGAATGAGAAAATTAGACTAAGAGGAAAACTGGCATACCTTCATTAAGCTCCTGACCTTATCTTCTGTGAACCCTATGCCAAAAAGATTCATCACAACCACGTTTTCTAAATGCAAATGGGTTGCTTTAAAACGTGGATGAAATTTGGGTTTTGGAATTTCATACGGGTAATGTAAACTGATCCATCTCAACTTCGAAAGACAACCCGTAAAGTCGCCTTGGCAGGTCACATGACGCAACCAAAGAAACCGTAGATGTGGGAACCGTTTAATGTGCTTTGGAGTGACAACTATAGAAGGTTGAATGCATAACCCCGATACCGAGAGTGCTTGAACACTTCCATTGGTCTGCCGATGACATTGAGGAGCAGCAGCAGAAATTTGTCAGTACCCCACAATTTCATTTGGTTGAAGAGAAAGAAGAATGAAACAGAAGAGCAGCTCCTAGGTAATTCTCTATTCAAATTTGGTCATATTTACCTTTGTTGATCTTAATTCACAAATGCTGTCATCTGTAACCCACAATCTGGTGCGCTCTTGATTAGCAATTGCCCTTCCAAGATCTCTAAATTGATCATGTATCCAAAAGCTGTTATCATCTAAAACCTTTATCATGCACCTATTAATAAGGACATCAATAGCATACTCTGGGCTAAACCCACAATCTTTCCACACGTAGATTGGATTAGTCTTATTCTCACTAATGAAAAAGCATGCAATATCAAGAAATATCTGCTTTTGATCTGTTTCTAAGGCATCATAGCTAATTCTTAGCTTTCCCATGACATCACCATGAGGTGTTTTCCTTAGCTTCTCTAGCATCTCTTTCCAAATTTTTCTCTCTTTCTGAAAAAGCAATGAACCTATTGCTTGAAGTGCCAATGGTAGTCCAGCTGTAGTAGAGACAATGTACTTCGAAAGAGTGTAGTAATTAGCTGGAGGAGAGTTGTTATCGAAGGCGTGCCTACTAAAGAGTTGAAGTGCATCCTTGTTGTGCAACCCCTCCATTTCATAAGTCACAATTTCATATTTAAATCCCCTAATTTTGAAAACTCTTTTATCCCTAGTGGTAATAAGTATAATGGTACCTGGATACAAAGAATTCATTCCGATTAATTCTTGGATTTGGTAGGCCTCATCGACATCATCCAAAACAATTAGAACCTTCTTGTTGCAAATTCTTTCTCCAATCCTATAGATCCCATGATCAATGTCACCGATGTTGCAAGCCACTCTAGAATTAGAGATAGTAGATAATAATTGTTCTTGTAGCTTGAGTAGGCCCTTGATTTTTGCCGTCTCGCGTACATCGAAAAGAAAGCAACAGTTTTTCCCAAAGCGAGGACACAGTTGATTGAAAATTAATTTGGCAAGTGTTGTTTTCCCTATGCCACCCATCCCGTAAATTCCAATAAGCCGCACACCACCAGAGTCGATATTTAATAAATTATTTATGGCTGCTATTCGATCTTCCATTCCGACTAAATCTTTGGTCACTTTTCTTTGTCTTATCTGGAGCCTATTCACAACCTCTTCAACAACCGACTTGCTTAGATCCCCATCGCTGCCACAAAGTTGAACAGTTATTGAGAAAAGTTAACAAATTCATTTACTTACATGTTGATCAACCGTTTCTAAGTAATCGGGTGGGAACGTGAGGTCAAAACTTTTTTGGAGGGAATCAATTTATCATCATGTAATCGCCAGCTAATTTCAATATGATTATCTTAAATAAATCCAAACATCGCCTAGTCAATTCCCATGTAATAAACTTTGATCTTATGAATGAATAACATAATCAGAATATATTGTTATGTTACGAGATAAAAAAAAAAAAAAAAAAAAAAAGGTGTATGTAAATAAGTGCTTATTTTAATATCTAACAAGTCTTCGTCATTTGGTACGACGCTCGAAGTGTCATAACTTTTTTCTTCACCACTTTGAGTGCCATAAAATCTCAAAAAATGTTTACTTGAGTGCTCTATAGCCTAGTCCTCCAAATATCAGTTATTTGCCCAATCAGTCTCTTCCTGGTCCATAAGTTTCAATTGATCACTTAACTATTATGACTTTTTTAAAACGTTCAACAAAGTGCTGAAAATCCAACAAAGTATAGCACTTATGGTATAAGTTTTTAGAAAGTTATAGCATTCGAGTGATCGATTTAAAAGTTATATAACAGTCAAGTGATCAGAAAAAAAAAATTATGGTACATAGGTTAGCGTTCCGTATAAGTTATGGTACTGACGATGTTCATTTGACTTGTTATTGCATGTAGGAAAGAACGCCACGTATGCAACCAATGGAAAAAACAGTGTAACAAGAAGTGTTTTTATTGTTTACGGGAATAAAAATACTAAACAGCATTAAGTTTTGTAACTTCATATTTCGAATGTTCATCGTATTCAAAGACACTAAAAATTTCTTCGCTACATTATTATTTCAGTTAAGACAAGAATTTAAGTGTAATGTAACAAACGGGACTGGACCAAGATGGAATAAAGATCCACTCAAACGTTACCCTCAAAACTTGAGGAACACGATGAATTGCAAACTTGAGAGTACATAGAAAGTTGAAGTTGAAAGAATAGAGGAACAGAAATGTTTGATCTCTAAATCAAGTAGACGAATAAAAATTCTGCAAAAAAAAAAATAAAGGGTAGAAGAATCATATATAAATGCGTGATGAATTACAGCAACAATAAATTACTTATTTCTTTTGACGCGGCAAGAACTTTACAAATGCAACTGCATTCAGTTCCATAATCAAAATCTCTGGCATATGGTATGAATCGTAAAACATACATGGATCAAGTATAAATTTTGGAAATGAGGTAAAAAACAAAGATGAAGCCAAGCCAATTTTTTATGCACTGAAATGAGGTAAAAAAACAAATTATAATTATCCTATTAGGTAAAAACAAAAATTGGAATTCCCGTGATTTAACAAAAATACAAAGAAGAATTTGAGACTTCCTATTTAAATTTATAGAAATTGGGGTGGGCAGATAATGAATGAACTTTTATAAGATATATCGCCTTATGGTAAAAAATAGTTTTCACGTTGATGGTTAGATCATTACCCTCGATATTTGTCCAGCTCCCATCCTTGGATGGCGTCGACTTTCTTGAGAGCCCATCTCCACGTCTTTACTTCCTCTGTGCTGAACTTCTTCTTTTGATTCTCCATCTGTTGCTCCAACTTTGATATGGCTTTGCTGTACAAATCCGTTTTCAGCTTCACATCATCAGGTTTCACATTATAAAAGATGGGCAATATCACCTTCTTATTCTCATCTTCCCCAGAATTAGAGATGTTTTGCACCATTTTCGCAAGCTCAATGAGGCACCAATGACTCGAAGCATAGTTTGGGGAGAAAATGGTTATGTAGAGCTTGGAATTGTCGATCGCTCCTAGAAGGTTGCTACTAAATGTTTCACCTGGTGGAAGCCCTTCTTCATCAACAAAAACGCGAATCCCAGCATCTACCAAGGCATGGTAGAGGCTATTGGTAAATCCACGACGAGTATCAGATCCACAAAAATTGAGGAACACCTCATTCTCGCCTCCTAACGTATTGTAGGAGATCATTCGTATCTCTGAGTTCACCATAGGAGCTCACTTCGTACTTAGCTGGGTCAAGCCTCTATCCCCTCTCCATTATTGGTATTGTTGAAGTTCTTTTTCATCAAGCGCTTTGAAGCGGGTATAGGCAATTTCGCATGAAGCCGAGGATGTTTTCCGGTTCTTCAGTGCAAGTCAGTGACTACACTATTAAAGTGACGAAGAAGACCTTCAAGATTTTTAGAGGACCATTAAAATATTATTAATTTTAACAAAAGTCCAGATATGAGCCAACTACCAATCGATTCAGGAAATTAAAATTGACTTAGCTGACCAATAAATTCAAAATTTTTTGGAATATTCGGATCCAATATGGAGACCATAAGATCGGTTCAGAGATCAACAACAATGGTAATACATGGTTTCCACTTAGAGAGAAGCGGCATTGTTAGAAAATTTGGAAAACATTTGTTTCCATATCATGAACAGGACATGCTATAGGGAGCATTAAAAGTATTTTGTTAATGAGTTTCCTCACGACACTTGTTGGTCACACCTAACAAAAGAATATTTTCATTGTATAGACCGATGGTGAATAATATGAGAAAAACGGTGTTTTTGAAAATGACAAAATTTCCTATATGTGTGGATGTTTAATTCAAGTAATGCTTTTAAAGTACTCGTTAACAAAATTCTAATAAAAAAAAAATTTGCGCTTCACATATTTGAATTTAACTATATTTGCCATAAATAAATAAATAAAAACGGCGTATAGGCAACCTCCCAACAGGTGCAGCTTTCATTAGTCAATAAAGTCAAAACGGATTTTAAAATGATAAGGTGGAGACCAAAGAAGATCTAGAGATAGAGGTTTACCATTTCACACGCCCAAATAAAAACGCGTAAGGGCAATTTCCAAGCAGGCGCAGCCACCATTAGTCAATAAAGTCGATGGACTTTAAAATGATAAGGTGGACACCAAAGAAGACTAGTAGTAGATAGAGGTGTATCCTTTCACCGTTTCACGCGGGCAATTTCCTTCGGGTTTCTTCTTCGTGCTTGTCCCATAACCTCTGTTCTGAATTCACAATTGAACTTTTGGGTTAAAAAAATGGATAAGTGCATCGGAAGTCCTAAAATTTATCATAAAAATACAATTAAGTCCTAAAACTTTCAAAAAGTACAATTAAATCCTAAAATTTGTCACAAAGTGCAATTAAGTCCTAAAACTTTCAAAAAATGCAATCAAGTCTTAAAATTTGTCAAAATAGTTCAATCTAAGTCCTTCTATTGATTGCACTTTTTGAAAGTTTTAGAACACGATTGCACTTTGGAGATAAGTTTTAGGACTTTATTAAACCTTTTGAAAGTTTTAGGACTTGATTGAACCTTCATGATAAGTTTTAGAACTTAATTGCACTTTTTGAAAGTTTTAGGACTCAATTGCATTTTTATGATAAGTTTTAGGACTTCTAATGCACTATCCCTAAAAAAAATGATTCTCAACCAATTAAATCATTTTCAATTATTCTATAGCTATATCTACGTTTGGACATATTTAACATCCTAGTCCAATATGGTTAAATCACAATATATCTGTATGATTACTTAATAACAAAATATGATTAAAGAATAGCTTCTAAGGTGACCCATGGGACTTAAGCTAGAAAATTTCCTTCATATCGCATTAATAGAATTTGCAGCATTCAAAGAATGTATCACCTAAGTACTGCCTCAGGATATATTTATCAATTCGCCATTGAGTATTTGTTTTGATCCCTTCGCCTTAATAACTTGCCTTTTATTAGAACTGATTACATTTAACAACTCAAAATTTGTTATAAACTGTGTCTTTATATTAAAAACAAAATGATTATGCAAATCTTTTACCACACTTATTTCTTTATTATAACTATTAGGAGGTGAGCATGGTGTGGCTGGTACAATTTGGACCCGAACCGCATAAATACGATTTGAAGAAAAGTGAAACCAAACTAAATTACATTATAGTCGAGAACCAATCAAACCAAATTATTTTTTGTGGATTAATTCAGTTTAATCATTCTTTCTTCTTTCATTTTTTTCCTCTTCATCTTTGGAAAATTCTAAAAAAAAAAAACCAAATTCTACGGTTACAACCTTTCTTGAATTCACACCACAAAATTCAATAGGCTGCTCCATATATAGATGGCAAAAATAATTAACGAAATTAGTATTTTATACAATATGATTTTGCGGTTTGATTTGGTTTCGAAAAATTAAAACCAAAACAAAACATAAAAAAACATGATATGTAGTATGTTTAGATCTAAAGGAGTTGGTCTTATAGTGTTGGAGAAGGAAGTTAGCTCCGATACTAGACATTGACTTTCATGAAGCTACTCATATATCACTCGCCGCCTATTTTGGCGTGAATGTAGTGGTAGCAACCCAAGAGAATCGTAATATGCAAAGCCTATGAAGACACTATTACGCTAGGTTAACACTCTCGCCTTTTGAAATATCTCTATTACTCTCATGATACAAAAACTAATTTGAACAAAAATATTTTGTAATACACTCTCCGTTGAGCTCTGTTTCTCTCCCATGAAGCTCTGTAGTGAAGCGTTATCTCTCTAAATTGCCGTTCTTTCTAAACTCTTAGGGTTTTCCAAGAAAAGCATAATATGACTTCCTTTTACAGGGTAATAAACGGACTTTGAGAACCTGCGAATCTACCCACACTTACCCAAATTGACATTTCAATTTGACAACAAATGTACAACTCAACTGAAGTCTTAGCAAAAAAAAAAAAAAAAAAAAAAAAAAAAAAAAAAAAAAAAAAAAAAAAAAAAAAACTGAAGTCTTAGCGTTTATGCATGGTCTCGCATAAGATGAGACTGTCTTAACCTCCCTTTTTAGTGTGCCTTTAACCTCTATACACTCTATTCTGTTCCTCAAGCGTGCGAGCCAGCCCTACTAATTCTTTAAGACTTGTTCTAAGTTTATCCCTCATAAAAAAAAATAAAAATAAAATAATTGAACGTTGTAGGACGGTGCGTATGGTCGTTGAAAGAATTCCATGTCTCCTTAATCACCCACCTTATTTGACCTAGTCAACACATGCGACTAAAACTTATAACAAAAAGCATATGCAGCTAGCATAACATATTGTAGGGTATATTTGAATGAAGCTTTTTTTTTTATAACTTTTTTAATTTTTTATATTTAACAACAAAATTTATAAATCAATCCATGTGGACAAATAGGTCATTTGAAGTCGTCTGATTTTTTTAAATTGAAATTTAAAATAGTTTTGTTTGTGCTTCGATGTCATTATATAACTTTTACTTATAATAAAAGAAAGGCTAAACAGGTCGTAAGTACAAATTAAAACCTAGCTACTTTTTTAGGTAATCCCTTTAAAATCATGATATATCGCTCGATACGGTAGATGAAGGATGCTATTGGTCAATTATCTGGCCCTTTGTGATCGATTCTAGAGATCTTCAACAATTTGAGATATTCAACATACTAAATAAAGTGAAATTTCAATTGCTAAAAATCCAAACGAAATTAGCTTAGAAACGACAAGTTACTCCAAATAACTAAGTTTATTGATACATTTTCTTTTCAAAATAGGACATCTATGTTGAGTTGAAGCCATTATCTGGTGATACAACAATCGTGAACGCCAATAATTCTCTCACGGATCCATATTGACTATTGAGTCGCAGGACTCCGAAAAAATTTCTATTAAGATCCTCTCAAGCTTAAATATATCTAAGCTATTTCCTATGAGGATTCACCTACAGAATATTTTCATCTATAAACCAATTCAACTTTGAATTCCTGTAGTAATAATTACAACATCTTCTAGCTAGCCATTGGATGAACCAATTCAACATTTCCAGAGAAACTTTGTAGAATCATCCATCAAATGTTCTAAAAGTTTCCGCTAGCTAATTTAGATGAATAAGGCCGGATGAATTACAGCCTTTAAAATCCAATTACAAGTTTAAGTTGAACGAATAGAGGAAGAGAAATGTTTGTTCTTTCAATCAAGTAGAACAATCAAATTATAAATGTGTGATGAGTTACTGTAATAATAGTTTTATCTATTTCTGTAACGTGGAAAAGAACTTTACAAATGCAGCAGCATAAAGTTCCATAATCAAGTTCTCTAGCATACAGTAAGAATCTTAATACATACACGGATCAACTTAGTTTAACAAAGATGAAGCAAAGCCAAATTTTTATAAAATGAAAATTAGGTCAAAGACAAAATCATAATAATCCTATTAGGTCAGAAAAAATTTGGATATCTTGTGATTTAAAAAATAATAAAAGAAGAATTCGGGACTGTATATTTAGATTTAGGGAAATTGGGGTTGGAATATTAGTAATGAATATTTATTAGATCTATCTTTCGATTAGAAATAATAATTCTCCCATTCACGGTTAGACGATTACCCTGTATGGTCCTTTAGCTTCAACCCCTTGCTGTCGCTGGCATCAACTTTCTTGAAAGCCGTCCGCCACCTGTTTACATCCGTGGTGCTGAACTTCTTCTCCTGATTCACCTTCTTTACCTCCAAATCCAATATTTCATCACGATATGGCGTCTCCTTCTTTTCCTCCAAATTCAAAATGGTATCATGATTTGAGGGCGTCTGCAGCTTGTGCTCATCAGGTTTCAGCTTGAGCACTTCAGGTTCCACGTCATAAAAAATGGGCAGTATTACTTTCTTATTCTCAACTTCTTTAGATTTAAAGATGTTCTCCTTCATCTTTGCAAGCTCAATGAAACACAAGTGACTCGATGCATAATTAGAGAGAAGATGTGTATGTAGATCTTGGAGTTATCGATCGCTTGCATAAGCTTCTCATCAATTATTTCACCCGCTCGAATCTCAGCGTCATCGATGAAAATGCAGATATGGGCATTATCTAAGAAGTGGTAGAGGGTGTTGACGAATCCACGACGGACATTGCACCCCCTACAATTCAGGAAGACCTGATACTCACTTCCTATTGGATTGTTAGTCCTCGTTCCTGTATCTGAGTTCGCCATAGGAGCTCACTTCACGCTTAGCAGCATCAGCTCTCTCTCTCTCTCTCTCTCTCTCTCTCTCTCTCTCTCTCTCTCTCGTTTTGCGGTTCTTGATTACAAGTCGGGGACTTTCATATATGGCCATCACGAAGGCTTTTAAGATTTGCAGAGGGTCGGCTATAATTACTAATTTTACAAAGACTTGACATAATAAAATTGTGAGATAACTAACCAATGGCTTCTAAGAATTTTTGGAATATTCGGATCTAATCAGGAGACGGGAAGACTGGTTAAGACATCGATGACAAAACATGGTTTCCAACCTAGAGAGATGGCCTTATTTCAATAGTTTTTAGAAATTTGCTTCCAAATCATGAAAAGGACATGCTATGGCGGCGCCAAGGATTACTATTAGAAACAAATTACACTTCACATATTTGAATATGACTCCATTGTCATACAAAACACGTACAGCTACCTCGCAATAGGTGCAGCTTGCAGTTAATAATCAATAAAGTCGATGGATTTAAAAATAATATAGTGGAGAACTAAGAAAACATAGAGATAGAGGTGTACCTTTTCCCACGCCCAATTTCTTTCGAGTTTCTTCTTCTTGCTTTTCACATGGCTCTGGCTATGTAGACAATATCAGTTCTGAGTTCACTTTGGGACTTTTGGATTAAAAATACATGATTCTCAAACATTTAAATCATTTATGATTGTTATGTAGCTATTTCTATAGTTTGAGTCCAATATCATTAATTCACAATACATCTTTGTAAATTTATAAATCCAAAAATTCGAAATATTCCTAAAGAATCACCTTTTAATGAGGACACAAGATACTCTAGATAACTAAAGGAGTTGATAACACACACACACACACACAAATCAAAATCAAACTAGTACATTTACGATAAATTTACTCTAAATTGATTTTTTGACCATAAAAAACTCCAAACCGGCACAATATTAAATTGGATTAATATGACGAAAAATCACAAGCAAGTACATATATGACAAATGGAGGGTAAAATCCCAAATTGATAAACCCAACATCAATTGTCACGTATATTCAACTTAACAATGTGATGGTAAAATTAACAAACTTCCTATTAATTTTACGAAGACTCGCAAGACATGAACCAACTACCAATCGATTCCAAAAATTAAAATTGACTTAGTTGAGCAAAAGATTCTGGGAGTTTTGGTGTATTTGGATTTAATTTGGAGTCTATAGGATCAGTTCATACAAAAATAAACAATTGGTAATACATAATTTCCAACCTAGAGAAAGGTGGCCTTATTAAAAAAAATTAAAAATTTGCTTCCAATTAATGAACAGGAAATATTACAACCACACCAAGAATCATTAGTAGACAGATCTTTTTAATAAGCGTTCTATGGACACTTGTTAGCTATATTTAACAAAATAAATATTTACATTCTCAATGCACTGATTGTGTATAAAATAAGGAAGGCAATGCTTTCAAAATAACAAAATTTTCTTTGTGTGTAAATATTTAATTTAATCGGTACCCTTAGAGCACAAATTAAACATAATGCTTATTAATTAAATACTACACTTCACATATTTGAATTTGAATCAATTTGCCATAAAAGACGCGTGCGGTCAACTTCGCAGCAGATGTAGCATCCAATTTACAGTCAACAAAGTTGATGGACTTAAAACGACAAGGTGGAGGACCTCATATCATTATAGGATCACATGGAGTTCCTTCTTTTTTCTTGCTTTTTCACATGGCTCTATCTCCATAGAAAATTCAGAGTCAATAGAGTTTATGGATGTTGACACCTAAATTTTGGTGATCCGATCATTTATTTATTGCATAAAATTAGGGGTTAATTTTATCCCTAAAATAATTAATTAATTGCATAACATATAGTTTTAGGTGCATTTATTTTAAATTTGCATTTGCATTGGACCGGTGACGGATGGGCTCGAATTGGTGATTATGAGTTTTAAATTGACAAGTTGGACTAAGCCCACGAAGGGAGCAAATTGGCCCAAGCCCGTTTTCTTTTATGACAAAAAATTATCTAGTGAGGAATAGTGATTTGAAATTTTCCGGGATATGATGGGATTTTTCAATATCATCGGATAGGGCAAGTGTGACAAAAAATATTGCCAGCTCATCTTTGCAAGATTTGGGATTTGAGAAAATTTCTATCACAATCTTGAATAAAATTAGTGAAGGGATATTGCGTTCGAAAAAATCCTCATAGATGTTGATCTAAAAATCCTAGTCCACTCGCCTATAAATAGGATGCTACACCACAGAAAAGAGGGGGCCACACAATTGATATACGCGGCCACATTGAGTCAAAAAAAAACCATAATTCAAAGCACGCATAAAGGGAGATACACGATAGAAAGAGAGAAAAAGCGTGAAGGAAAGGAGTTCACAATATGAAAGAGGTACACTTGAGTCCACGATCTTTTTCTTCGCGGTGATCGCTAGTGAAATATGCAAGGCCACACCTTCAAGTTTTGAAGTCCTGTTGTTGGGTTTCCATGATCGACAAGTAGAAAGGTCAAGGAAGAAAGAGAGAAGTGTAGCCAAAAGAAGACAAAGGAGGGAGGTTCGCTCATTGAAAATCGTGAGCGTGGGGTTCTCTTCTGTCTCTCTCTTGGGGCCTCAATTTTAGAGAGATCCGTAGCAAAAAGAAAGGAGGAAAGAAAGCCAAAGTATCACAACGATCTGCTTGGTGACGCTTCCTTGTCTCGCTTGATCCTTCTGCATGCATGTCGACGTAGAGTCGACCTTGATTCCCTGACGACCCGTTTGTTGCTTTGATCCGTGCCGCGCACGACAAGCTGCTGTCCATCTAGGGCGCGATGCCACGGTGCCGATCTATCCCTATTGTTCCACAGTCTGTGAGTCGTCGCCGTGCCCTGCCTTGAACCGAGTGATCCCTGTAAAGTTTCTTTTTTCGTGCGAATTTTCTCGAGGCGTGGATTTCACAAGTGAGAGTTACCACACCGTGAGCTTTGCTGCTTCCTTGGTCTTGCTGAGTAGATTCCTCACGTGCGAGTCCATTGTCGGTGAACTACCATCACAGCCACCATCCTTGCGCCGAGTCTCCATCGTGGTTCACTTGAACAGATCGGATTTTTGAAAAATTCCAATTTAGGTAGAGATTTACTTTATTTTTAGGTAGATTTATTTTATTAGGTAAATTTATTTTATCTTATTTAGTTTTTGATATTTTTTCTCATTGTTTGAAATATTTCTCGATGCCTAATTGTAATCCCTGATGTAGCATCCAATTGCCAACCGCACGAATTTGTATCCCATCTATAAGGCTTTAGATGGAATAATTATTCACGCGAGAGTAAAATTGATATCTTGATCTTTAAGGCTTAAGATCAATTTATCGATTTTATTAGCCGTTGACACCTAATTTTAGCAAATCTAGGGAAATAAGGAAAATAAAAATTTCATTTGAATAAATAAAAGGAAAAAAATGAAAAAAAAAATGGAAATTTGGAATTCCGATGGATATTCAGATTTTGTCAAATGCGAAGCAATTTGAATAAAGGGCAAGAATTTTTGCAAAATGGAGGAAATCTCGAGCAAGATCGAGCGATTGCGAAATCATGTTTTTATTTATAGCCTTAACTTAATGTGACTGGAGATGAAAACTCAGAAAATGCCATACAAAGCGGCCTTACGGAATCACTATAAAAGAGAGCTTCATTTTTTGTGACTTAGGGGGATTTTTCGGAAACATTTGAGAGCAAATACATGGAGAGGTTGATTTGAGTGGAATTTTGAAAAACGAGAGAGAAAAAAAGTGTATGGCGTCGAGCCGAAAAAAAAAAAAAAAAGGGCCGAAACCCTAATCGACTACTATTCATCTTCCCTGAAGAGCAGCCGGCGCCGCTGTTGCTCACTACCACCGGCCTCCGTCCGTGAGCACCTGCGCCAATCACACCACCATCGCTCACCCTCTGTAACCCCGACGCCCGAAGCTCGCACCTTCCCGACGTCGACTTCGCCGTCGCCGATTTGCAGCGCCCCAGCTCCCCGATCTGCTGCTCCATTGCCGATCTCGCCCTCGATCCCCCCGCAACTCGTGACCCGGTGGATCCCGAGCCGGCTCGCCACCCCCGCTCTCCTTGTTCTCGCTCGCAGCCCCCGACAGTAGCTGGTCCATATCCGAATGCCGACCCCCGAGTTTCGCCCGTGAAGCCTCGCCTCTGCCGGTCCTTGCTGCCCAGCACCCCTCGCTGCTTTGCCTGCTCACCGCTTGCTCGCTCGCCGCCGGGTGCTCGCTATGCCCTCGCCGAGCCCCGAGCTAGCGGCCAAGATTTCTCTTTTTTTTTTAAAAAAAAAAAAAAAAAAAAAAAGAAAAAAATTAAATTAGGTATTTTTGCTTTACTTTATTAGGCAAGTTTAGGTTTTTCTTTATTTTTTATTATTATTTCTTTATATGTTGTTTTCTTTGGTTGAAATACCTATCTATGCATAATGGGAAATCCCAATATATCACCCGATTCGCAACCGTGCCAGGGTTTTTTATTTCATCTATAAGGCTTTAGATGAAATAATTAATTAAGTGGTAATAAAATTGATATTTTGATCTTTAAGGCTTAAGATCAATTTATCGATTTTACTAGCGAAACGTTATCCCTTGATCTGAACGATGTGTAATATTTTTTTGGTAATTTTGAATGGTCTTGATTGCTTTATTTATCTTGAAATATGTCTGAGTTAGAATATTGCATGTTTTAGGGTTATTTGCATATTTAGGTTAAACATTCTATTTATTGTGAATTTAAAAAAAAATCAAATCAATTAATTTAGGATGCTGGTTTTATTAGTATTTGAATTGCATGTTAAATTTTAATTTTGGAAAAAAGGAAAATCCAAAAAAAAAAAAAAAAATCATCATGCATATGTCATGTAGAATTAGGGGGCATATTTTGTACACCATGGCATATTAGAGTAAAATTGCACTTAGTTTAATTTTAGATAATATTTTTCCTTAATTTATTATAAGTTTAGGTATTTTCTTAAGTAGATGCATCTTAGGATAGGCTCGTTTCCTATGGCATGCTAAATGGTTCCAAGTCTCCAAGGCACATCTCTCTCATGGCGATAATGAGCCTATCCCACTATTGGGGATAACTGGTGCCACTTCCTACTACCCACTTCGGGTAGTCCGTCAATATCGAGTTGTGCAGGATCTACCGCCTCCTCTCAAGCTGGGTTTGTTCCAAGTTCGATTCACTGCCAAGGATGGTGATTACAAAAAGGAGCTCTGCCGTATTGAACAAGCTTGGATCGCATGTCGCGAACAAAAGTTGAGCTTACCTGAAGATGAGCTTGAGGGGAAGGAAAAGACTTACTATGCCATGGCTCAATACATCCATCAGCACAAGATTCCGACCGAGTATCTCCTAAAGGTGCCAGATGTGACCGAAAAGCCCACTCGGCAAGCGGAGCTTAATCATCACAAGAGGAAGATTGAAGAACTTGAGAAGCAAGCCAAGAAGGACGCTAAGGAGAAGAGGCAATTACGTCGAGTGTTGGCTTCCCATGTGTTTATAGATCGGGCCAAATAAAGTGGCTTGAATCTATTTGGTCTTTTTACTTTAGCTTAATGTTTAGGAAGTCAAGTCATTTACTTGATTAGTTTATTTGTCTAAGGCCTTGCAAGTTTCTTTACATTGTTAATGTCAAACAATTTCATTAATAAAAGCGGTTAGACTTTCGTCATGGACCGACATTGTTTTATATGAAGTGCTTATATATATATATATTCATTTCTTCAAATTATGTGATAACGGGTTCTCCATGCTCTCCCATCATTATGCGATCAAGGGCTAAAATGGCCGACCAAAACGAGATGCGTGATCGCATGTCCTCCATGGAAGATCAACTCCAACAGCTAGTTGTCTCTATGCAGCTCATAACAGCCCAGCTTCAATCCCTCCGGGCGAATCTGAATCCTACACCCGCTCTCCCCAGAATAGTAGGCCCGAATCCGGCAAACAGGGCCCAAATGAGTGATGATGAAATGCCCGAGTTGGAAGATGACCTGATCCTTGTTGGAAAGGCCAAACCTAGTAGTGTTCCCAAGACCGATCAGGATGAGCGCGTTGCCAAACTGGAAGAGAAAGTGAGACAGCTGCAAGAGTCTCAAAGCTCACTCCCATTCGACCTATCGATCTATGAGAAGGTCAAAATATCGAGCAAGTTCAAAATGCTGGAGTTTGAGAAGTACGATGGTACATCTTGCCCAAAATCTCATTTGTAGATGTACCACGTACGCATGGCCCAGCATGTAAAAAATGAGCCCCTCATGATCCAATCGTTTCATGCAAGTTTGACGGGGCCCGCACTGAGCTGGTACGTGATGAAGAATGTGAATCTCCTCGATACCTGGAATGAAGTGGCTGACGCGTTCCTCAAACAATACAAGTTCAACATGGACATCGCACCTTCTCAAGAAGACTTGGAGAGGATGGAAAAGAGAAGGAGCGAGTCATTTAAAAAATACGCTGTGAGATGGAGAAATTTGGCGGCTCAAATTACTCCTGAGCCAACCAACAAGGAGTTGATGAAGTTGTTTGTGAAGATCCTCCAGTCTGAATTCCGTAACCGAATGGCTAGTACGTACGTCGAAAGCTTCAATCAGCTCATTCCTATGGGAAAACAAATCGAGATGGGGATAAGGGAATGATGGTTTGCTGAGCCATCTAGTAAAAGATTCTCTGCCAAGAAGGAGAAAGAAGCGGCCGTGGATGTGAATGTGGCTTATAGCCAAAAAAGTGCCAAACGTGCCCCGGCTATCCAAATGAATCCAAGGCAACAACAAACTGCCAGTCACCAATCATTTGCCTAAGCAAATAATAGAAGGCAATTCACTCCCCTCCCTAGATCTCCATCCCAGGTGTTGGCGATTCTCCAAAAGAAATGTTTGCTTTCTAGTGAACCAAAGCATCCTAACCACGAAAGCATTCGAGGTTACGACCCAACGAAGAAGTGTGACTACCATAGCAGTGAACTGGGACATTCAACTGATGAATGTTTCACCCTCAAGCACAAGATCCAAAACCTCTTGGACACAAAGACCTTTTCGTTTCAAACTGCTCAGCCCAACGTCCAAAAAAATTCGCTACTAGAGCATAAGGGTACGGTAAATGCTATCCTAGAACTTGAAGTCGATCGGATCAAGAACTCGAAGGTGCACGTGACAGATGCTTACAATGGATTGGTGAGAGCTGGATACTATATGGATCATGAAGATGTCCCCTTATCATTAATGAGGGAAAGAGTCACCAAAATGGTGGATGATGGCATCATCGTATATGCTGACCATAACTGCATAGTTTCCACTATTTCTCACATCATTATCGATTGGGAGGAGGAGCAAGCTGCACTTGATGCCGATAAGGAAGAAGTTGATCCTTCGCTCATGGACATGCCCCCACTAGAAGATGCATCCGACGAAGAGATAGTGATTGAAGTGCCTCAACCGTATGAGTTTGTCAACGATAAGGCGGTGCCTTGGTCTTATGACTTAGATGTTGACCTCGTTACAAGGTCTGGTCGAACATATGCTCAAGCTAGTGCTCAACCTGCAAAGCCGATCACCGATGAAGAGGCTATGGAATTTCTGGCTGTGATTAAAACAAGCGAGTACAACGTGGTTGACCAATTGCGGAAGATGCCTGCCCAGATCTCCTTACTTGAGCTCTTGTTGACATCCCCCGTGCATCAAAAGTCACTAATGAAGGTGTTGAGTGAAATTCGTGTACTGGAGACAGTTGAGGCGAACAAGTTGGAAGAATTTGTGGGATTGGTCCTTCTCAAGGATATGATTGCATTTTTTGATGAGGAATTCCCTCTTGAAGGCAAGGGACATAACAAAGCACTCTACATATCTATCAAGCACAATTCTTCTCATGTGTCCCGAGTGCTCATCGATAATGGGTCCACTCTAAACATATGTCCGTTGGCCACTCTTCACCGCCTCAAGGTAGACACATCGAGGATACATGCTACAAAGACTTCGATGCGAGCTTTTGATAGAACCAAAAAGGAGGTGATCGGGGAAATCCATCTCGACGTACAAATAAGGCCGGTCATCTTCAACATTCCCTTCCAAGTGCTGGACATCCCTACCGCATTCAATTTCCTTTTGGGTCGTCTCTGGATACACATTGCTAGAGTAGTACCTTCAAGTCTACATCAAGCTGTGAAATTTGTGATCGAAAGGAAGCTGGTCACTGTGTATGGTGAGGAAGACCACCGGATCTATCATGAGACGGCAATCCCTTATGTAGAGCCGGATTCTGAGTTCAAATCAAGTTACCACTCATTTGAGTTGGTCTCCACCATACATGCTTCTCGAGGGTCATCGCCGCCTACTCCTGAAGTTTCAAATGCTGCCCTCATGGTGGGAAGAGTAATGGTTGGGAATAGTTTTGTTCCTGGTAATGGTCTTGGAAGAAATGGTCAGATGTTGCCCTCATGGTGGGAAAAGTAATGGTTGGGAATGATTTTGTTCCTGGCAATGGTCTTGGAATACATGGTCAAGGCATTCGAAGCCCCTCAGAGGTCCTGTTTTGCTGGTTTAGGGTACCATGGAAGAGGTGAGGGAAGTTATGAAGGACGAAGACAGGAAAGGCGAAACTCACCACCTGACCAAGGGCGAGGGAGGCAAAACCCACTACCCTCGAGCATTCACGAAACATTTCCCAGTCCTCCAAGAATGATGCAGGATGAAACAAAAGTGATAGATACTCTAGGGCAGCCTAGTGGCAAGTTTGATTACCCGGTGAAGTATTCGGCTCCTCCCAGCTACTATATTGATCCTCGTGAGATAGTCCCAAATGGATGGGGTGGCATGGATGATCCGACATCCCCGAAGACGGAGAACCCTGATGATGAGTTCGAAGGAGTTGCAAGCTTATTCGATGACCTCATCATAGGAGCCATTGATGAAAGAGCCCCTGAAGAGATGGGCCTTAGCCCACAAGAGTAACTCTTTTAATGCTTTTGCACATTCCTCTGCGTGGGATTTTTATTGTTTTCTGAGAAATGTTTTCAGTTTCTTTTTCTTTTAATTCTTGAGTGTTGCATTTTCCATTCAATAAATGTAATTGATTGATAAATTTCAATGAAATTACAAGTTTTATTTTGAGGGCATGATGAAGTACACCAAACCAGCCTAGTGATGATATCCAACTGATAAAAGAAAAGAAAAATCCAAGGAGAATTCTGAGACATGTGCTTCATCATGCTTGCTCGTGTCAAAATGTTTCAAAAAAAAACTTTTGCCAAAGAATTTCAAAAAAACAAAACAAAATAAAATAAAAATGTAGATTACTCTGTTTGTCTTTCTGATTTATCTACTTCATGTTTCAAGAACAATCTTATGGCATGCAAAGGTGTGGAAATGATCCAATCCAATGCAACAAGTGATGATAATGATGATCCTAAAGACTCGATCGAAGACTCCATTGAGGTGCAACGTAGCTGGGAACAACATGAAAAAGTTAAGGCTCTCACATCCGATCAGACCGTCAGTATTAATTTAAGTGACACTGAAGAAGCCAAAGAGATGAAAATTGGGCGATCTCCCCAAAGACGAGGCTGAGCGCCTAATTCAGTTACTGAAGGAATATCAAGACATCTTTGCATGGACCTATGCTGAAATGCCTGGGCTAGACCCGTCAATTGTGGAGCATTGCCTACCTACTAATCCGGACGTGCCACCTAAGAAGCAAAAGCTGCGGAGAACTAAGCCCGAACTCTTAAAGAAGATAGAGGAAGAGGTGATGAAGCTTTTGGAGGTGGGATTCATCGAAGTCTCACACTATCCCGAATGGATGGCTAATATCGTGCCGGTAATGAAGAAGGACGGTTGAGTTCGAGTTTGTGTTGACTATCGGGATCTGAACAAGGCTAGTCTGAATGACGATTTCCTGTTACCACACATAGATGTCCTTGTGGATAGTACCGCTAGTTTTGAACTATTCTCATTTATGGATGGTTTTTCTGGGTACAATCAGATAAGGATGAAGGAGGAAGACAAGGAGAATACTACATTTATCACCCTGTTGGGAACTTTCCATTATAAGGTCATGCCCTTTGGACTCAAGAATGCAAAGGCAACCTACCAACGAGTCATGGTCGCATTATTTCATGACATGATGCACCAGGAGATAGAGGTCTATGTTGATGATATGATTGCAAAGACTCGACTAGGAAGAAGCCATGTGGAAATCCTGAAGAAGTTCTTCGATCGACTCCGTGAGTTCAAGCTTCGTCTAAATCCCACTAAATGCGTGTTCGGAGCAACATCTGATAAGTTACTCGAATTTATTGTGAGCAGTAAAGGGATTGAGATCGACCCATCCAAGGCTAAGGCCATATGCGAGTTGCAATCTCCGTCAACAATGAAAGAAGTCCGGAGCCTTTTAGGAAGACTAAATTACATAGTTCGATTCATTTCCCAACTCTCTGAAACTGCCAAGCCGTTCTTCAAGCTCATAAAGAAGAATGCACGAGTCAATTGAGATGATGAGTGTCGAGAAGTATTCGACAAGCTAAAGCAGTACCTGATGAATCCACGAGTTCTTGTCCCGCCATCACCAAGGCATCCCTTGATTCTATACCTCACCATCCATAGTGAATCGTTGGGTGCAATGTTGGCTTAGGAAAGTCCTGTTGATAAAAAAGAACGGGCCATTTATTATCTGAGCAAGAAGTTTACTATATCAGAGCTGAAGTATCCCGATGTTGAAAAGACTTGTGCGGCTTGGGTGTGGGTATTGCATAGATTGCGACAATACACACTGCATTACCAAACATTCCTCGTGACTGTGAACGACCTTATCAAGTACTTACTTGATCAGCTAGCTTTGGTGGGTAAGTCGACCAAATGGCAAATTTTGATTTCCGAATTTGATGTGCAATTCATGCCACAAAAGTCGATTAAGGGCCGAGTGATCGCTGATCTATTAGCCGAAAATTCAGGAGTCTCAAATGATGATGACAGTTTCTTGGATGACCGTGTCTTGAGTGTAAATGAAGACTCATGGAAGATGTTCTTTGATGGAGCTATAAACCTATCAGGTTCGGGTACTGGGGTAGTTCTGATATCTCCATATGGACAACACCATCCGGTAGCTGCAAAATTGATATTTCCATGCACTAACAATGTGGCCGAGTATGAAGCTTGCATCCTCGGGCTTTAGGCCGCAATTGAGATAGGTGTGGGCAAGTTAAAAGTGTTCGGTGATTCCACACTAATCATAATGCAAACCGTAGGTAAATAGAAGACCAAGGAGGCCAAGTTGCTCCCATACCACAAGTATTTAGAAGATCTGGTTAAAAAGTTCGAGGAGGTTTCGTTTGAATAATTGCCAAGGTCTCATAATCAATTTGTAGATGCACTTGCGATATTGTCTTCTATGCTACAAGTCACCGATGGGTTAGAGGTCAAACCTTTGAAAATAGAGGTTTTGCTTAAGCCAGCTTATTGTATGATTGTGACTGAAGAACCTGATGGAAAACCATGGCATTACGTTATCATGAATTACATTCGGAAACAAGAATTTCCTGAAGGAAGCACTCAGACTGATAGGAAGTTCATCACGAAGATAGCCTCGAAGTTCTTCGTTAGTGGCAAGAATTTGTATAAAAGATCTTACGATTCGGTCTTGTTGCAGTGTGTAGATGCAGCCGAAGCCACTCAAATCATGCAAGAAGTGCACGAAGGAGTATGTGGCCCTCATATGAATGAACATATGTTAGCCAAGAAGATTATGAGATTAGGCTACTACTAGCTCACACTAGAAAGTGACTGCATCCAACATGTTCGGAGTTGTCACCGTTGCCAGATTCATGGGAATAAGATAAATGTTCCTCCAACCGAACTGTACCAGTTTTCCGAGCCATGGCATTTCTCGATGTGAGGCATTGATGTGATTAGCCCAATCAATCTCAAGGCTTCAAATGGGCATTTATTCATCTTGGTGGCAATAGACTATTTCTCCAAAAGATCGAAGCTACATCATTTGCAAGTGTCACTACTTGTAATGTTGCGAAGTTTGTCAAACGAGATATAATTGCTCGTTGTGGCGTCCCCGAAGCAATCATCACTGATAACGGGACAAATTTGAACAACAAACTTATTGATGGGTTGTTTAGCGAGTTCAAGATCAAGCATCTGAATTCGTCTCCTTAGCGCCCTCAGATGAACGGAGCTGTTAAAGCGGCCAATAAGAACATTAAGAAGATCTTGGCCAAGACAGCCGAGAATTATCGAGATTGACATGACAGGCTACCCTTCGCATTGATGGCATACCGGACATTAATCCGCACTTCCACCGGGACAACCCCTTTTGCTCTGGTGTACGGCATGGAGGCAATTTTGCCTATGGAAGTGGAGATTCCTTCTCTTAAAGTTCTATCCCAAGTGGAGTTGTCTAAAGCAGAATGGTTGTAGCAAAGATTCGAGCAGTTGAACTTGATTGACAAGAAAAGACTAAAGGCTCTCTGCCACAGGCAAACTTATCAACAAAGAGTAGCCAGATCTTTTAACCGGAAGGTACGGCCAAGACATTTCGAGGTAAATGATCTTGTTCTGAGGAAGCTGCTACCAATTTTTCCAGATCCTGGAGGAAAGTTTGCTCCAAATTACAGCGGCCCATATGTGGTGAAGAAGGTACTTCCTGGTGGAGCCTTGATCTTGGCAAAAATGGATGGTCGTGAGTTCTCCACTCTAGTTAATTCAGATGCTGTCAAGAAGTATTACCCATGATAGAATTTGCCATGTCATATTTTGAACTGCAAGCATTTCTATGATGAATAAATTGCTTCAATGAGTTTAATTGTTCAAATTTGTTGCAAATCTTGCATTTTCCTTCCTTGATGAATTGTGTGAGATGAATTGAATGTGTCAAATGGGATACTTTGGAATGACAGGCAGGCCTTGTTCCATACACTATTTCATACACTAATCCCCAGTGAGTTGTGTGGAAAAATTCCGTGCTTGCAAAGGAAAGTTGATCTTGCAAATGGTACAACAATCGACGTGATGAGAGGCATTCTTTTCTCTATCCCAAACACTACAGGTGATCCATTGTTTAACCCTTTGGAACCCATACAATTATGGAAATTCTTTTTAAATTATCCCTATCAAGAATCATCCCATATTGGGACAAATTTGAAATGAATGGTAGGAATATTGTTGTTCGCACTTGCATCAATCTTCGAGCATTGCTTTCACAGTGTAACTTGTACGGTAATTTAAAGTGCCTTCGGATGACGAAGAGCAGTTCTTTTTCTATCCCACACACTTTTATCCATTGCATAGCCCACTTGAGCCTATGAATTCATTCTATGTTAAACCTAGTTGGTGATCATCCCCCACACTAGGGCAAGGCAAAAAACAATCATTCAGGTAAAATGGCTCATAATGCTGATAAAGAATGGAGATTGCAAAAAAAATAAGTGCAAAAAAAATGGGGCATGGAAAAAGCAATGTGCCTGGTAAAAGCAAAGCCAATGTCCAGAAAGGAGAAAAATCAAACTCTTGATATAGTGAGTCGTATCCCCAACAAGGCGGTACTAAAAACGGAATGCTGTTGCAATCAATGGAGTAAAAAATCTTTGGTAATGGAAAAGGAAAGTGGTGGAAATGTCAAGATGATCACCAATTTTTACCCCCAAAACACTTTTTGAGCCTAATGGTCCTTTCATTTCTTAACCCATGAACCAAGCCTACGTTACGTCACTTATAAAGTCTCTTCTGATTATGGCACTTGAATTAACCTAAGGGTTCACATGTTTTAAGCATCACTCGAAGAAGTGCGAGCAAGATTATTTATTTCTCATTTTGCAGGGTTCTTGACTTGTAAACCCAAAAATGATTACAGAATATCACTTATTTTTTCAATAGCCTTGACTCAAAGAGTCCCTTTTGTTAAACCGTTGACCAGGCCCACATTATGGTACCTCTTAAAGACCTCTCAGATTGGTAAGGTCGTACCACTTGCGAGATTGCATATACCCTTGTTTGGCATGATGACAGTGAGATAGAGCAATTGTCAAATCCTACATCAAAGTTCAGGATGAAATGCCTTTTTTTTTTTAATGAGGATGAGTGTAAAGTTCTCTCAGACCGAAGGATCCCTCATTTGACACATTCATGATACTCATGTGTTCAGATTGGAATATTCTTTTGAGATATTTCCTGATGAAAATTAGGTGATGCAAGATTGATAGAAATCATCACGCGTGAACCTCATTTGAAATAATGCATGCATGTAAATGCATATTGCCTTTCCTACAATTTTGTTTTGCAGGAAACATATCCCCAAGGAACAGAGATGTCACCAGCTAAGCATATCTCTATCCATACCTTAAATACTTGTCATTGTACAGGTATTCCTTTTCAGGCACCAACGCTCAATGGAGTCGCCTGCCCTCCCCCGAAAAGATTTTTCCCAGATTCATTATAATCAGGCGACCGTAGAATGATACAGGTCCTGAAAAATGAATCTCAGTTTAGGCGACCGTAGAATGGTACGAGTCCTAGACGACACCTATTCAGGCGACCGTAGAATGGTATGAGTCCTGAAAAATGAATTTCAGTTTAGGCGACTGTAGAATGGTACAAGTCGTAGACACAACCAAACACTATCATACTGGGCGACCGTAGAATGGTACGAGTTTTGGGAAAGCAGCCTCTTTGCGAAACTATGTTACTATTCTAGGCGACTGTAGAATGGTACGAGTCCCGAACATGTAATGCCAATCTATCTTGAGTTACTCTACCCTCCTCAAAGGTAAGTAATTCCAGGTAAGTTCCTTTATTATTTGCATTAGTATTTTCATATATCACATAAATTGCATTTCAAAAGGGAAATCATTTTCCAACAAAAAGTCATTTAGTGCATGTGCATGATCAAAATTTAGGTTTCGACTTGTCTTTGAAGGCAACCTCTACGAGCTCACCTTCAAATAGGGGCAGCTGTTGACACCTAATTTTAGCAAATCTAGGGAACTAAGGAAAATGAAATTTTCATATGAATAAATAAAAGAAAAAAATGAAAAAAATGGGGGAAATTGATTTGATTGGAAATTTGGAATTCCGATGGATATTCAGATTTTGTCAAATGCGAAGCAATTTGAATAAAGGGCAAGAATTTTTACAAAATGGAGGAAATCTCAGCAAGATCGAGTTGATTGCGAAATCATGCTTTTATTTATAGCCTTAATTTAATGTGATTGGAGATGTAAACTCAGAAAATGCCATACAAAGCGGCCGTCTGGAATCACTATAAAAGAGAGCTTCATTTTTTGTGACTAGGGGGATTTTTCGGAAAATTTTGAGAGCAAATACGTGGAGAGGTTGATTTGAGTGGAATTTCGAAAAAAAAAAAAAAAAAAAAAAAGAGAGAAAAAAAGTGTACGGTGTCGAGCTGACATAAAAAAGAAAAAAAAAGGCCGAAACCCTAATCGGCTACTGTTCATCTTCCCGAAGAGCAGCCGACGCCGCCGGCCGCTTACCACCGCGCCCGCCGCCATCACTCGCCCTCGCAGCCTTAACACTTTTTGAAGGTCGCGCCGCCCCAACACTTCGCCGTTGCCGTTCACCCTCTGCAGCCTTGACGCCCGAAGCTCTCGCCGCCTTGACGCTACCTTTGCCGTCGCCGATTTGCAATGCCCCATCTCCTCGATCTGCTGCTCCGCTGTCGATCTCGCCCTCGATCCCCCTACAACTCGTGACCCAACAGATCCCGAGCCAACTCGCCGCCCCTGCCTCCTCGTTTGCTGCTCGCGGCCCCCGATAGTAGCTAGTCCAGATCCGAACGCCGACCCCGAAGTTTCGCCCGTGAAGCCTCGCCTCTGCCGGTCCGTACTGCCCAGCACCCCTCGCCGCTTCGCCTGCTCATTGCTCGCTCGCTCACTGCTGGTGCTTGTTGTGCCCTCGCCGGAGACCCTTGCCGCCAATGATCCCCCTCGCCGGAGCCCCGAACCAGCGGCCAAGATTTCTCTTTTCGAAAAAAAAAATTAAATTAGGTATTTTTGCTTTACTTTATTAGGCAAGTTTAGGTTTTTCTTTATTTTTTATTATTATTATTTCTTTAGTGTTGTTTTCTTTGGTTGAAATACCTATCTATGCATAATGGGAAATCCCAATATATCACTTGATTTGCATAGAGCAAGTGTGACAAAAAAATATTGCAAGCTCATCTTTGCAAGATTTGGGATTTTGAGAAAAATTCTATCACAATCTTGAATAAAATCAGTGAAGGAATATTGCATTCGAAAAAATCCTCATAGATGTTGATCTAAAATCCTAGTCCAGTCGCCTATAAATAGGATGCTACACCACGGAAAAGAGGGGGCCACACAATTGATATATGCGGCCACATTGAGACAAAAAAAAAATCCACAATTCAAAGCACGCATAGAGGGAGATACACGATAGAAAGAGAGAAAAAGCGTGAAGGAAAGGATTTCACAATATGAAAGAGGTACACTTGAGTCCACGATCTTTTTCTTCATGGTGATCGCAAGTGAAATATGCAAGGCCACACCTTCAAGTTTTGAAGTCTTGTTGTTGGGTTTCCATGATCGACAAGTAGAAAGGTCAAGGAGAGAAGGGTAGCCAAAAGAAGACAAAGGAGGGAGGTTCGCTCATTGAAAATCGTGAGCGTGGGGTTCTCTTCTGTCTCTCTCTTGGGGCCTCAATTTTAGAGAGATCCGTAGCAAAAAGAAAGGAGGAAAGAAAGCCAAAGTATCACAACGATCTGCTTGGTGACGCTTCCTCGTCTCGCTTGATCATCCTGCATGCATGCCGACGTAGAGTCGACCTTGATTCCCCGACGACCCGTTTGTTGCTTTGATTTGTGCCGCGCGCGATGAGCTGCTGTCCATCTAGGGCGCAATGCCACGGTGCCGATCTGTCCCTATTGTTCCACAGTACGTGAGTCATCGTCGTGCCCTGCCTTGAACCGAGTGATCCCCGCAAAGTTTCTTTTTTCGTGCGAATTTTCTCGAGGCGTGGATTTCACAAGTGAGAGTTACCACACCGTGAGCTTCACTGCTTCCTTGGTCTTGCTGAGTAGTATAATAATTCCTCACGTGCGAGTCCATTGTCGATGAACTACCATCACAGCCACCATCCTTGCACTGAGTCTCCATCGTAGTTCACTTGAACCGATCGGATTTTTGAAAAATTCCAATTTAGGTAGAGATTTACTTTATTTTTAGGTAGATTTATTTTATTAGGTAAGTTTATTTTATCTTATTTTGTTTTTGATATTTTGTCTCATTGTTTGAAATATTTCTCGATGCCTAATTGAAATCCCTGATGTAGCATCCAATTCCCAACCGCACAAACTTTTATCCTATCTATAAGGCTTTAGATGGAATAATTATTCACGCGGGAGTAAAATTGATATATTGACCTTTAAGGTTTAAGATCAATTTATCGATTTTATTAGCTGTTGACACCTAATTTTAGCAAATCTAGGGAAATAAGGAAAATAAAATTTTCATTTGAATAAATAAAAGAAAAAAAAAAAGAAAAAATGGGGGAAATTGATTTGATTGGAAATTTGGAATTCCGATGGATATTTGGATTTTGTCAAATGCAGAAGCAATTTGAATAAAGGGCAAGAATTTTTGCAAAATGGAGGAAATCTGAGCAAGATCGAGCTAATTGCGAAATCATGCTTTTATTTATAGCCTTAATTTAATGTGACTGGAGATGGAAACTCAGAAAATGCCATACAAAGCGGCCATTTGGAATCACTATAAAAGAGAGCTTCATTTTTTATGACTAAGGGGGATTTTTCGGAAAAATTTGAGAGCAAATACATGGAGAGGTTGATTTGAGTGGAATTTTGAAAAAGAGAAAAAAAAAAAAGTGTACGGCATTGAGCAAAAAAAAAAAAAAAAAAAAAGGGCCGAAATCCTAATCGACTATTGTTCATCTTCCCTAAAGAGCAGCCGGCGCCACTACTGTTCACCGCCACCGGCCTCCGTGAGCACTGCGCCGTCTCGCCACCGTCGCTCACCCTCTCGCAGCCCCGACACCCAAAGGTCGCGCCATCCCAATGCTTCGCCGTCGCCATTCGCCCTCTACAGCCCCAATGCCCAAAGCTCGCGTCGCCCCGACGCCACCTCCGCCGTCATCGATTTGCAACGCCCCAACTCCCTGATCTGCTGCTCCGTTGCCGATCTCACCCTCGATCACCCTGCAACTCGTGACCCAGCGGATCTCGAGCCGGCTCGCCGCCCCTTCATCCTTGTTTATCTGGGTATTAAACTGGTGGTTTGCGCACCTGCATGATCGCCTCACATGTTAGGGAAATAGATTTAAAATCAATTTAAGCTGCCGCAAAAAAAAAAAATATATATATATATTTTTGAAAATAAAAGAATGGTACCAAAAGGGCATTAGAGAAATCTAGTGTAACCAAGTCCCCGTACCCATAGTCTCTGGTTCATAGGAGTAAAGTAAACCTCCCGTTGCTTTACTTGGATTTCTAATCGACCCACCAAAAATATATTAGTGGCCACTCCTAATTGAAAATCATTTGCATGTTAAGAACTTGAACCTAAGTCGTGAATTGGTATGGGCTTGGGAGAACCCGAGTTAAGTCTAGGCTTAATAATCCATTAGCCAAACCCTAGGTGGTTCACACATTAAAAATTGGTCGCGACATTAACGAAATAATCAAGTTTGAATTTCAATTCGAATGATGAATAAGATTTTGATGACCAAGGATGGTTTGGTGTTTATCTTTTAATTGTTCTATTTATCCCGAAATACAAAAAAATTGCATTTGCATTTCATGTAGATTAGAATTGATTGCATGATAGTTAGTTTTTTTTAAATGCATGTTTAGAAGGCATTTACAATAAGATAACATTTCACTTTAGTTAGATTTTTATTTTTAGTGATTTTAATTGTGAATTTTCATAAAAAAATATAAAAAATTATGCGCATGTCATGTTGGATTAGGTTCATGAAGTGCCCGTCATCTAGTGGTTGTTGCTAGGTTCATTTAGTTAGAAATTGCTCATCATTAGAATTGGTCATTTGGTTAATTTAGATTGCATATTTAATTATTGCATTTCTTTAATTTCAAATTTCATGGAAAATACAAATTTTTTTTGAATAAATTCATCTCATGCTTCAGGATAGGCTGCATATTTTATTTATGTCATATAGTTTAGGTCGTATTGCCATGATATCAATTCATGTTAGATTAGAAGCATTGCATTGCATATGGATTATATTCTCATTAAATAAGTGAAAACAAAAATTGAGTGATTGCGTGTTAATTAGAAATCATATCTAGGACCGTTAATGTGAATTCCAATTTAACAGCGCAGATGCTTTCATTGCTATGAGGTAAGTTTTGCAATTTATTCATTGCTTTCTTGAGTGTTAAATTGGTGGTTCGCGCACTCGCATGATCACCTCACATGTTAGGGAAGTGAATTAAAATCAATTCAAGCTGCTTGCCAAACATTTTTTCAAAATAAAAGAGAAAGGTACCGAAAGGGCGTTAGAGAAATCTAGCGAATCAAGTCCCTGAACTCACAATCTCTGGTTCGCAGGAATAAAGTGAATCTCCCATTACTTTACTTGGGTTTCTAATCGACCCACTGAAAATAGATTAGTGGCGACTCCTAATTGAGAAATCAATGACATGTTAAGAATTTGAACCTAAGTCGCGAATTGATATGGGCTTGATGTTGGAACCAAAAGAATGACAATAAACTTTGGAAACTTAGAATAAGAACACTAGAAATTTGAGGGAGAAATTTTTATTGAGAATGCTTTCTCTTATTTGTGTCTTCATGGACTATGGCTTGTGGCTTGATTTACAACTCACGACTTCATCCCTTTATATAGGAATTGAAGTTTACAAACGCCAGTGATTACATAACAACCCACAAATGTCAATGATGGGAATTTAATGACTAAACCAAAACAGCCTCATACATGTAATCATAAACATAATTAAAACGCACAATAAAGTACTAGAAGTCTTCAATAACTTCCATTCTTCAAATCCATGTAGCCTACCATAAAGTTTTTATGGCTCCTTCAATGCTTGCAGGTTTCTCATCCAGCAATCGTCGTTCAATAATCAATTTTATTTTATTTAAACAACCTCCCTTAAAATTGATTTTGGAATTCAACAACTCCAAGCATCATCTTCAATTTTTCAAACAAATCTGCCTTCAATGGTTTAGTCAAAATATCTCGCAATCGATCTTCCGATTTGCAGAAGTTAAGCTCAATTTCACCATCTTTGACTTGCTCGCGAATATAGTGATACTTGATATCGATGTGTTTGCTCCTGCCATGAAAAACAAGATTTTTGGCCAAAGCCATAGCCGATTTGTTACCACACATTATTTTCATAGGACCTGCCTGTTTATGCATCAATTCACATAGCATCCTACGAAGCCATATTGCTTGACATGCCGTCGAAGCTAACACTATGTATTATGCTCCAGTGGTCGAGAGTGCAATAATTTGTTGTTTTTTTTAGGACCAAGAAATTACTCCTAATCCGAGAGAAAAAATATATCCAGAAGTACTCTTCCGAGTCTTGGTATCACCTGCCCAATCACTGTCTGTGTATCCCACCAAACTGAAATTGTCAGTATGAAAATATAAAATCCCATGATCAAGAGTTCCACTTACATACCGTATAATTCTTTTTGCTGCTTGCAAATGTGATTGGTATGGTTTCTCCATAAATTGACTAATAATTTCCACACCATAAGTAATATCTGGCCTTATAGAAGCCAAATATCTTAAACTGCCAACAATGCTTTTGAAATAAGTGGGGTTCACTGCTTCACCGGTTCCTTCTTTATTCAACTGCAACCGTTCTGCTACGAGAGTCCGTATGGGTTTGAGTGATTCCATCTTGAATCTCTTTAGAATATCATTAGCATATTTCTAATGTGAAATAAATATGCCATCATTTTTCTGCTTCACTTCAAGGCCTAGAAAATAGGACATTAATCCTAAATCTGTCATATTAAAATGACTAGTCATAGCCTCCCTGAATTCAGCAAACATCTCTTCACAACTTCTTGTAAATATCAAATCATCAACATAAAGGCACACAACTATTATGTCACCGTTAGCGTTTGACTTGACATACAATGTAGGCTCATATGGGCATTTTCGAAAACCATGCTCTAACAGGTACGTGTCAATTCTTGAGTACCATACTCGAGGTGCCTGTTTTAGCCCATACAATGCTTTATTTAGTTTATAAACTTGATTTTCATGCCCTTTCTTCTCATAACCCCGTGGTTGCTCCACGTAGACTTCCTCTTCAAGAACACCATTAAGAAACGCTGATTTCACATCCATTTGGTGGATCTTCCAACGATTTTGAGTTGTGAATGCTAAAATCATCCGAATGGTATCCATTCGAGCCACAAGTGCAAATACTTCAAAATAATCAATACCTGTCTTTTGCTTGTAGCCTTTTACGACTAGCCTAGCTTTATATCGATCCACCTGACCATCTGGCTTGCACTTCGTCTTGTACACCCACTTGACACCAATGGGTTTATTATCGGGTGGTAGAGAAATTAGCTCACATGTGTCATTCTTTTCAATGGAACAGATTTCTTCATCCATTGCTTGGATCAACTTCTCATCTATTGCTGCATCATCATAGGATATGGGGTCACATTCTGCAAATAAACAAAAATTTATCATAGTTTCATTAGTGATTCCTTCATTATCACTATCATCATCTCTTGTGATTACATAATCCTTGAATCTTGATGGCGTCTCCCACAATTGCTATGAACGACATATCGTGGTTCCGAAACTGCTCTTGGTGAAGAAATTGAACTACTAGGCAAAAATGATGGATCTTCAATTGAAGATTTTTTTGTCTCTCTCGCCGATGATTCATCTTCAATGGTGATACTTTTCTGGTCAATCTTTTGGTTCCAGTCCCAGGCTTCATCTTCAAGAAATTTGACATCCTTGCTAATGATAACTTTCTCAGCGACTGGATTATATAGCTTATAACCCTTAGTCATGTCACTGTAGCCGATGAAGATGCACTTTTGGCTTTTGTCATCCAATTTTTTCCTCCATTCGTCTAGTATATGGGGATATGCTACACACCCAAATACTCTTAGGAACGAAACATCTGGCTTGTTGCCACTCCAAGCCTCATCCGATGTTCTTCCAAGAACACTCCTTGTTGGACACCTGTTTAGCAGAAATACAGTACACACAACAGCTTCTGCCCAAAACTTCTTGGGAAAATTTTTAGCCTTTAGCATACTTCTTGCCATTTCAAATATTGTCCTATTCTTTCTTTCTGCTATACCATTTTGTTGGGGAGTATAGCTGGCAGTCAATTGACATTTCACTCCATGAATTTTACAGTATTTATCAAATTCATTTGAAGTGAACTCTCCCCCTCTATCTGATCTCAACGTCTTTAAAATAAAGCCACTATACTTTTCAACATAGACTTTAAATTCTTTAAACTTCGAAAAGCTTCAAATTTTTCTCTAAGAAAATATACCCATGTTTTTCTAGTAAAATCATCCACAAAAATTAATGTATACTTTTTTTGTGTGAATGATTCCACCTCAATAGGGCCACATATGTCTGTATGTACCAACTCCAAAGGTTGTTTTGCTATTCTGGCTTTTCCAACTGGAAAGGATTCTCGATGTTGTTTTCCAACAAGACATCCTTCGCATGGGCGATCTGGAATGTCAATCAAAGGCATGTCGGTCACCATCTTTTTTTGGACCAATAATTTTAGTCCACGGAAATTTAAATGACCAAATCGAAGATGCCATAACCAGTTGCTATCTTTCATCATTGCTTGAAAGTTCAAAAGATTCTTTGTCTGAAGAGTAAGAGGGAACATCCGATTCTTTGTCATCTGCACTGTCGTGATCAATTTATTGTTTACTCCCATAATAGTGAAAACTCCATTTTCAATATGGACTTTGTGGCCTCTTTCGAAAAGTTTCCCAACACTTAATAAGTTCCAAAAAAGTCCTGGCACAAAATAAACATCTGCAACAGTAACATTAGTACCATCTTTTGAGTTGATATTAACATCACCTTTGCCCATTACAAGAACTTTGGATTTGTTCCCAAAATTAACTTCACCGTGAACAGTCTCGTCCAAGTGTGAGAATAACTCCTTTTGGCCAATCATATAATTACTGCACCCAGTATCAAGGTACCAAAGGTTGGTGTCCACGATGCTTGAGTCATCCTTCTTGCATGCTAGCACCATGTTTTCCTCAGCGTTAATGGTATGCGCCTGTTCTACCTACTCATATGCCACTGTTGCTTGACATTCATATTTATAATGTCCGAATTTGTTACACCTAAAACACTTGACCTTTGATTTGTCACGTGTTTTATATTTTCCAATGGAATTGAAATTTCCACGTCCACGTCCTCGACCACCTCCACGACCTTGGCCAACTTGATGGCCTCCTCGACTTGATTGAGCGACCTGACTTTGCAATGCTTGCTTGGAATTCGAACCGATGGACTTTTGATTCATTCTTTGCTCATGCAAGCATAATGAACCTATCAACTGCTCCAACGTCATGGTTGACACATCTTGCGCTTCTTCAATCGCCGCAACTACGTAGTCAAATATTTAAGTCAAAGACCTTCAAGATTTTTTCTACGATTCGAACATCTTGGAGTTCTTCACCATTAACCCTCAGTTGGTTAACAATGGTTTGCACACGATCAAAGTACACCGAGATTGATTCAGAGTCATTCATGTATAAAGACTCAAAATCACCTCGAAGTGTTTGAAGACGCATCCGTTTGACACGATCATCGCTTTTGTAGGATTGTTGCAAAATATCCCACGCTACTTTCGCGGTCTCCGCCCTTGATATTTTTTGAAATATAACTTCCTCTACGGATTGAAAGATCGCAAACAATGCTTTTTGATATTTCTTCCTAGATTCCACCAAAATATCTTTCTCCTCCCTTCTTAAAGCATCAAATGCTTCAGCATCAGCCACTTCAGTATAGCCATTCTCCACAAGATTCCACAGATCTTGCGATTTGAAAAGAACCTTCATCTGGACATACCGATTATTGAAATTCTTTCTGTTCAACTTTGGAAGTTGCATTTGAACAGAATTGGTGGATGCCATTTCTAGCTCTGATACCAAATGTTGGAACCAAAAGAATGACAATAAACTTTGGAAAATTGGAATAAGAACACTAGAAATTTGAGGGAGAAATTTTTATTGAGAATGCTTTCTCTTATTTGTGTATTCGTGGACTATGGCTTGTGGCTTGATTTACAACTCACGACTTCATCCCTTTATATAGGAATTGAAGTTTACAAACGCCAATGATTACATAACAATCCACAAATGTCAATCATGGGAATTTAATGACTAAAACAAAACAGCCTCATACATGTAATTATAAACACAATCAAAACGTACAATAAAGTACCAGAAGTCTTCAATAACTTCCGTTCTTCAAATTCATGTAGCCTACCATAAAGTTTTTATGGCTCCTTAAATGCTTGCAAGTTTCTCATCCAGCAATCGTCATCCGATAATCAATTTTATTTTATTTAAATACTTGGGAGAGCCCGAGCTAAGTTTAAGCTTAGTAATCCATTAGCCAAATGTTAAGTGGTTCACCCGAAATTTCGGTCGCGACAGTGGATTTCATGTGATCCTTCTTCTGTGCTTTTCACATGGCTCTATCTCCGTAGAAAATTCAGAGTCAATAAAGTTGATGAATTTAAAAAATAATGAAGTGGAGGACATTATCTTTACAAGATCGCATGAAGTTTCTTCTTCTCCGTGCTTTTCCCAAGGCTCTGGCGAGGTAGACAACACCTGTTCTGAATTCACTTTTGAATTTCTGGATAAATATTAAAAAAAAAAAAAATCCTCTAACATTTGCTTCCAAGTCGTGAACAGAAGGTGCTACGGCGACCAATCAAGGAGTATTATTTGTAAAAGGTTATTGTTAACTAGGGGTGAGCGCAGTTCTTGGATGGGTCTAGTTCGGTTTTCTGTTCTAAATGGGAGGTTCCAGTTCTCGGGTCCATTATAGGAACCGGAACCGGAATTGAAACCAGGTTTTGGAACCTAAAAACCCTATATTTCAATTAGTTTCTTCCCTTTTTCCCTTTCTATTTCTTCCTTTTTCTGTCTGTTTCCTGTCCCCGACTCCCCCATGTCACTCTGAAATCTCTCTCCAACAACTCGATTCACTCCTCTCGGTGACACCCCTCGACGCCGCTTGCCGCCCTCGACACTCTTTGAAGCTGCTTGACCCTCCTTGCCGTTGGACGCCTCTCAACGCGGCTTGCCTCTCAACACCACTCACCCCTCTCAATGCCGCTCGACCCTCGACACCGCTCAATGCCCCTCGATGCTGCTCACCTCTTTCGAAGCCGCTCGACCCTCGACGCCGGTCGACCCTTGGCGCCCCTCAACACCACTCGACCCTCGACGCCGCTCGCCCTTCTCGACATCGTTTGACCCTCGGCATAAGTATGAATTCTTTAGGTCCCAATCTACACTTAGATGCCTATGTCCAGGAGAAAATAAAGTGCACTAATAGACTTTTGACATCCCTCTGGTTATGGCATTGTGTAAAGAAGTGGAGCATAATGTTCGTGCATGTTTCTGTGGGTGTAGGAGCAAGTATGTCAAGTGCATTTATGTGTTTTATGAAATGAGAAGAAATCATGAAAGATGCAATTGTGTATTTTTACGTTCAAGTGTAGTTTCTGATTGGGACGTGAGTCAAATTTGTTGAAGCTGCTGATCGATCCGTTTCTCTTTTATCTATTGCATAGAGGTTGTGGAATCTTGTTGTATAATATGGATGAAATTAAACTATGACTTGCTGTTGCTATTTCCTATGGTAGGGAACAATGAATTAACCGTATGATATCATGTATGAATTTAACTTTTCAATCCCACTAGACTATGTCTTGGTGTTAAGAGCCCTAGGATCACTAGAAGGGACCTCAAAACTTCTAGACCCTTATTTTAAAGTTGTTGAGAGTGCTTACCCTTTTGTCATTGGGAGGCTTATGGCAACCCCAATCCTAATATGAGAAGAATTTTGCGGCAACTAGTCATTCGAAATGATGGATCTATAAGGTGGAATCGGTTGGAGCGACTGGTGGGCCATTTTGCCTTGTCCCTTTTTTTAACCTTGCGAGATCAATCTATGGTATTTGTGTCACTTGATATATCTTTTATTGGGAATATGATTTTTTGGACTGACATGCTAGCCGGGTTGTTGTTGCTTATTCTCTGAGTTATTATAGTGAGAAGCAAATTGTTGCATTATTTGCCTATTTTATAAATGCACCTCTATCTGCAAATTTATAATTGATTTGGAATTTGAAATATCATCGATGACTGAATTTGGTGAATCGGATTTAGTTTATGAGATAATATGCTGCATATGGTCTCTATCATGTACAAGATATTCTTGAAACTGTTTGGGCCAATTATTACTCCTTGATTCTATCATCTCGTGTCATTACTTTTATGAATCCTCGCTTGCATAAATTGTTAATTATTGTCCAACCTTTCGAAATATGAATGACCTCTTTCTCTTGTTTCAGATTATAGCAATATGTGAACAGGCATCTGAGTACGTGGAGGACTCCAATAGCCTTGGAGAAAGCTCAAACCCTCTGGGCCGGAAATCTTTCGACATGCGTGCTGTTGTTGCTGCTGCTAAGGATCTTTGGCTATTTATCCTCTTTGAAAAGGGTCTGAGGGTGTGCATTTCTACTTAATCAAGTAGTAGGTTGCTCATTGTCATATGAGAAGGTCGAAGCTGTACGATATTCAAACTCGGTGGTTTGTAAAAAATCTGTGTTTAGGACAAAGAGAACAAGTGAATATGATCTTCATGAGAAGGGGCTTACTGATTCGTGATATATGTATTTACAGGCTTAGGCTACACTAGCAAGGGGTAGCTCTTCGATTCCGATCTCTCGGTCAAGCGGTGAATATGGCCCCAAAAGTGTGGTCGGCCATGTTTCTTCGAATGGTATAGAAGCCAGAGTTTCGTACATTTATTTTAGACATCATATCTACATTATTTGTTCATTTGAGTCATAAAGTACCCGAGACTTACTAGATTTGTATATCTTAGCTGATTCAAAGGCTTCTCAAGGTGCACTAGCTTCATAAAATGCTCATGTTACTTCTTTCGCTTTTACAGAAAAATACATCATCTAAGTTGCAAGTTAAATAGTCTCAATTCCCAAGACAACAATGGAGATGACAATTCCAAAAAGGTACTTGTTTGCTAGTATCCATTATCACTTGTCATTTGTAAAATATTCAGCATAGGTCTGACGTGGTATGTGGCATACTCATTTTTGCTAGTATCACCATGTAGAATGCTGATTCACATTCCAGAATATTAAACATTTACAAGTATTATAGATTATGTGTTCGTGCAATACTCTTTGATAAATGACAAGTTTGTTTATTATTGTTGCGTTCATTTCCGTTTTCTTTAAACTAAAAATGAAATCCAAAAAAAAAAAAAAAAAAAACTGTTGGAATCTAGAACCAACCCTGGAACCTATCACAGGGTAGGTTCTAGATTCTTGGTTTTTACAAGTAGGTTCTAGGTTCCAAAAAATAAGAAACCTGTACCCGATGGTAGGTTCCAAGTTCCAGGCGGAACGTGTAAGGAATCAGGAACCATTCACCCATAGTGTTAACGAATGGTGTCTAGGCATTTATTAGCCATTCCACATCAAATAAGAAGTAACTTTATTGATTATGCATAATACAAAAAAACAGTATTTTGAAAATAACAAAAATTTTATGTGTGGTCTTTTTATTTAACCGGTAACAATGGGCATTCACTAGTAAAATCCTTATTAGAAATATTATACTTCAAATTTATGAATTTGACCCGACTAGCAATGAAAAGAGAAAACGCATATGGGTAACTTCGAAGCATGTGCAACTTCCAATTTATAGTCATTAAAGTCGATGCTTTTATAAATAGAATTTTACTAGCATCATAATTATTGAGTACCGAAAACAACAGTTTATTATGAATAATAAATTTTTGAAAAAGTAGATTTCATAATAATTTATAATTATTTATAATTTAGAATAAATTATTATTCTCATGGATATTAAAGATTATTATGTGAATATTTTTTATAAATAATAAGATGGGACCCGTTTGAAAAATGGACACAATAACGCATATAGATGTACCCCCTTCTTTTTCGGATTGAGATGTACCTTTCTTTTTCCTTTTCTCTGTTTTGCTCAAAACAATTGTACCTTTTCTTTTTCTTTCCTTAAACAATTGTACCTTTTCGTGCTTGTCACATGGGTTGGCAACGTAAACTGCATCTCCTCTGAATTCACTTTTGTACATTTAATCTTTATGGTTGTTCTCTAGCAATATCTACAGCAGGACATAATTAAAATCCCAGTGTAACATAGTAAATTCACAATATCTATATAAATACATAACAATAACAAAATATTCCTAACGAATCACCACTCAAGATAACACACGGAACTGTAGATTACCAGAAAAATTGCCTTCATATTGCAAAGATTGGATTTGCTGTGTTGTTGTTGATAAAGATGCTCTAACTAATCATTGTTACTACTCATTGGGGAGTATTTTTCATGATCTTTTGACTAACTTGAAAAGAAGGGACAGATATTAAATATATAGCTCACTAGTAGAGCGTTGGCTTTATTGCAACGCTCCAAAGAAATGAGTAAGCAACTTATAAAATGATGATAAGAGTAGCCAAGATTAATAAACAATGTGAAATGGCCTTAATATTTGAAGCAATTTGCCAACATGCCCTTCCCAATCATACAAAGATGGTCACTTCTTCACTTTCCATGCAAGTACAAAGGCTTTATAAACCACATTCCTCACCAGTTTCATACCACCCTAACCCATCTGAAACTTCCTACCAGTCCCTTAACTCAACAACTCCACTTTCATCCAAAAAAGAAAAGAAAAAAAATGAAAAAAATGAAAAACAACTCCACTTGCCGATCTTTCACCATCGTCACCGCTGACCACGACCTCTAAGATCACTAGGATCCTCCGAAAGATACCTCCTTTTGTTCGTATTAATAAAATTGATTCACATGTTAACAATACCTTCGTGAAAACAAAAAGAAATCAACAGGCGTGATTTATGGTAGACTGCTTGATCTCAAAAATGAAGACCTCTTTGTGAAGACCTTATTAATAGCTAGCAGGCGCATGAAAAAAAAAAAAGAAAAAGACAAAAGGAAAGATTGGGGGCACCTAGAAAAATTTCTTCTCCGTTGAATGCTATGTTTGTCTCAGAGCAAATAGTCACAGGGTGCAACACTTTTTCAATACTAAATATTTAGATAAATAGATTACTTGTGAATCATTGTAAGCAAGCCAGGAGAAAAAGAAAAGAAAAAATCAAAGGTTAGCTTCAGAAATAGAGAATTGCAGTATGAGCATTTGCATTTCTGTAAGAAAGTCCTCCCTCTAGTCTTTATTTGTGCTCTTGTTCCAAATTTCCAGGATTATCTTCTTTTGATTCCAACATGTGATACCATAACTAAAAATGACGTCTATCAATTATGTTCAATTGCAACTTATAAAGTCAAATGAAAGAATAATTAATCCGTCTAGATGAATTTTTTTCCAAATTATAAAATTTATGAAATTGGTGAAAAATGATTTTATTGAAGTGATTGTTAAATTAATGTCTTGAATTTGAATTCGAGATACCAATTTGTTAAATTAAATTTGTGGGGAAAGATTTCTTCAAACGGATTAGAATAATTTGGACGAAGAAGTTATTTGTCGGACTTTTTTTGGCCATACAAAAGAAAGTAAGGGAAGATATGGACATTAAGGACGCATTTGGTAACGCACGTTCTAAGGAATAATTTTTTAACGAAATAGCTATTTTTGTTTATGTTCCTAGAAATAATTTCTGAGTATAAGAACGCGCTTGGTAACTACACAAAATTTATATTCCCACTAAATAAATGTGTTTGGTAAAATTGTATAATTTTGTTGTTTCTTTTAATGTTTTAATATTTTTATTATATTTTCCTTTTTTTTTTTCTTCTTTCTTTTTTCTTTTCTTTTTCTCTTCTTCTTCCTCTTTGCCACCAAAGCAATGGACTAGGCGAGGTCCAGCGAGCTTGCTAGACCCTTGTCGACCACCGGCGAGGCTTGGCCTTGCCCAAATTTGGCGAGGCCGAGCCTCACCGATGGCGGGCAACCGGGCGAGCCTTGCCGGGCCATTGGCGAGGCTCGGCCTCGCTTGGGCCGGGTGAGCTTGAGTTCGCCCGGCCAAGCGAGGCCGAGCTCGCCTAGCCACTTGCAAGGCTCGGCCTCGCCCGACCACCGCCGGGCAACGCCAAGCCTCACCGATGGTGGGTGAGCTTGGCCTCACCGGATCTAGGTGAGGCCGAGCCTCGCCGTGCCTCGCCCAGCCATGGCGAGGCTCGAGTCAACGAGCCTCGCCGTGGCACGGCGTCTTCATGGGTCAGCAACCCTCCGGTAAGGTCGCCGGCCTTCGTCTGGCCGTTCACCGGCGCCAACCATGGCCAAGGTCGGCAACCAGCCAAAGGAAAAAAGAAGAAGAAGAAAAGAAAGAGAAGAGAGAGAAAAATTGTTTTTAAAAATTGTTTTCAATAACAAGAAGTAATTTTTTCTATTTCTTGTTTTTGTTCCAAATTTGTTCTCGAGGACAAAAGTTTTACCATCATGTTTCTGTTCTTTTAAGAACAAAAATTTTTGTTAGGGAATAGAAACACTTTTTAACGAACAAGGCCTAAAAGACAAAATAAGGGCTCATTTATTCTATGAATATTTATTTATTTATGGGGTAAAGAAGTCTAAGAGCAAAGAAAGAAGTGTTACGTCGCCTTTGTTGAGTAGTGTTCGGTCAATAAAGGTTTGGCCACGTGAGGGACCCACGGAAAGAAAAGAAGGTGTCATCTCACTGTCTCCTGCAAGAAGCCGTACAAAAAGAAAAATAATACGAAGAAGGGAAAAATTCAAGAACACGCAACGTTCTTGGTTTTTCGGTGGTGCGAGAAAAGCTTTTGCTTGGGGTGAATACTGTGATTGATTTTTGTCTTGTGAACTTTCGTCTAATTAAGTTATTTATTTATAAATATTTTAGATTTCAATTTATGTATAAAAAATATTCGAGTATATGAGTAATTATAACTCTAATTCTTATATTATTGTGAATTATTTGATATTGATACATAAATACCGATACTCGGATTAAATCACATAAATATCTGATGTCTTATTATTCCTTATTTATTTCTTCAGTATTTTTGTATTGACTTAATTTGTAAGATCATGTCATTTCCGCGTTAATATTACAATAGTGGCCAATGCTTAAGCAATCATGCTTTAAAAAAGGAGGAGGATGATTCATAGGTGGAGTCGAGGAAGAAAGATTAGTATGCATTATATGCGATCTTTCAAGCCATAGAGGAAACGGTATTTGAAAAAAATATCTAGTGTGGAGACCGCAAAAGTAGCATGTGATATTTTGCAAAACTCCTATAGAGGCGATGATTGTGTCGAACGGGTTCAACTTTAAACATTTTAAGGTGATTTTTGAGTCCTTATGCATGAATGACTCAGAATCAATCTCAGTATATTTTGGTCGTGTGCAAACCATCATTAAACAATTAAGGGTTAACAATGAAGACTTCCAAGATGTGTGAGTCTTAGAAAAAATCTTAAGGTCTTTGACCGAAAGATTTGGTTATATGATTGTAGGGATCGAGGAAGGGCAAAATATGTCAACCCTAACGTGGGAGCAATTGATGGGTTCAACGTACTCACATGAGCAAAAAATGAACCAAAAGCCTATTGATTCAAATCCCAAGCAAGCATTGCAAAGTCGGAATGCTTCATCAAGTTGAGGAAGCTGCCTTCGAGGTTGTGGAGGAGGTTGAGATAGAGGTGGAAACTCAAATTACACCGGAAAATGTACAACATGTGACAAATTAATAATCAAATATTTTTTTATAATTTAGTCTTAAACCTTTTTGCATTAATATCAATTGAGTCCATCTAATTAATTTTGAATAAAAATCGCTAACATGGACTTCAATCATTCTAAGTGGCACGGTAGCGTTGACGTGGATATTTTTAAATAATATTTTAATAATTTTCGGAATTTTTGTATAATTATTTTAGTTTTTTGGTTTTTTTCTTTTATTTTATGTTATTTATTTTTTTTATTTTTTGCTGAGGGCTGGCAAAGGCCGCTGCCTGACCCTTGCCGGGTGGCCGCAACTCCCTCGCTGTGGCGACGAGAGCGTGGTGGCCCGCACCCACTTGGCCACAGACCGATGCCCTCGTCGGGGCTGGTGAAAGCTTGGCCACAGAGAGAGAGAGGGAGAGAGAGAGTTGGAAGAGAAGCAACAAAGAGTCGCCGCCAGCGAAGGAACTTAGGAGCCACCTTGACGACGCCGCGCTGGCGGCCCAAGAGCCGAGTCCGCCGTGCAGATCAAGATCGAGGATCCAATCTACGACCTGGTCGAAGAGGTCGAGTACGACGGGCTCGTGGCCAAGCGTCGTGAAGAAGAGGACTGGACCGGAGCCGAACCTAACTGTTCCCCTGATGAAGTATCAAAAGGTCAGAACTCCAAATGCTTATGGGTCCACTTCTATTAATCTTTAATTTTACAAAATTCTTGTGGATTTTGTTGCATTCGTAGGTTCGAAACGGTCTCGTAAGAGAGAATGTCTTGAAAAAGAAGATAGGTGGTGAAGAAACCTGCACCATCTTCGCTATATGCTGCAGCGGCATTCATGGGAAAGCAGAAGTTGTCTTAAAAAAAAAAAAAATAGAAAAGAACCGAAAAAGCCAAAATAAAAAAATTTAAAAAATATTATTAAAAATATCAACATTAATATCGATTAAATGCCATATAAGACGACCAATGTCTACATCAATGACTTTTAGCTAAAATTGGTTGAATGAACTAAATTGGTACAAATGCATTTAAGACTAAAATAGTTAAATTTAAAAATTTAGAAATAAATTAGTATTAATATAATAGGTATATAACTCTTTTGATACTTTTCTCTCATTGAATGGCTCGATTTAGTCTAATATATGAAAAGTAATACACAATATTATATGATCACAAATCTAAAAAATAATAAGATGGGTTGTTCATCCTTTTTCAAGCTTCTCACAAATGTGGTTAAAAAATGTATATTGGCACATATCTATCCTTAGAAATGAGTTTTAATAGCTTTAGGAAAACACATATATAATTGTGGTAGCTAGACATGCGATGACATGAGACATCTTATCTACTTATATGCGTTGATCTATTACATTTATTGGATGCACCTTATTCATGTGAACCATCAACTTAAGTAGACCTGCAAGGGAGGGACCCAAATTATGAGATAGCTCACGTAAATCAAGTGAATGCAAAAATTGCTCAATTCCATTAGTGTCAATATTTGGAACTTATCAACTCAAAAAAAAAAAAAAAAAAAAAACATTTAAGACTTATCTTTACATTTTAAAGATATATCCGATGGTAAGTTCAATCTCGTACTTTTAATGAAAAAATTCCCTATGATTCCACACCCTAATTTACTTTTAATATAAGAAATCCAACGGTTATTCAACCTCGTTGAACTAATCCATGAGAAACCATGCCTAAGTCTAAATAAATAATAATAATGTATATGATTATAGATGAACAAAAGAGTAATTTACGATAATTAAGATTTGTCAAGTAATCAATCACTATTTCTAACTTCCCGATTTAAAGTCAACATAATCATCAAACATTCTTGTTGACGCCTAAATTTTAATTAGATTTTTAGGCCTTAATCTCTCTTTTAATCCTTATTTTCCTTTTTTTTAGATAATAGATAATAACAACAAAAACAACAAAAATAATAATAAAAACAAAAGAAAACAAAAAAATTTGGCAGCCCATCGGGGCTGGGCCTTCGTGCCCAGCCCCCTCCTTTCTCTCTTCTCTCGCGCGGGCCCAAGCCTTGCCTTTTTTTCCCAGATCCAGCCCAGCCCCTTTCCCCTTCTGTCTTCTTCCTCCTGCCCTCCTCTTTGTCTTCTTCCTCGACTGGATTTGCAGCACGTGTGACCGAGTCCGACGCGCGCGATGTCGGACGGAAGGAGGTAGACGTTGACGTACGGTGCGGCAAGTGGAGAAGACACGCCTTCAATGCGGTAGGCGGCCTAGCTAGAGCCCTCGATGAGACGCCGATTTAGCCACGGGGGTCCGATCGGCAAGCCAAAGACCGGCGGCCGAGCCCCTCCGTCGACTGGACCCCCTCGCCTATAAATAGCAAAGCACCTCCGTCAACGTACCCCGGACACGAGCCAACAAGCTCATAGAGATCCCCTAAGAGACTTCGGGGAACTCAAAAAGCGAGCAAGGTGGAAATCGGGTCGCAAGCTCGAACGACCTCCCTCCGAGAGACTTCGGGGGAGGCCGGCGGCAAGCGAGCCCGAGGCGGAGAGATTCGAGCGTGTGGAGGCCGAGCGAGAGAGGAATTGGAGGGCGGGGGTCAGATCCGAACCGTCACTGACGCAGCCACCGCTCCGCCACCGTTTCGACGCCGTTGCCGCGACCGATTCGCCCAAGCCACACCGGATCTGGAGGTTGAGGGCTCACTGTCGTTGCCCCATCCCGACCGCCGCTTCCTACAATCACCATTCTCCACGCCGCCATGCTGGCCCTTTCCCACAGACAGGTATCAGCCCCGCTTGGCCGTCATCGTTGCTCGAAACCCTAGCCGCCACCCCTGCCTTTCATTGTCATCACCATCACCCCCTCCATGAAACCCTAACCCCTGACCGAGGAGACCCGCTACGCCGCACCGCCGTCTGCTACGTTGCTGCCGTCGTCAAGCGCCACACCACTGTTCGGTGACGTCCCCAGCCCCTCCACCGGCGCCGCAGACGGATGGAGAAGCCAGCGACCCTGCGTCAGGTCAAGCCGGGTCGAACGCGTTTCGCGAAACCGGGTAGGGTTTTGCGAAACCTAGGCGGCCGAAAACCGGGTCAAAGCCGGGTTGGGCGCACCTCACCCGGTAGTGTTCCGCCAGCTTGGGCCATCGGTGTGTGGGCCAGCTTTTCCTTGGGCCGGGCCATTTTTAGAAAATGGGGCTTTTTGGGCCAGGTTTGTTTTTCTAAAAAAAAAAGGGGGAAAAACAATCAAAAAAATTCGCGGGCCCGAATGGACGACCCGGTTGGACCAAACCCAGGGATTCAACCCAGTTCATTTTTAATATTATAATATAATATAATATTAAAAAATAAATTATTTTTCAGAAAATAAAAAAAATCAAAAATAGCCATATTTTCCCAAAAGGCCAAAAAAATCAGAAATGATTTATATTTTCAGAAAAAGATAAAAAAATAAAAAAAATTCTTTTTATCTCTAAAAATGAGAAAATGATCCAAAAAAATTTTTTCTCTACAAATGCATGGAAAACCCCTCAAAAATCCAAAAACTTTAGGGTTTAAATAAGATTAGGTATCGAAAGGGCATTAGTGATTAACTTGTGTAATCAAATCTCCGATCCTAATTTTTCTGGTTGCGCAAGAGCGAGTATGTCTCCCGATACTTCGTTTGGATTTCTAATCAACCCACCCCAAATCGATTAGTCACGACTCCGTTTTAAAATTAACTTACGGGTTAAAAATTTGAACCATTAAGTCGTGAAATTGTGGACTTGGGAGAGTCCGGGCTACGCCTAATCGACATAGCCGAACCATTAGCCTGCAAGGCGCCCGACCTTGATCGGGCGCTAGAAAAAAAGAGATCGCGACAATTCTATAAATCACTCATCTTCCCAGTCTTATAACAAGTTGTGTTTATAATCTCTAAATAATCATATGTTTAAACATTATCTTTTTATAGGTTTGTCCACCAAACCAAGGACTATACATAAAATGAAGACAACAAATGACATAATGCTAATTAAAAATATACTGCATTTCACATATCTGAATTTGGCTCCATTTACCAAAAAAGACGCGCGTGTGCAACTTTGCAGCAGGTGCAGCATCCAATTTACAGTCAATAAAGTTGATGGACTTAAAATGAATAGGTGAAGGACATTATCATTACAAGATCCCATGGAGTTCCTTCTTTTGTCGTGCTTTCACATGGCTGTGTCTACGTAAAAAATTCAGAGTCAATAAAGTTATGGATTTAAAATTAATAAATTGGAGGACATTATCATTACAAGATCACTTGAAGTTTTCTTCTTCTTTGTGCTTTTCACAGGGTTCTGGCGATGTAGACAACACCTGTTCTGAATCCACTTTTGAACTTATGGACAAATAAAAAAGATCCTCTAAATTTGCTTCCGAGTTGTGAACGTGAGGTGCTATGGTGACCAATCAAGGATTATTCTTAGAATATATATATATATATATATATATATATTTTTTTTATCGAGTGCTTTCTAGGAACTTATTTATCATTCCACACCAAATAATAAGTGACTTTATTAATTATGTATAATATAAGAAAAATACTATTTTGAAAATGACAAATTTTATGTGTGGATGTTTTTATTAGCCAGTAAAAATGGACATTTGTTGGTAAAATCCTTATTAGAAAAATTTATACTTTAAATATTTGCATTTGACCCATTTGCAATAAATAGAAAAACGTGCATGGGCAACTTCGCAGGTGCAACTTTTAATTTATAGTTATGAAAGTTGATGCCTTTAAAAATAATAAGGTGGGGACTAGTTAGAAAAATGGACGCAATAGCACATGCAGCTGTACCCCTTCTTTCGTCGGATAGAAATGTAACTTTCTTTTTCTTTTTATCTTTTTTTCTCAAAACAGTCGTACCTTTTCTTTCTTTTTCCTTTTTCTTTTCTTTTCTTAAACAATTGTACCTTCTCGTGCTTGTCCCGTGGGTCTGGAAACGTGGACAGCATCTGCTCTAAATTCAATTTTGTACTTTTGGATTACAAATAATATGATTCTCAAACATTTAATCTTTATTATTGTTCTCTAACAATATCTACAGTTGGACATAATTAAAATCCCATGACTGTCCTGTCCTGTATTCCTGAGCCATATTGATGATTACTTGCGGTTTACATAATTTTATCTTATGCATCATTAGGTCTGAGTAACTTTCACTTTACATTTGGCTTGCAGATATGATATAAAAAAAAACAAAATAAAATCGGTTCTCGGAGTCGGAGACAATCAAAGTCCTTCGCACTGATAGCACGTATACATGAAACCCGGCCCATACCAAGGATCAGAATTTAAGCTCACCTTGAGTGTGTCATGTCTTACAGGCCTTGTTATAAACGTTCAAACATTTCAGCCCAAAGCTTTAGCCCAAGGAAAGTAAAAAACAAGCCCACGTTTACTGAGAAAAGCCCAAACCTTTACAAGCTCAGCCCGCTTCAAGACTCAACAAGCCCGGCCTTGATTACTTCTTTCTTTCTTTCGCTTTCGATCCTCCGCCTCCGCCCCGCCGACAACGTCGCCTGTCCTCCTTTAGGCGCACGCGCTCGTCATGCTCAACCAGCGGCTCCCCCCGATTCACTCCTCTGCTCAGCACGCACAGTTACGTATGTGTGCTGACGGGGGCGCGATTTGCGTGTACGACGAAATGCCTGACTCGAAACAGGGAGAAAACAGCCATAGATGGAGCTCCATTGAGCTCAAATTTGTCATTTCAAGCTCTACCTTACTGGATTGTGGCAATGAAACTGAACCCAAGTTTTCTGGGTTATCGGATTTTCTATTTTCGATTTTCGATTCAATCGTCGCACTGATTTCTCGTTTCTTTTGTATTTCCAGCAGTTTTATCCTCACTTCTGAAGCTCCTCTTCATTGACGGCGACATGGCTATAGAGCAGCACCTCGGAAGCTCCCTCTCGGATAAATCCACATCTTCCTCTTTAACGCGCCAAAGACCTCTCTTGGATTCTACTGATCAATTCACTTTTTCCGATATTCTCAGGCTACGGACAACCGCAGTTTCCGTTGCAGGTTCCTGATTTCACTGCTACTCCCTGGACACTCTGTTCGCCCCTGCTCGCAGTCGCCGCAACCGAAGACCTCGTAAAGTGATCATTTCTACTTGTTTCGTTGACTCCCGTCCTAGAAGCCGTACCTGTGTTTGCCTTATTCATATCCGATCAGTAATCATCCCAGGTCATAATCCTTTGCTAGATCGAACTAAATTTGCTCTGTTTTAAATGATTGCGAATGAAAACATAGCCGAGAAGTTTGGTTACGGTTTAAGTGAAAAATCATAAAGGTTCTATTAATAATTTAAATATGTCGATGATTTTGTGATAGTCTAGATGTGAATCGTAGCTTCATTACTGCATATGGACTTCATGGCAGGGAATTGTATGCACCCTATAAAGACGAGTGAAAATGGTGGCAGTGAAATTACATTTCGTGCTGGACAAGCCCCAATTCACATTCTTTATAACAAGAAGTGTCGTGGAGTGGTAAACCAATGAGTCTTGAACAATATCAGCAAATACAGATTCGTGAAGCATGTTTCCACAAATGAACTTTCGTTGACGTAAATTAGAAATGCATACACCGAATTGGAACAGAATAAATTAAGATCCAAACAAATTCGTCAAATAGACAGGGCACTTGCATACCATTGTGTGGTTGTGGATGGAAAAGATGAGCGAATTAACATTTGATCTATTGAAAATGGAAAGAATAAAACATGGTAAGAACCAAAACAGACGAAAAAACTGAGGTACTTTCGCTCCTCGGACTTTGAGACCCGAAGGATGTGGCCATTCGACACTCTATCAACTAATAGTCATAGTCATTTCGCCACCTCTATTGAAGGAGAAAAGAAGCCAAATCTGACATGCTTGACAGAGATAGGGTATCCGCATATCAGCTGAGCACAATGTCTGAGCTTGTATAAATTGGCAACTAACAAGATCATTTGAACTGCCCTTTATGTTCAATTCTATTCTAATGGAGTCAAAAGAGGACACGGAAATTTACAGTTTACACTGTGCCGGCAAGCATTAAAGCTCTGTACACAATGCACCTGACCAAATCAGGACCACCCCATGCATCCTCAAGCTCTCTCACTACGCCTTCGGATAACGGATCAACACCTCATTCCTTAGCCGTAGTAACTGCGGACCATGACCTTAACACCCTCAGAAACCCTTCGAAAGAGAGATCCTTTGGTATATCCAATGGCAGTGGCTCACCTTCACATCCCAACCCCACACTCTCGAACGGGAAATGAAGTTTCTCGTTACCATCGGATAAGTGCTTTATGTTGGGGTCCCAAAAGGGCAGCATAGTTTCATGGAAGCGTTTCATGACCGGATCAAAGTAGAGCTCACTCCAATGCCCTTGTAGCACCATACTGCGACCACACCTCCCGGCTTCCAGAGCAGACGGGTCAAGAGAGAGTAGAAATTGGGTAGGTCGAATCAGTGCACCGCTTGAGCCACCGTACTTAAATCCACTGAATTTTCACCTCCAATTAAGGTCATGATTTCGTCGTTGGAGATGGGTATTGGGGTGTGGACATAATGGACCCTCGGATGCTGCATCGCACATTTCAGCTGGGCTGCACTCGCATCAGTGGCGATCACCCGGTCGTAGTGCTGGGCTACCTATTTTACAAGCAAGTGCAGGGCATATGAACAGAGTTGTAAGTGACGAACAATCTGGAAGTAATGAAATTCGATTGAATAAATCAAAGAGGAAAGAGAAGCCCATTTTAAAAAGACAAAAAAGGGAGAAGAAGCCTGGAAGACACTGGGACGGATCGAACTTCAGTTTTAAAGTTCACATTCAAAACAACACAAAAGATTTGAGATCAATTACATGGAACTGGAGGATGACCACCTTCAGTTAGTGATTAGGAAGCAGTACGCAGCCTATCCAAGCCCCAAGCAAAATCAAATCAAAGAAATCAACTTCTTATCAATGAGCAGAGTTAAAAGTAGTATATGAGGATTCAGGTAAAATTCACCCAGGATGAGCTAATCTTCACTCATTCTCTACACCCTATGTTTAGTCAATTACTTCCAAAAGCAAAAACAAAGGAAAAATATCCATACATGGCGAGTGCTCGAATGAATGATTCTCCTCAAAATTACTCTTCAGCGAGACATGCCTTTGATATGTATTAAATCATAAAAAGTGTCGAATTTCGCATGATCTACGATCATATTTGGTCTAGCCCATTTTTCTTTTTGCAAAATCCAAAAAATCTGCTCACACCGTCACGGCTCCCAATCAATGTTGGGTTCCATCGTATCAAGAAAAACAGTAAACTTGCTACTAATCTTGCACACAGAGAGAGAGAGAGAGAGAGAGAGAGAGAGAGGACTCACACTGAGGGCGGCTTGGCCATTGCCGGCGCCGACGTCCCGAGCGAGGGAGTGACGAGGAGTGCGAGAAGCGAGCATGGAGTACTAGTGTGCCGAGTATGTCGGACAAGTGTCCACGAACATCTCCGCTTGCTTGTCGAACAGACCCCCCATCTCCTCTCTCCCCTCCCGATCTGCCTCTGCTCGCATTGCCCTTGCCTTGGATCTTGGTTTCTGCTCTGTTCATTGCACTCCCTAATATTCAACTCTAGACTTGCCCGATATTTGAAAAAGAAAAGTTGGGAAATATTAACAAATTATGCGATTTTCTAATCATCATTTCCTCTATATTTTAATTGCACTTTTTAATCAAAGGAATATAGTGTATATCCATTTATTACGCTTTTAGTTTATTGGGGAATATTACCAAAAAAAATAATAATCCTAAACATATTATATGAACACCAATTCAGTCTTAAACTATAAATCTTTTGACAATTTACCAATATAATCCTTCCGATCAATTTTGATAAAAAAAAATTGACGACATATACCGTCCTGTACTAACGTGAATAATTTTACAATTATTTTTAATCTTTCATATTTTTTTCCATTGTGGTAGGTGAGGACAAGGCTTGAAGCCTTCACCAGACCTTAGCAATTGCCTTCCCTACGATTGGCAAGGCCTGCGACCCTTGCCAGTAGCTAACTATACCAAGTAGAATGATGTCCTGTTTTTTCTTGGTTTCGGTTAAAATTGTTGGAAAAATTCTCTTAAGGTATTTTGAAGTCGACAAAATATTTCCATCGCCTGGGCCAGTCAAGACTTGCGCAGACTTTACGGCAAAGCTCGAAGGCCAAAGTCGAAGATATCAAGACTCAAGTTTTAAAGTCTACTCTCATGGATAGTTTCAGGGCCAGGACCGACGAGTTAAAAATTTCTATTCGATTCCGTCTACAGTATGGTTTTGACTCCAACGGTTAAGGAATATCTCTCAACTGGAATTAGCACTACAAGATATTATATTCGTATTTGAATAATCTAGATTCTCTAGATTCGCAACTTATATTTGAAAGGTTCTACTTATGGAAACCAAGATCCTGATTGTATGGGCGAGTATGATTGATGGGCTATCAACACTTGCCTTAAAGAGCTCGAGATCTTTCTAAATTGATTATGTCCAACGGGTTGATTGGAAAAACTTCTTTGGAAGGTGCCAACGGTAATGAAGGCATGAAGAAGTATTTAAGAGAGACGCTCAAGTTGTTGAAGGGTGCCAGATAGAAGAATTCCAAAGTCTGAATCTCCTTGATATTTTGTAATCCTATTCTTCGAGCTATACATGTAATCAAAAGAGAGACTGAAGTGTGGTGAGATCTTGAGAAAGTATAGTAGAATCTCTACACTATGGAATCAAGGGCGTGAGATTGTAAATTCTCTTTTTGATTCTTAGTGAAATCCAGCTAGAGGGCTGTCCATGCGGGAGAGTAAACGTAGGCTTGGTCTAAGCCGAATCACTATAAATCTGGAGTCTTGATTCTCTATCCCTAATCTTTTTACTTTTCATTACTTTCATTTGCAGCGATTATTGTTTTTAAATCCTTAGTCTCTCATCAAAGAAATTGCCTATACATTCGGTTAAAATTATAAAATCGTCTTAGTCACCTATTCACCCCCTTCTAGGTGCTCGTACTAGTTCTAACAAAAATTAGCCAAAAGTCTATATTGACAAATTGTTGAAATATTTATAATTAAATTGGTCAAATTGAAAAGTTCAAAACTATATTGACATTTATATAATAGACTTATGATTTATATTTGTATTTCCAAAAAAAAAAAAAAAACTAAATGGAAACTTCAATCTCAAACTTTTATGAAAGAATTCCCCTAAACACTCGTGCCTACATTTCTACTGTTAATATAGCAAATTCACCGGCTAACTATTGATAACTTCCCAATTTGAGTTCAATAAAATCAGCGAGCATTCTATATAGAGCACTCATCTTTCCATTATAATAACAATTTATGTTTGTATTAAACGATCATATCTTTACACATGATTTTTCTTCCATATCGTAGGTTTGTCCATCAAGCCAAGGACCGTACATTTTGACAATAAATGAACACAATAGAAGACATAAAGTTAATATAAAGATCTTTGATATATATTGGCCGCAAATTGAATACTGCCGCCTATAAGATGACACCAAATCATTATGCGGATCTCATCTTCGTTTATTATGAAAGTTATTGACATAGGAAATGAAAACTCTAGACCGATTAAGCGATAGCTTACACGTCGACCCAGCAACTCATTTGATCTCATTGTTTTTCTTCGGCTTTTGGATGTACACGACAAACGCGACAGGATCAAACGCCACAAAGACAGAATTACACGGTAGGTGCGACTCTGGGCCAGAGAAATGCAAACAGACGAAGTGCAAGACTTGTTGGGACATCTTCCTCATTCGAGATCAATCTTGACTGATGGATTTAATGGGCCTAAGTTGGCCTGGCCACGATGGGCCTAAGGGCCCGGCCCACGGGAATTAGGCCTGTGGAAAGGGAACCTATAAAAGGGATGAGAGAGAGAGAGAACGCACCTCTTGGCATTTAGTACGTACGTTCTCCATTTTCTTTAAGAACTCTCTCCAAGAAAGCCAAGAAGCGACGCCATCTTCCGTTCAACGGCGATTCTTCGACATCGGATCGAACTGGACTGATTTCTCTTCCTCTTTGCGGCGTCGGTGTCTAATCTGTGGCCAATAAGGTACGCTCGAATCCGTGGTGTGCTTTTGATCGGTGATACGTGACAATCCCGGGCATTATCTTCCGCATGTGATTTAGGGGTTCGGTTTAAGTGCCGAATCCGGTTTTTGGGGATCAGCCGATCCCAACATTGGTATCAGAGCCCGTGTTAGCGTTTTCTCGACTTGTATGATGATTTTTGATTGATTTTTGCGCAAATGAACTTCGGCCGTACGGATCCGGGCGAGGAATCCCGACACCCGAGAGTTGTCGACCATTTTTTCGATTTTTCATAAGTCGAAATGAAAATCTGAAGGCATAGGGAGGAAGGCGACGTCGAGACGAGTCCGGGGATGTGTCGTGCGCCGCCGGGGGACGCCGCACGCGCCCACACGCGCGGCTAGAAGGCGCTGCGCGTGGGCGCGCGCGCCACACGCGCGGCTAGAAGGCGCCGCGCGTGGGCGCGACGCGCCACACGCGCGGCTAGAAGGGCGCGCGTGGGCGCGGACGCGCCCCGCGCCCGGGTTCGTCCCAGCGCGTGCGGCACACGCGCCCGGTGACGAACCGGCGCGCGCGCCGCCGGCCGCCGGCGAACCGACACACGCCCGACGTCCAGCGTGGCCGACAGCGTCGGTAGCGTCGCCCACCCAACGGCGGTAATCGCCGCCGGGGTGGCGTCATCGCTGCCCGGCAAGACTCCGGCACGTCCGTTGGTGGCCCGGTGGCCGGCGGCGACCCGATTGGCGACCCGACCCGACAACCGCGGACGCCGGCACGTGCGCGGCACGTGCGGCCGGCGTCGCGTGGCGTCGGCCCGCGACGCGCGGCACGTGCGCGGACGGTCCGCCGGCGGCCCGACCGGGTCGGCTCGACGGTCCACGACCGGTCAGTTGACTCCGTTGACCGTGACCATTGACCGTTGACCGACCGCGACCGTTGACTGTTGACCGATGTTGACCGTTGACCGACCGTTGACCGGCCGTTGACCGTTGACCGTTGACCGGAAAAAAAAAAAGATTTGTTTCTTTTTTCCCATTATGTCTATATGGATTATATGTAATCCATTTTTGTTCTGCATTTGTTGCAGGAACAATGCCTCCCCTACAGTTACGCACACCTATTCGTGTGATTACCGATAAACAAAAGACAAAACTTTCTAAGTTGATAGGCGAGTTGAGCTGATCGTTGGGATCGCGAGGATGGTGACTTAATTGATCATATTTTTGAAGTCAACGGGAAGATTCAACAGGTCATATGGAATGGTCATCCCATGTCACAGTCAGAGATGGTGCGATTTTTCATCAACACTCTTCCACCTGATTGGCAAGATGTGTTGAATCGAATATGAGACGTCAACGGTGCTGCTTCATATAAGAAAATTGTGATAGATTTTGTAAACGAATATTACTGCATTGTTGCAAGGGAAAATGTCAAGAAATTGAACAAAAGAGGATCTTTCCCAGTTCGTGTGAAAGTTATATGTAAGATGTATTAGCTGTTCTTTGTTGAGTGTGCCAAGTGGACCTCCTATGTAATGTGAACTACCTAATTATTGTTATTGCAGCGACCTGTTTGTTAGTTGAATTGACTGAAAGTACTATTATATTATTGTATGTCAATTATCTGCTGCTTTCTGTTATATCTGGTTGCTGTGGGTAGTTAGCTGTGGGTAGTAATAGAAGTTTTAGTAGCTTCATAGAATTGATTTTGCATATGACAATCATATTGATGATGGTTTTAAGTTTGGATTTTTGGAGGATGATTGGAAACATAGTGACCTTTTGATTCTAAAACCTTACTTGAAATTATTCATTTATATGATGGGTCTATGCAAAAGGGATGCATAAATGATAGGCATTAATAACTCGTGCATATATGTCTGATGTGTTCAGATCAATGGCTTCAGCCACAAAGAGCATAGTTGTCGAGCTGAGCAAAGGTGAAAAGCTCAATGTTGACAACTATGATTTTTTGCAAATGAAAATTCAATGTGTACTGGAAAAGCAAAAGGCACTTAATGCTCTTGACCATGTTATGGAAAATCTTGAGGATGTTGTGCGCCACCTTGAGATAGCTGATCATCGCCTCAAGGCATTAGAGCAGGAAACAAATTTTTTCTGTGTTGCTTTAAGCTCAGAAGGAGCTTCAAGCTCTAAGCGCAAGCGCATTGATTCGTTCAATATGTGGAAATGCAAGGGATTAAGTCCTCCTTGCAAGAAACCAAGAATTAACCAACATGAAAGAGGAAAACGTCCTCGAATGAAGAAGCTGACAAGGGTGAAGTGTTTCAACTGTGACCAGAAGGGTCACTATGCCCGCGATTGTCGCGAGCCAAAGAAGGTACACACCCTTTGTACTTTTCAGAACTTTGCCTATGTGTCAAGTTCTATATTTTTGTCTGAGTCTAATCCTTTGTGGACTGTAGATTCAGGAAAAACAGACCATGTAGCGAAGGATAGAGAATCCTTCATGGAATTTCGACAAGTACCAACGAAACTAAGTGGATCTATGTGGGAAACAACCAGAGGGAGTGAAGTGAAAGGAATTGGCACATGCCAAGCGAATATGCGTGGTGGACGCACATTATTCCTTCATGATGTGTTGTATGCTCCGGAGATTCGTCGAAATTTAGTGTCTGTTTTAGTGTTGGTTAAGTTCGGTTTTAATGTAAACTTCCATAATAGAGGTGTAAATTTGTATTTGGATACAAACTACTATGGTCATGGTTATTTTCTGGATGGTTTCATTGTATTAGATATTGATTATGTTAATACAAATGTTTGTTATTCCCTTCTCACATCTCCTAACACATATGATAATGATGTGAATGTGTGGCATGCTAGACTTGGTCATATTGGCCAACAGCGAATGAATAGACTAGCCAAAGAGGGCTTGTTGGGCAATATTGAAAAAGTCGATTTGCCCATCTCGTAAGCATTGCCTAGAAGGGAAAACGACAAGGAAACCATTTGGAAAAGGTAAAAGAGCTGAATTTCCTCTGCATTTAATCCATTCGATGTCGGTGGTCCAATGAATGTGAGAGGAATGCATGGGGCTGTTTATTTCATCACTTTTATAGATGACTATACTCGATTCGGATATGTCTATTTGATTTCTCACAAATCTGAAGCAATAAGTTGTTTCAAAAGGTTCATGAACCTGGTAGAGAATCAATTGGACAAGAAAATAAAAGCATTGAGATCCGATCGAGGTCGAGAATATTTATCTGATGAGTTCAGAAAATTGTGTGATGAAAAAGGAATAGAAAGACAGTTATCTATTCCATATACTCCTCAACAAAATGGTGTTGCGGAGAGAAGAAACAGAACCCTACTGGAAATGGTTAGGTCCATGATGGCGCATGCTAACTTACCTGTCACCTTTTGGAGTGATGCGTTGTTAACCGCCGCCTATATACTTAACCGTGTGCCTTCCAAATCGTTACTTCCACTCCATATGAGTTATGGACAGGTAGAAAATCGGACTTAAGTTTTCTTAAGCCATGGGGTTGTGCTGCCTATACGCATGAGTCCTCTCACAAGTTTGGGAAATTAGGTCCCGAGAGGAAAGAAGAGTATTTTCATAAGATACTCGGAACACTCAAAAGGGTATGTGTTCATAGGTGAGCAGGAAAGTGGGAGTATAACTGAATTTGAATCACGGGATGTCACATTCTTAGAGGATGAATTTCCTAAGAATGGCGAAATAGGGGAAGACAACACCCTATTTGAAACCTCGGATCAAGATAATGATCTTAGTGGAGTTCGTCCAAGTGGGAGTAATATGAGAAGTGATCAATTACAACCACATAATGAGACGACATTATCATTATCTAATCCAAGTGGGAGCATAATGGGGAATGATGTGCAAAGTGCACAAACTCCCATACGGCGAGCAAGTCGCCAAAGTATTCCCCGTCGACGTTTTGACATTGAAGGGGAAACTTTTATGGTTGCTCCACAAGATGAGGATGAGCCTAGAAATATTAATGAGGCTTTGAATTGCCCTAGTAAGGAAAAATGGATTCATGCAATGGAAGAGGAAATGGAGTCAATGAAATCTAACCAAGTCTGGGAACCGGTTGATCTTCCGAAAGGACGCAGCTATTGGGAACAAGTGGGTTCTCAAAATAAAGCGAAAGGCTGATGGCTCGATAGAAAGGCATAAGGCTCGCCTTGTTGCGAAGGGGTATAATCAACAGGAAGGAATTGATTATGAAGATACGTTTTCACATGTAGTAAGATTTACCTCGATTTGCATTATTCTGGCAATAGTGTCTAGTATGGATCTTGAGTTACATCAGATGGATGTAAAGACTGCTTTCCTCAATGGAGAATTAGAGGAAGAAAGATACATGGAACAACCTACTGGTTTCATAGTGAAAGGCCAAGAAGAAAAGGTATGTCGGTTTTATGAGATCGATATACGGCCTTAAGCAGTCATCGAGACAATGATATATACGTTTTCATAATGCTATAATAGCATATGATTTTACAATGATTGATGTGGATCATTGTGTATATATCAAAAGATCCAATGATCAATTTGTGATCATATCATTATACGTTGATGATATACTGATTGCCGGAAGCAATATGGAGTTTGTTCATACTGTCAAGAGTTGGTTGTCTTCCAACCTTGAGATGAAGGATATGAGCGAGTATGCAAGATTGAAAACCCGTAGACACTCCTATTGCAAAAGGTGAAGGATTGAGCCATAGACTGTGTCCGAGGACTCCACAAGAAAAGGAACAAATGAAACATGTTCCTTATGCTAGTGCTGTTGGGAGCTTGATGTACGCTATGATGTGTACAAGGCTTGGCATATGTTTTGTAGTTGGAATGGTGATTAGATACCAATCCAATCCAGGTCAAGCACATTGGAAAGCCATTAAGAAAATACTGAGGTATCTATAGGGAACTGGCGATTAAACGCCGAGTTGTTAAAGAAAGGATCTGCGACTCGAAGGCTATTCTGAAACCGATAAGGGGGAGGAGATTTAGACGAAAGGAAATCTGCCTCTAGGTTTGCTTTCTTATTGAAAAATGGCACCATATGTTGGAGCCGTAAGAAACAAACGTGTATAGCCTTGTCCACGATGGAAGCTAAGTTCGTGGCATTATCAGCAGTAATACGAGAAGGAGTTTGGCTTAAGAGATTTTTGGATCATTTAGGTGTTATTGAGAAAGCTGCAAATCCATTATTAGTTAATTGTGATAGCCAAGCAATTACAGCGTACACTAAAGATCCAAAATATCATGGCAAGACCAAACATATAGATACCAAGTATAACTTTGTAAAAGATATGGTTGCACGAAAGGATGTGAACTTGCAGTACATATCTACACATAGAATGGTAGCAGATCCTATGACAAAGCCAATACCTAGAGATATGCTTTGTGGTCATGTAAAATCTCTAGGATTGCGTAGAGTCTGATGTACTGGATTGTAATTTCCCTGAGTTGTTCACATGTATGAACAGTGATGTTTCATCATTAATGCCTATGAATCTTTGTTTGATCTTTATGCATCTTAATGCTTAGTACATTATATTATGTTGAGAAAGTATGTCGGACAGATAAGAGATTAGCCCACTCACACGGGTAATCGCCTCTATTTACTATGTGATAGATAGAGATGAGACTGTTTTTAAGCTTATTATCTAGGTGATAATCAAGAGCTCAAGCTTAAAATAAATATGTCGCCTTAACTAAGTGTTGAGATGAGGACATAATACTTACGATGTCCGAAAGTAAAATAACCCACACATTTTACTTTATCTGTCTAAGATGCCAGATGTGAGTTCTGATGAATTTTTTGAATGAGTAAATACGTGAACTCAAGTTAGACATTGGGTATGTCTGAGCTATCATCTGTACGGTATTAATGGTGTAGACATATGCTCCATGGGAAAGGAGTTAATACCGTAATACGTATTTCATACTACGTATGCATGAGACGACCTATAAGAGTAGCAAAAGTTTGATCTCAACTTTTATGACGTGTGAGACTCTTGAGGAATAGAGTTCCTCATTTTTAGTGCCCTCATGACTCTTACTTATTCTCAAGATTTCTATTTAGTGTTTGCTATCTTAGAATGTTGCCAATGGTCATGAGATGATTCGATCTAATGGGACATTTCTAGAAAAGCGAGTTGAACTGAAATTGAGAGTTTGAAGGAAAGAGGAAGATCGGATTTGGAAAATCACCATTGTGGTTTTGTATTCACTGGTCGACCAATTATGAATGTCTTTGGGATAATCATAATTGTGAATACAATAAATATATCATTGTTCAAAAGAGATCAAGAGAGATATAAATGTGATCGATCGATCTAGGTACCGCATACTAAATTTACTCGGAATATGACGCCCATTATGAGCTGCTATATATTCCTAACGTAGATGTATAGCAACGAGCTCTCAAAGTATCTTTGGTCGCACGGATTATTCACCGGTATGAATGTTGAAAGAGGAAAAGAGGATTTTCAGTTGATGGGCCTCGGTTGGGCCTATCCGCCCATGTTGGTTTTGACCCACCATGTGCGAGTGGGAGATGATGGATTTAATGGGCCTAAGTTGGCCCGGCCACGATGGGCCTAAGGGCCCGGCCCACGGGAATTAGGCCCGTGGAAAGGGAACCTATAAAAGGGATGAGAGAGAGAGAGAACGCACCTCTTGGCATTTAGTACGTACGTTCTCCATTTTCTTCAAGAACTCTCTCTCTCCAAGAAAAGCCAAGAAGCGACGCCATCTTCCGTTCAACGGCGATTCTTCGACATCGGATCGAACTGGACTGATTTCTCTTCCTTTTTGCGGCGTCGGTGTCTAATCTGTGGCCAATAAGGTACGCTCGAATCCGTGGTGTGCTTTTGATCGGTGATACGTGACAATCCCGGGCATTATCTTCCGCATGTGATTTAGGGGTTCGGTTTAAGTGCCGAATCTGGTTTTTGGGGATCAGCCGATCCCAACATTGACAATGAAAGGGGTTAGAGAATACACCTAGAGGGGGTGAATAGGTGTATGTAAGAATTTTCGCAGGACTTAAAAAGATATTTTGATTTTAGAAAATGTTGGTCATAAGACAGATTTCAACTTTAAACAAATGAACAACTAGTAAGCATGAATAAGAAGTTCAGGGATAAGAGAAAATAAACACAGAGTTTATAGTGGTTCGGCTTAATCCAAGCCTACGTCCACTCGCTCGCACTGACAGCCCACCGGCTGGATTTCACTATGAATCAAAAGAGTCGTTACAGTATCACGTCCTTGATTTTACAGTGTAGAGACTTTGTTACACTTTCTCAAGGTCTCACAAATGTCTAAACTCTCTTTTGAGTACAAGTTTTCGCTCAACAATTGAATCAACAAAGAACAAGGAGCTTCAGACTTTGGAATTTTTATATCACGCACACACTCGAATAACTAGAACTTTTTCCTTATATACTCCTCCATGCCTTCATGTCCGTTGGCACCTTCCAAATGAGTTTTTCCAATCTACCCGTTGGACAGAATCAATTAGGGAGATCTCGAGTTACTTAAGAAATGTAATGATAGCCCACCAATCATGCTTGCCCATACAATCAGGATCTAGGTTTCTATAAGTAGATCCTTCCAAGTATACTTCGCCAATCAACGAATCCAATTTACTTGTATCGAATTCAAAATGAATAAAAGATCTTGAGATGCTATCTCCAGCCGTGAGAAACTTCTTTAGTCGCTCGAATCAAATCCTTAAATAAATACTCAATTTTGGATAAGTCTTCTTCGTCGGTCTAGAAACTGTCAATGAGGGAAAACTTTAAAACTTGAGTCTGGTGGTCTTCAGACTTTGACGGAAGAGTCTGCAAGTCTTCAAACTAGACTGATGGAAACGTTTTGTTAATTTCAAAACAAATAAGGAGATTTTCTCCAACATACAATAATTCCGAGATTTGTTTGGCTCATTGGACTTGAGGAGCCCTAGCTAGCCAAAGTGCATCTGGTTTAATCTAGTGCATCGTTATCAATTTTAATAGTCAATTTAATATAGAGGTTACACTTAACTTTGCACGATTTTAACAACAAACTAATGCAGATGTTGGTGTGCGTATAAGATATTTGGTCAGATTCATTTTGCATGGTCTTTGCTCTCAGTGTTATTCTATTCTTGTTCAGTTGAGTAAATCCATTTCCATATGATAATGTGTGTACGCGCAAAATGTGTTGACATTAATCTCAAGGAATGTCATTCCACGATGTTTTAGTTTCGTCACTAAAATTTTTATGGGGACGTTTTATTGGCTAATCTAGCAAACTCCATGGCAATCTAGTGCAAAACTTTTTTGAAGAGACAATCAGAATGATTTTTTTTTCCAAGGTCTGAAAACGTAAATGCCATTCCCTTAGAAGTATTTAGTGAATACAAGTTTAAAACTTCAGAGCAAATCAAGTTCCAAGGGGCTTGAGGTGGATAAATAGTCCAATTACTAGGACTTTTCTTTCATTAGGCTTTGGCGCCCTAATCGGCTATTTTGTTGGACTCCCTGCTGCAATAGGCTAACTTAAGGCCTGAAAAACTCAACATCATATAATATTCTCTCCCAATTAGTGCATCCATTGCGCTTCCTAGTTCAGTTGATTTGTGCTTGATAAGGCTCTTATTAGATCCGCATTGTCGGACTCAAGACTTAAACAAAGCTTCAGTTCATGCGGAAAGGGAGAGGAAGATTCGGATTTCCACCGTAACTATGCACTCCACCTGCACGGCCGAGCTAGCATGTGCTAATCTCGCAAATCCGTCTACCAATCAACCCATGGAGTCTCGACAAATGCAGGCGATGGCTGCTTCCAACGATTCGGCAACAAAGGAACCGTCATGTTGATCTCAGAGTGCGTGGATCGGAGATACTTGAGAATGTGGAAAATTAAAGCACAAAGAAAATAACAGACGTTTCATGACATTTCTATGGGAAAAAGACGGGCCCAATTGCAATCCAAAACCACGAGAGAATTCTCTGGTTCAGGTTTTGCGTCTGCGATGCTTGTTGTTCGCTGCTATGTGCGCACACGACATCACTGGACCCGTTGGCGATAGTTTGAGCCCATCGGAAAATTCACCTGGCCTCGTATGTACTGCTCGTGAATCAGAAACCCTCATGAGGCTTAATCGTAACCTTGGACATGTGTCATAACCTTGATTTGCAACTGCGAGAGATTGGTCGTGCAAACATCAAGATCCTCGCATTAAAATTCATGAACTGATGGAAGTTCTAAAATTGGATTTTTGAGTTGTCATAAACAGCACATTGGAGTTGATAGCGGCTGATCTCGTACCTACCCGCTCATCACAGCTTCTTTTGTGTAATTCAAGCACTATCGAGCATGGGAAGTGTAACTACCCCACTCCATCTCACACGAGACAAATCTTCAAGGAGTATCCGGTTTATGAAATTCGTGGCTCGTATGTATCACTTCAGAAACGCTCATGAGTCATGCTTGCACCGCAAATTCCACATACGTATTCGAGCGTACACAATAAAATATTGGGACAACCAGAAAATTATTAGTCTTGTAATTTGTTTCGATCACAATAAATATTAGGTACACAATAAAACAACTAAGAAAGTCAAATATTAAAGAGCACGCACAAAATATATATCACTTGGGACAACTATAAAATCATTAGTCCTTTTCGATTACTTTCTTCATAACTTGTTTCGATCACAATAAAATATTGAGTACACAATAAAAGGACTAAGAAAGTCAAATATTGAAGGGCACATGCGAAATGCACATTCTTATTCCAACGTTAAAGAGCATGCGCCCAAAAACATATCACTTGGGACAACTATAAACTTATAAGTCCTTTTCAATCACTTTCTTAATAACTTGTTTAGATCACAATAAAATATTACACAATAAAAGGACTAAGAAAGTCAAATATTGAAGAGCACACGCAAAGTGCACATTCATCCAACGTTGAAGAGCGCGTGCGAAATACATATCACTAGGGACAACAACACCATTTTTTGTTACAATTTTGAACGAAATCTGTTCTTTCTAATCTTGCATAGAATGAAAGAAAGCTTTACCGACCAAAAAAAAAAAAAAAGAATCATATGCAGCCTTGTTCTCGGAACCCTTTCTTTTGTGTTACTTTAGACCGCCACTTAAGGTTGTATCAGAGGGAGGACGCAAAAGAGAAGTGCACAGTAAACAATGTTTCTAACTTTCTGTCATCATGGGCCCTTTGATCTACCTTCTCCTTTTGCGTACGTTTTTGCTTATTTCATTGATTATTGATGAATTCTCTTTTGCCTAAAAGCCGTCCTGCATGGATTTGCGTTCATTCTTTTAGTAAGGCAAGCGTTTTTCAATTGCTGTCTTCAATTGGTCCTTCAACAGACCATCACATCGACTCGGACAAATTGTACATGAGATTGAATACGTTAATTCCTTTCCTAATGAGGATAACGACACAAATAGTTCCTAAAATTTGTCTCAATAGATAATGTGGTCCTTGAATTATATGGAAATATTTAATACTGTCATTTCATTATTTTAAGTCCAGGAATAATATTGAACATTTTCATATAGTTCAGAGACTAATTGAACATGTATAAAAAGTTTAAAGATCATAACGAACAAATTAAAAATTCAAGGAAGACATTATAAATTGTACTAAAGTTTATGGACCATATTGAACAAATTAAAAATTCATAAATCACATTGCATATTGATGAAAATTCATGGACCATTTGTGTTATTTTCCCTTCTTAATCCCAATGAGATGGACCTGTTTTTGTTTATATACTATAAAGACAATTAAGAATGTCGGCAATGAAATTATCTTATAGGATGGACAAGAAGCCCTGACTAATTAGGCCTGCCTTCACAGACAAAGTGGAGTCGGTCATAATGTGATCAACAATGAAAAAGCAAGAAGAAGAATCGTGGGACTCTCCTGTTTGCCCAAAAGGCAAAGGACGAAGGATTTGGTCTAGAAAAGGAACATTAGTACCGTTTTATGGTTTTTGAGTGTCATAGAGTGTTTAACCGATGAGTCTCAAACAATATCAGCAAAGACATATTCATGAAGCATGTTTCTACAGGGGGAAATTTCGACATAATTAGACGCATACATGGAGAATTAGAATTGATTAACAAGTAAGATCCAAACTAGTTTGTGATATAAATAGGGGCACTTGCACACCATAGTCATTTTATGGAGGGAAAAGAAAGGAGGGAATTAACATCTGAACTATCGAAAAGGAAAATAATAGAAACTGATAAGAACCAAAAGAGACGAGAAACTAAGGTCGCTTCGCCAATCAGCTCTTGAGACCGGAAGGATTGGGCATCAACAATCTTTCAGCTGCTAGCCATAGTCATCTCGCCGCATGTTTTGAAGGAAAAAAAGAAGCCAAGTACACCATTCTGTTCCATCACTCACCTCCTCTTCGGCCTCTTCATCAATGCCCTCTTTCTTGTCCTCGTTGTTGCCATTGCATTCGCCTTCGCCTTTGTCTTTCGCCTTCCTCCTTATTGTCATTGTCCACAGAATGAACCCGTGGAGGCCCGCGAGATAACCACAGAATCTCTTGCGCATTGTCGTCCTAGTAGCCATCATCATCCTCGCCGTTGTAGTCACCCTCGTCACCAGCTTTATCGCTATTGTCTTTCGTGTCGTCATCGTATTCATTGTTGTTGTAGTCATCTCCGTCATCTTGCTGAGATTTGAAATTATCATGTTCAAGGTGGATTAAACATCTTAAGAAGAAAAGGTCAAAATCCCCAAATATCATATTACTTTACATTAATCCCTAGTTTGAACACCCAAACTCAAGCAACTAACAAGAATCAACATAATCTCTTAATTCTATCCAAATTGATTTATAGAAAATATTGACGTTACTTTTTCCTGGCAATTAGTTGGTACTCGGATTTGGAGAAAGTAGGGCAAAGCAAAGGATAGAGATTTGCAGAAAGCCCTTATTTTGATTTAAACCCTACAGTTAATAGATGCAGCAAGCTTGCAATTAACTATCCCTAGATTTAATTTCAGCTTTTCAAAAAATTCACATGAGTTTTGAACAGAGAACAGTCAGTTGAGTTTTAGGTTGTTGTCGTCTCTTACCTCTTGTTCGCCTTCTTCATCATCCCTCTCCTCATCCTCATCCTTGCCCTCGTTGTCATTGCCGTCGCCATAGCTGTAGCTGTAGCCGTCACCTTCGCCTTCCTCATTGAAATCGTCATTCTCGACATTATCATCCACGGAACCAACCGGTGAAGGCCCTCGAGATGATTGAGAAAGCTCACGCATAATGTTGTCCTCGTCATCCTCACCGTCATTGTCCTCGTCCTCATCATCCTTGCTATGGCTGTTGCCGTCACTTTCGTATTGACCTTCCTCGTCGACATCATCATTCTCATCGTTACCATCCACGGAACCAACTGGCGAAGGCCCACTAGACAAATGCGAAAGCCGATGCACATTGTTGTCCTCGTCATCCTCACCATCACCGTCCTCGTCCTCGTCGTCCTTGCTATGGCTGCTGATGTTGCCTTCCCATTGACCTTCCTCGACAACATTGTCGTTCTCATCGTTACCGTCCACAGAACCAACCAGAGAAGGCCCGTCAGACGAATGCAAAAGCTCATGTACATTGTTGTCCTCGTCATCCTCACCGTTATCATTCTCGTCCTCGTTGTCCTTGCTATCCCTATTGCCATCACCTTCACATTGACCTTCCTTGTTGACACCCTCGTTCTTATCATTATTGTCCATGGAACAAACCGGCGAAGGCCTGCCCAATGAATGCACATTCTCATCATCTTCGCTGTCGTCATCCTCATTGTCCACATGCACATGGTTGTCGTCATCATCATCCTCCTTGCCATCATCGTCATCTATATGCACATGGTTGTCATCGTCGTCATCCTCCTTGCCACTGTCCTCGCTATTGTCATCGGCGTCATCTATATGCACATGGTTGTCATCGCCGTCATCCTCCTCGCCATCATCATCATCTATATGCACATGGTTGTCATCGTCGTCATCCTCCTTGCCACTGTCCTCACTATTGTCATCGTCGTCATCTATATGCACATGGTTGTCATCGCCGTCATCCTCCTTGCCATCATCATCATCCATATGCACATGGTTGTCATCGTCGTCATCCTCCTTGCCACTGTCCTCGCTATTGTCATCCTCCCTGCCGTTGACCTTGTCACCGTCCTCATGCTTGTCACTATCATCTTGCTGAGAGAGGGAGGTTCAAAATTATCATATTTAATGTGGATTAAACATCTTAAAGAAGATGATAGATTTCCCAAATATCATATGACTATAATCCTAAGTTTGAACACCCAAACGCAAGCACCAAGCAAGAATCAACATAAAGGGATTTCCTACAATTAATCCCCCTGAAAATGCTTTATAAAGCATCTATTGAACATATGTCTATTAGAATCAAGCAACATTCACATATTCACATATCTTCATTCCCTCAAAATGAAGAAAATAAGGAAAATCTGATTCTGAAGACAAATGAAGAAAAGAAGGAAATCTGATTCTGGAGACAAAAGTGAATATTTGCAAGGATCAAATACTGGTATGACAGTTGTCGAAAGTGGGTCAGGTTGGTGTCATAGCTTGTTGTGTTAACCCTCAACAAAGATGGTGACCGAGGATGTTGCTCGCTTGATTAGTGGCTGGTAGGTTGTTTGTGGCAATAAGGGTGCTAGCACCATTAGACACATACAAGGGTTGGCAAGCCCTCGTTTGCAAGCGACGAGGGCCGACAGCCCTCACTGATACGCAACGAGGGTCGTAGGCCCTTGCCGATGCAGCCCGACAGTCTTACCTTCTTTTTCAAAAAAAAAAAAATATTTTAGCTTTGTAATTCTTTTAATTCTTATCCTCTTTTCTTTTACCTTCTTTTTTCCCCTAATTGTTATCTTCTTTTAAATTATAGCCGATTTGCACTGAGGAAAGCTTAGTGAGACACCACACTACTGTGAACACACCACACTTAATCAAACTCAGAGGATGGATGAATATAACTTCACTAGAGAGAGCTCACTCTTTACTCTACAATTTTGGCCATGAATACAGTATAGCATCTATATCAATTGATTGTAGTAATATGAGGAAATGCGGTTAAGCAAGTTGCTTATCACACTAGATTGAGAAGTTGTAATTGCCCTATTTATGCTCATGTGAAAGATGGCACTCAAGCAAGGAGATACATATTCCTAAACTATGCATTGGCACCAGAGACACAAGATATGGCACAAGCATGAGTTTTTAGCTGGGAGACGTACCAAAAAAGTCCTAAACCTTTTGCATTTGTGCCAATTTAGTCCTAAACCTTTTTTTAGTGCCAATTAAGTTCTAAACCTTTTTACGTTGTGCCAATTCAGTCATTTCCAGCCAATTTTGGTTGGATTTTGCTGACTGGATGTCGGCCGGCTGATGTGGCTTCATCGGCGCTGAAGTGGACAACTTTTAATAATATTTTAATATTTTCGAATTTTCGAATTTTTTTATTTCTTTTTTCTTTTTTCTTTTTCTTTTTTTCTTTTCCTCTTCTTCCTCCAATTGGTCGCCGAACCTCGGCGACCAACCAGAGGCGACGGCCGACGAGGTCGAGGTCGACCTTGCCGCCCACCTCGCCGGATCTAGCGAGGCTCGAGCCTCGCCCATGGCTTGCGAGGGCAAGCGAACCTAGGGAGAGAAGGGAAAGGGTTAGATCTGGAGGATGGAGGACCCGCCGTCGCTGCTCCTTCGCGACCGTTGCTCCCCCGCAATTACCTCCGCCGCCGCCCCCCACGGCCATTGGCGAGGTAGCCGGGAAGGTCGACCTTGACCTCGCCGGCCGTTGCCTCTGGCCGGTCGCCGAGGTCCGGTGACCGACTCAAGGAAGAAGAGGAAAAGAAAAAAAATAAAAAATAAAAAATATTAAAATATTATTAAAAATTGTCCACATCAGCGTCAATGAGGCCACGTCAACCGGCCGGCATCCAGTCAGCAAAATCCGGCCAAAATTGGCTGGAAATGACTGAATTGGCACAACGTAAAAAGGTTTAGGACTTAATTGGCACCAAAAAAAGGTTTAGGACTAAATTGGCACAAATGCAAAAGGTTTAGGACTTTTTTGGCACTTCTCCCGTTTTTAGCTAGAGTTATGATAAGCGAAGATGTTACCTTTGATGAGTTTGCTCTATCTTATAATAGGAGAGAGCAACCAATTGTAAATAAAGATCTAAGTGGTGTACATATAAATAAGTGGAGCTGCAAAAAGAGCACAAACATTAGCAGATTGTCGATGTAGTGACAGATTTTGTAGATTTTTTTAATATAGTAAAAAAAAATGTAAAATGCTTAATCATGACAATTATATTCTAAATAGGAATAGAAAAAATAGAATAAGAAAGAATGGAGCCATCACTTTGTAATCGAATGATGGAGGGAAAATCCTTATAAGGTAAATAGGGTGGATTTAGTTATATTCGGGGTAAAAATAGCACCAACCTTGTTTTAGGTTTCTCGTGAGTTTTAGTTTAAGAAAAACAGTACTAGAGAATGCAATATTGAGTAAGGATTGGGTGGAATCAAAGGTTGGAATCAAGAGATTATTTTTATGTTAGAATCTCCTAGTTTGCAATGGATCTATCATTGTTATACTTCCCGTGGATCTAGATCACTCTTTGAACTAAGCTACGCAAATTGTGGTGTGTTAATCTATTTCTTATTTAATTTTCTGGTATCTTGTGATTTTGGTAAATTGCATGATCCTATTGCAAATATTGATTTTAACAAGTGGAAAAGGAAGACATGAAGTTTCATCCTCCATTTTTTAAGGTAAAAATAGGCTCAACGTCATTGAGTAATTGTGATAGCACAAAATGAACCAAAAGCACAAATAGGAAGAAGGAGAGTATGAATTCTCAAATACCTGGCCTCATTTCCGAAGTTGACACACATATAGCAGATGAAAATTTCTAGTAAGATGGGGATTTTTATGTGATTATCCCCTGGTTGCACATTTTAAAATTATTTTTTGTCCCTCTTCACTATAATAGAACAGAATTAGAAAGCGAATAAAGCAAAAGAAACAGTGATGATCCATAAATGGAAAGGAGGCGCACTTGTTCCAATAGAAGATCCCTTGTTTCTGTTTTTGTTTCATAGTCGTAAAGAGTTGTTTCAAATGTTGAGCCCAACGCTCGTGCTGGGGCATTCAGAATCTTCTCTCTGTAAGACTCCCAAGTGATGCTTGAATCATTTGGACCAATGTCCAATAACTCCCCACAATCCCTCATTTGAATCTGACACTCCTTTGGTATTTTTGAGCTTGATACATCAATCATCCTTTCCATTGATCTGCACCTATAAACTTTCAACTGCTCCAAATGCTCTAATTCGTTCACACCCTCTACAACTTGCAGGCTCTCACACTCTACAATACCTAACCGCGTCAAGTTCTTCAAGTTTGACAAACCGCCTATCCTTTTAATGAAGTGCACCCTTTGACAGAAAATACTCCCAATGATTTGAACATACAAGCAAATTGAATCTCCTCTAGCTTTGGGCACCTCAACAGCTGGAATACTTGAAGCATCTTTAGAAAGCTTGAGACAATGGACACTTTCCATCCACCATTAGTCAACTTGGTAGCTTGTAGCTCATTACACCCTGGCTCCTCCGATGGATTAACAAACCTCTCTAAAGATCTGCAGTCCTCAATACATAATTCCTCCAATGATATTAAGGCACCAAGAAATTGAACTTCGACTAGCTCAGTGCAAGAAGACACCTCAGCTTCTCTCAGTTTTCTTAAACCTGATGGAAAGGATAATTTTTGACGAGTTCACACATTTCGATGGTCAACATTTCCAATTGAGGAAGCCCGTCTAGTTGTACTTGTTTCACTTGAATGCGATCGAGCTCTAGAACTATCAAGTTTGACGGAAGTTGTTCGAGGGATTCAAAGTCTAATCCATACATAGTAAGTTTTTTTAGGAGAGAAAGGGAGCCCAACTTTGTAGGCTGCGCGCGGACATTTAAAAGGCACAAGTGCTGCTTCCTCAATTTGGATAACCTCCCTATCCACTGTAGGTCACAAGCTTTAATTATATTTGATGTGGCCTTAGATTCGTAAACCATCGATAGAAGTAGTTCAACTAGATTCGTAAGATTTGAGAGGTTAGGCACTTTCTGCAATGAACTAGATCTCAACCGTAGAGTGGTCAAACTTTTAGGGAGCTCCGGCAACTCTTGGAGCTTATGACAATGCTCTAAGTCCAGTGTTTGGAGGCGAGGAAGCTCGCTCATTGTACTGGGCACTTTCACAATCGGTGTGGATGATACATTGAGAGATGACAAGCTTGATAGGCTTCCAATGGAATCCTGTAATACTGTAATAGGTGTGTGAGACACATCCAACTTCATCAATGACCCTAGTTTCAAAATTGATTTGGGGAGTTCACTCAAGCTATCACAATTCCTAAGAGAGAGGTGCTGAAGATTTGGTAGCTCTCCAATTTGTTCGGGTAATTTTTCAAGATTCTGACATGACTCAATACTCAAATCAGTCAACAACCGCAGTTTTCTGATAGAGCAGCCAATTTCCATCAAAGATGAACATTTAGAAATACTCAACTTCTCTAAAACTGAGTATTCAAAAAAGGTTGGTGTCCTGTAAATCGACATATTATTCTCAAGAGTGAGAACCTTCAATTTCCTCCCATCCTACAAAAGCAAATGAAACATCAGCATGGACAATTGGATGTCTAAACAAGAAATACATGGGAATTTAGGCTCTCAACTTGGATCATTTGTCCTTTGATCTTCTCACTAAATGAGAAAATTAGACTACAAATCCAATGAATTTTGTCCTTGAATAAGAAAATTAGACTGATAGGGAAATTGACATACCTTGATCAGGCCCCTGACATGATCATCCGTGAACCCGTGGCCAACGAAATTCCCCACAACCACGTTTTCTAGATGCAAATTGGTTGCCTCAAAACGTGGATGACGTTCAGAACTTCTATCGGGGTAAAACAAACGATCCATTTCAATTCGGAAAGACAGCCCGCAAAGTCGCCTTGGCAGGTTATGTTATGCAACCACAAAGCAGCCGAAGATGTGGGAAACGTTTAATTTCCTCCGCAAAGTGATAGTTAAGTTATCATCGGTCCCCTGACCAATTTGTCAAATCCGTGCTTGAACGCTACTCTTGATCTGCCAATGAAATTGAGGAGCGGGATCAGGAATTTGTCAATATTATACGTTTTTATTCCATTGAAGAGAAGAAAAATGGAACATAAGAGTAGCTCTCATTTTAGAAAGACGAATCCTTAATTACGAACACAGTATTAAATTTGGTCACCACATTACCTCTATTGATCTTAATTCGTGAATGATGTCGTCTGGAGCCCACAACCTGGGAACGCTCTTGATTAGCAATTGTCCTTCCAAGATCTCTAAATTGATCATGCATCCAAAACTTATTTTCGTCTAAAACCTTTATAGTGCATTTGTTAATAAGGACATCAATAGCATACTCTGGGCTAAACCCACAGTCTTTCCACACAAAGAATGGATTAGTCTTATCTTTATCAATGAAAAAGCATGCAATATCAAGGAATATTTGTTGCTGATCCATTTCTAAGGCATCATAAGTAATCCTTAGCTTTCCCAAGACATCACTAGTAGGTGTTTTTCTTAGCTTCTCTAGCATCTCTTGCCATATTTTTTCCTCTTCTGAAGAAAAAGCAATGAACCTATTGCTCGAAGAGCTGAAGGTAGTCCATCCGTAGTAGAGACGATGTCTTTTGAAGTGTCATATAGTTTGTCTGGAGGAAAGTCAGCATCAAATGCATGCCTACTAAAAAGTTGAAGTGCATCTTTGTCGCTTAACACCTCCATTTCATAAGGCACAATTTCATACTTCAATCCCCTAATTTTTATCACACTTTTGTCCCTAGTGGTAACAAGTATCCTAGTACCATTGTACAGAGAACCAATTCCAATAAGGTATTCGATTTGGTTTCCCTCATCAACATCATCCAATACAACTAGTACCTTCTTGTTGCAAATTGTTTCTCTAATCGTATTGATTCCATAATCAATGTTATCAATGTTGCGAGCCACTCTAGAATTAGAGATATTAGATAGCAATTGTTCTTGCAACTTGACTAAGCCCTTGGTTTTTGCTGTTTCCCTTACACCATCAAGAAAGCTACAGTTTTTCCCAAAGCGAGGACATAGTTGGTTATAGATGATCTTGGCAAGTGTTGATTTACCAATGCCACTCATCCCATGAATTCCAATAACCCGCACACCACCAGATTGGATGTCCAATAAACCATTTATGGCTGCTATTCGATCCTCCATTCCAACTAAATCTCTAGTAACTTTTCTTTGTCTTGTCTTGAGCCTAACCACAACCTCCACAACAACAGCTTCGATAAGATCCCCATCGCTGCAACAAAGTCGAACAGTTTCAATTGTGAAGAGGCAACAAATTCGTTTAATTGCACGTTGACCAACCATCTACTAAGTTAGGTTGGGAACATGAGGTTAAAACTATTCTGGAGGGAAAACTCGTTAAAAAGAACCAAAAAGGAGTATATAAATAGTGGTTCTTATTCAAATAGCAAACAATTATTTGTTGAATCCCTTTCATAGATCAATTTCATAAACTAATCAGTTAAGTGATGAAGCCAGGAATCTCATGTTGACACTTTCTTATTGCATGTGAGAAATAACACAACGTAAGAGACCAATATAAAAGTAGTGCAAGCAAAAGGTACTTTTGCGTTTTACCGACATAATAATACTAAACTAAACAGCACTAAGTTTTGTAAGTTCATTTTATTTGAATGTTCATCGTGTTCGAAGACACTAAACTTTAACTCTACCTTATTATTTCACTTATACACACGCACGCATGCATGCACGTGGCACGCTCTTGTGTGAGGTTTACCCGGCAGTTTACTTTTCATGATCACTCTACGTAGTAGCCATACGCGTTACCACATGTCTATATATATATATATATATATATATATATACACACACGTACGCACGCACGTGGCACGCTCTTGTGTGAGGTTTACTCGGTAGTTTACTTTTCATGATCACTCTACCTAGTAGCCATACCGCCCATGGCCGACAAGGCTCGACCTTGCTGAATCGCGGCCCGGGCGGTCTGCGAGGCTCGACCTTGCTAAATTGTGGCCTAGGCGGTGCCGGTGAGGCTCGCCCCGCCGAATTTGGCAAGGTCGAGCTCGCCGGCCATGGGCAAGGCTCGACCCTCGCCAGCCCGGTTGGAGGCCGCCTTGCGCCGAATATGACGAGGGTCGAGCCTTGCCCATGGCCAGCGAGACTCGACCTCGCCAAATCGCAGCCTCACCGGCCATGGGCGAGGCTCGACCCTCGCTGGATCCGGCCATGGGTGAGCCTCGCCGCCCAACGCGAGGCTGCCCTCGTGGCCACCGGTGAGGTGGCTTGCGAGCCTCGCCAGCCGCCACCTAGCTGGTCGCCGTGGTCCGGCCGGCGGCCGGAGGGAGGAGGAGAGAAAAAAAATAAAAATGAAAAATGAAAATGAATAAATAAAAATTCAAAAAAATTCAAAAATATTAAAATATTATTAAAAATTGTGCCCACGCCAGCACCGACAGGCCACGTCGCCGCCGGTGTCCAACCAGTAAAATCCGCTAAAATTGGCCGGAAAGGACCGAATCGGCACTAAGTAAAAAGGTTTAGGACTTTTTTTTGGCACTTTTCCCACATAATAAGTATAGGGGTATGTAAATAAGTGCTTCTTATTTAAATATCTAACAAATCTTTGTCGGATCTCTTTTGTAGATCAATTTCATAGACTAATCAAAAGGTAGATTCTAATCAGTGATGGAGCCAGGAATCTAGTCTTGACTCTTTATCATTGCATGAACGCCGCATAAGCAACCAATGAAAAAAACAGTGTAACAAAAAGTGTTCTTGTTGTTTACCGAAATAAAAATTCAAAACAGCATTAAGTTTTATAAGTTCGATTTTCTGAATGTTCATCGCGTTCAAAGACACTCAAAATTTATTCGCTACCTTATTATTTCAGTTAAAACAAGAATTTAAGTGTCATGTAACAAACGGGACGGGACCAAGTTGTATTAAAGATCGACATAAACTTCACCCTCAAAACTTTAGGAGCTTGATGAATAGTATACTTGAACATCCACTTCAAATTTAAGTTGAAGGAATAGAGGAACAAAATGTCTGATCTTTAAATCAAGTAGAAGAACCAAAATTTCTACAAAAAGAAAAAAAATAGAAGAATCAAAATGTAAATGCGTGATGAATTACGGCAATAGTAGATTTACTTATTTCTTTTGACATGGAAAGAACTTCATAAATGCAACTGAATACAGTTCCATGATTAAAATCTCTAGCATACAGTATAAATCTTAGCACATATATGGATCAAGTTAGTATAAAAGATGAAGCCAAGCCAAATTTTTATACACTTGAAATGAGGTCAAAAACGAAATTTTAATTATCCTATTAGGTCAGAAATTTTTTGGATATCCCGTAATTTAAAAAGTTCAAAGAAGAAATTGAGACTTCCTATTTAAATCTAGAGAAATTGAAGTTGGCAAATAATTAATGAACTTTTATTAGATCTATTGCTTGGTTTGTAAAAAATTCTTTCACGTTTATGGTTAAATGATTACCCTTCATATTTCTCCAGCTCCCATCCCTGGATGGTATCGACTTCCTTGAGAGCCTGTCTCCACGTCTCTACTTCCTCTGTTCTGAACTTCTTCTTCTGGTCCTCCATCTTTTGCTCCAACTCTAATATGGCCTTACTGTACAAATCCGTTTTCAATTTCACGTCATCAGGTTTCACGTAATAAAAGATGGGCAATATCACCTTCTTATTCCCATCTTCTTCAGGTTTAGAAATATTCTCCACCATCTTCGCAAGCTCACGGAGGCACCAGTGATGTGAAGCGTAGTTTGGAGAGAAGATGGTTATGTAGAGTTTGGAGACGTCGATCGCTTGCAGAAGATTGCTACTAAATGTTTCGCCTCGTGGAAGCTCTTTGTCATCGATGAAAACCCGAATCCCAGCATCTTTCAAGGCGTGGTAGAGGCTGTTGGTGAATCCACGACGAGTATCGGGCCCACAAAAATTGAGGAACACCTCATACTCACCTCCCGAGTTCGCCATAGGAGTTCACTGCCCACTTGGCAGGGTGATCTCTCTCTTCTAGAACTTTTCTTTATCAGAAAGAGGAATTGCAAGGAGGATCAAAGAGAGATGGTAAGATTAGATCACAACAACCTCACCAACATGAACTTGAAATTCAACAGAGTCAACACCATCAATGCCGGCAGATTCACCAACACTAGCAACAGAAATCAAGCAATGACGAGAGAAGGACCGTTACACTGAGATGAGGGCGAGAGAGGGCGGCTAGGCCACGAGGGAGGGCCGGATGTGAGGCCGTGACTGCGAGGGAGGTCCGGAGGCGAGGCTGCTACTGTGATGCTGCGATGGATTGTCGGAGGCGAGAGCTCAGATGAGAGGCGATTGAGAGCGAGATGAGGGGAGAATTACCCTTCTTGGAGGAGTAGAAAAATTACAAATAAAAATAAAAGCAATAGGGTTACCGGTCCGGTTCTGGTAAATTGGAACTTTCAAATTTTGGGAACCAGAAATTGGAACTTTTATTGGGAGTTGTCCAAAATCGACAAATTCGAGTATTCCCAATTTCATATGAAAAAATTTCTTTATTTGTGATGTTTAATTTAATTAATGCCTCTAGAACACTGGTTAACAAAATTCTAATAAAACCACATTACATTTCACGTCCACGACCTTGACTCTATTTGCCATCTAAAACGTGCATAGGTAACTTCCCAGCGGGTGCCCCTTCCATTAGTCAATAAAGTCGACGGATTTTATAATAATAAGGTGGACCAAAAAGACCTAGAGTTATACCTTCTTACACGCCCAATCAAAAACGCGAATAGGCAACTTTCCAGCAAGTGCAACTACCATTAGTCAATTACGTCGAAGACAATAAGTGGAGACCAAAGAAGATGGCGAGATTAGAGGTGTAACCTTTTCTTTTTTTTTTCTTTTTTTACCATAAGAGGTGTACCATTTCGCACGCCCAATTTCTTTGAAGTTTCTCCTTCGTGCTCGTCACATAACTCTGACTATGTAACAACTTCTGTTCTCAATTCACATTTGAACTTTTGGATTAAAAAAATGATTTAATCATTTTGAATATTCCACAGCTATATCTACGTTTGGACGTATTTAACAATCCAATTTGATATTGTAAAATTACAATATATCAGAATATGATTGAATAATAGCCTCCCAGATGACACATGGGACTCTAATACACTCTATTGACCTTTTTATCTCTCCCGTGAAGCTAAGACTTTGGGAACCCGCGAATCTACACACTTACCCAAATTGACTTTTCAATCGGACAACAAATGTACAACCCAACTGAAGTCTTAGCGTTTATGCATGGTCTCGCATAAGATGAGACTGTCTTAACCTCCTTTTTAGTGTGCCTTGAACCTCTATACACTTACTGGTTCCTCATATTGCATTTATAGAATTTGCAGCATTCAAAAAATGCATCACCTAAGTACTGCCTCAGCATATATTTATCAATTCACCATCGAGTATTTGTTTTGATCTATTCAACTTAATAACTTGCCTTTTATTAGAATTGATTACATTTAACTACTCAAATTTTCTTATAAAATGTGTCTTTATATTAAAAAAAAATGATTATGCAAATCTTTTACCATACTTATTTCTTCATTATAACTATTAGGAGGTGAGCACGGTGTGGTTGGTACAATTTGGATGTCAAACCAAACCAAACTGCATAAATACAATTATAGAAAAGTGAAACCAAACTAAATTATATTATAGTCCAGAACCAATCAAACCAAATTATTTTTTGTGGATTAATTCAGTTTAATCATTCTTTCTTCTTTAATTTTTTCCTCTTCATCTTTTGCAAATTCATGAAAAAAAAAAAAAACCAAAACCCGCAGTTAGAACCATTCATGAATTCACACACCACGAAAATCAATAGGCTGCTCCATATATAGATGGCAAAAATAATTAATTAAATTAATAATTTATACAAAATGATTTTTCGGTTTGATTTGGCTTTGAAAAATTAAAACCAAACCAAAACACAAAAAAACATTATGGTTTCATTTGTGAACTTTTTTTTTCCCAAAAAGGCACTTTTAAATTGAACCGAACTACAAAAAAAAAAAAAAAAAAAAAAAAAAACTATTCAATTCGATTTGCTCTAACTTGAACCATTTTTTACTCACCCCTTACTTTTCATTTCGCACAACACGTTGGTTCATGTACAATACCTATTTATAGTTGTGGCATATATACCGTTCTCCTACGATAGATATTTGTAATGCAATTTGTGCAATAAAAAAATTTGCCACTCGTGTCATTTTAAAAATCTCAAATTCATAAGTTCCATATGTAGTATGTCGCGACCAAAATTTTCGGGTTTGCCACCTAAAACTAGGTTGATGGACTACTAAGCTTTTAAGCTTAGCTCGGGTTCTCCCAAGCCCATACCAAATCACGACTTAGGGTTCTAACATGCAAAAACTTATTATCTAGGAGTCGCCACTAATCAGTTTAAGGTAGGTCGATTAGACACCTAAGTAAAATAACGGGAGGATTATCTTACTTCTACGAACCAGAGATTTTGGGTACGGGGATTTGGTTACACTAGACTATCCTAGTGCCCTTCGGTACCATTTCTAAAAATGTTTTGCGGGCAGCTTGTTGTTTTGATTTTAATTGAGCTTCCTAACATGTGAGGTGATCATACATGTGCGCATACCACCAATTTAACACATCAAGAAAGCAATTTAAATAATGCAAAAAGCATACCTTAAAGCAACGAAAGATTCGCAATGTTAAATCGAATTCATATAGATAATCTTAGATATGATTTCTAATTAACACGCAATTTCAATTTTTTTGTTTTCTCTTTATTTAATGAAAATCATGACTTATGCTAATAATCTAAAATGACATGACGACATTGACCTAAACTATATGACATGAAGAAATGCAATAATTAAATGCAATCTAAATGATCTAATTCTAATGACATGCAATGCGATGCAATGACATACCAAATTATTTAAACTAAAATGACATGCTTCATGTAATTTAATATGCAAGTATATGTCACGTGACATTTATTAAATGACTTAGTCTAATGACAAGAAAATTCTAATTAAATGAACTTGAATAAACTAAATGACGTGCATTTGATGTTTCTACTTTTAAAAATGCAATATATCCTAAAAATTGAAATTAACTTATGCAAAGACAAATTTTGTGTTTTCCTTTCATGAAATTCGAATGCAAAAATGGTCTAGCTAGATTGAAATTCTATCTAATTTAAACTAAGGATTAGATCATATTAAATCCTAATTTAAATTAAGACATTATCTTAATCTAAAATGCAATTTATCTAAAAAGATGATCTAAATTAAAGATGAAACATGCAATTCTAACCTAATATGCACAATGATTTTTTTTGCTTTTCTTTATGAAATTCAAAATTAAAACTAACACATAATTAAACGTGCAATTCGAATAAAAACACTAACAACCTAAATGAATGCATTTTTTTTTTGTTTTTATATTTTCTAAATTCGAAATAAAATCCCTATTCTAGATATGCAAAATAACAAGAAATATTCTAGAATCAATTGAAATCCTAATTCAAATATCTTTTTGATTTTTCTTAGTGATTTTTCAAAACAAACATTAAATCTAACAAGCCAGATATTCAAACAAATAAAGGATCAAAATATACGAAAAAATAACCCGTTATCTCACGGGTCAAATTAACGAATATTTTTAACCCTGAACATCACGACAAGAAATCAAAATAATTAAAAATCTAATCCGAAATCTTACGGATCAAATTAATAATTAAATTAATTCAACAGTTAATATATCATAAACAAACCCCAAGAGTTAATACAATTAAAAAATGACCCGAAATCTTACGGGTCAAATTAATAATTAAATTAAACCTTAGGGACAAATCCTAGAGATAATGCCTAGAAGAATTAAAACCTAAAACTCACCTTCACAAAATTCAACTTAAACACTAATAATAAAATTAACTAAAAGTAAAATAACATAAAATAATAAAAAAGAAAAAAAGAAAAAAACAACCTAAGGAAAAAATGGAGGGGGCACGCTCGTTGGTCCGGCCAAGGGAAGTCACCGGCGGCGGTGGGCGGGCACTCCGGCGAGGATGGAAGCAGTGTCGGGTGGTCCGGCGTGGTGGCGCGGCTCGGGCGGAGATGCGCCGGATAGGGGTGGCTCTTGGGAAAACATGAACAACGAGCACCCAAGGAGCGAATTTCCAGAATTTCTCCTTTTCCTTGTCTCCTCTCTGGTGTGTATTCTGGAAAGTGGAGGTATTGATATTGTTTGCAAGTAATGGAATAAATCCTCTGTGTTTCAATTATTCTTTCCTCCACTTTGACCGCCGTTTGACCTTTATTTTCTCCTTTTCAACAAATTCCCATTGAAAGGGACTCACGGCATAGGCATTAGCTTGCTACTAAAGATTGGGCCCTCGAAGAAATCTTGACTCAACGATGCTGGGCTGACGTGGAATAACCGCTTGGGATTGCTGGAGTTCAGTTGAAAGGCCTTCTATGCTGTCTCAAGTTGACGACATTAACGACTCGAATAGAAGAAACTCGATGTCCCTGGCATGTTGCTGAGGCGGTGAGAAACGTTGGAACAGCAGCGCGTCGAGCTGTTCATGGCGGGGAACATGTTCTTCGAGCGGTACCAATGATCAGCACCACAACTCGTCGTCAGGATTGGGTCTTTGGAATAAGTGAGCTTGATGGCAAAAGGTGCACAATGGCATGAGGAAAAACCATGATGTGAAGACCACATGCAATCGCCAGAGGAACTTCACGATTTTCCGCTAACTCACAACGGGACCATTTAAGAAGACAAAACTGCCGTCCCCCTCTTCTCTCTTCGCTCAATGTGCTTTTTGAATAGAATTCCTGACCTCCTTACGTGCGGCCATATATTCATGTGCGCTCCGCAAAACCCTATGCGTTTTACTTTATATAGCCATCGACAGGGTTTTTAATTTTTCAAAAATCAATATCCACGAAGATCTTTTTTCAAACGCAATATTCACTTTTCTGAATGCAATATCTGTTTCATATCTGCCCTATCCAAAAAAGTTCAAACCTCGGCAAAATTTTGAAATCAATTTTCCCACGAGATAATTTTCTATCATTAAAAATCGAGCTTGGGCCAATTCGTTCGCTTCGCGGGCTTAGTCCGGCCTTTCAATTTGCAGCTCAAAATCACCACTGAACCTATCCACGGCCAGTCAATAAATAAATGCAAGACATGCAAACTAAAAATAAATGCACCTAAATCTATATTCTATGCATTGATCTATTACATTTAAAAGTTATTGGGTGCACCCAATTCACGTGAACCATCAACTTCAGTAGACCTCCAAGGGACTCAAATTATGAGATAGCTTACTTAAATAAGGTGAATGCAAAAATTGCTCAATTCCATTCGTGTCAATATTTGGAACTAATCAACTACCAAAAAAAAAAAAAAACTACCAAAAGAAAAAAAACACACACACACACACACACATTTGAGACTTATCTTTACATTTTAAAGAAATATCCAATGGTAAGTTTAATCTCGTACTTTTAATAAAAAAATTCCCCATGATTCGGCGCCTACACCTTTTTATAATATAACAAATCCAACGATTATTCAACCCCATCGAACTAATTCACGAGAAACCATGCCTAAATCTAAATAAACAATAATAATGTATATGATTATAGATGAACAAAAGAGTAATTTACGATAATTAATATTCATCGAGTAATCAATCACTATTTCAAAATTTCTGATTTAAAGTCAACCTAATCATCAAGCATTCTATAAATCACTCGTCTTCCCAGTCTTATAACAAATTGTGTTTATAATCTCTAAATAATCATATGTTTAAACATTATCTTTTTTTAGGTTTGTCCGCCAAACCAAGGACTATACATTAAATGAAGACAAGTAATGACATAATGCTAATTAAAAAACACTTGCATTTCACAAATTTGAATTTCACTCCATGACAAAAAAAAGACGCGTGTGGGCAACTTCGCAGCAGGTGCAGCATCCAATTTACAGTCACGTCCCATTTATAGTCAATAAAGTAGATGGACGGTGGAGGACGTTATCAGTACAAGATCACATGGAGTTCCTTCTTTTTTCGTGCTTTTCACATGGCTGTGTCTACGTAGAAAATTCAGAGTCAATAAAGTATGGATTTAAAAATAAATTGGAAAGCATTTTCATTACCAGATCACAAGGAGTTTCTTCTTCTTCGCGCTTTTTGCATGGCTCTGGCGATGTAGACAACACCTATCCTGAATTTACTTTTGAACTTCCGGACAAATAAAAAAAAGATCCTCTTGCTTTCTGAGTCGTGAACAGGAGGTGCTAGGACGACCAATCAAGGATTATCATTAGAAATTTTTTGTTATCGAGTGCTTTTTAGGTACTTATTAATCATTCCACACCAGATAAGAATCGGCTTTATTGGTTATGTATAAAATAAGAAAAAAATATTTTGAAAATGACAAAAATTTTATGTGCGGATGTTTTATTACATTCGTCGGTAAAATCCTTATTAGAAAAAATTATACTTTAAATATTTGCATTTGACCCCATTTGAGATAAATAGAAAAACACGCATGGGCAACTTCGCGGGGGCAACTTTCAATTTATAGTCATTAAAGTTGATGCCTCTAAAAATGAGAAGGTGGGTACCGGTTTGAAAAATAGACACAATAACACATGCAGTTGTACCCCTTCTTTTGTCGGGTAGAAATGTACCTTTCTTTTTCTTTTTATCTTTTTGCTCAAAACAGTCGTACCTTTTATTTTCTTTTCTTTTCTTCAACAATTGTTACCTTTCGTGTTTGTCACATGGGTCTGCAAATGTGGACGGCATCTGCTCTAAATTCACTTCTGTACTTTTGGATTACAAATAATACGATTCTCAAACATTTCATCTTTATTATTGTTCTCTAGCAATATCTACGGTTGGACATAATTAAAATCCCATGATTGGCCTGTGTTCTCAAGTCATATCAATGATTACTCGCGGTTTACATAAATTTATCTTATGCAACATAGGTCTGACTAACTTTCACTTTATTTCACTTTATTTCACTTTACATTTGGTTTGCAAATATGATATTAAAAAAAAAAAAAAAAAAAAAAAGCTCGGTTCTCGAAGATAATCAAAGTCCTTTGCACTGATAGCATATATCATATAACCCGGCCCATGCCAAGGATCAGAATTTAAGCTCACCTTGAGTGTGCCTTGTCCTACAGGCCTTGTTATAAGAGGCTCAAACAATTCAGCGCAAAGCTTTAGCCCATGGAAAAAAAAAAGCCTCCGCCTCCACCGACAACGTCGCCGGGCCTCCTTCGACGCACGCGCTCATCATGCTCGACGCACAGGTTACGTACGCGTGCTGATCTATTGAAAATGGAAAGAATAAAACCTTATAAGAACCAAAACAGACGAAAAAACTGAGGTACTTTCGCTCGTCGGACCGTGGGACCGGAAGGATGTGGGCATTGGACACTCTTTCAACTAATAGTCATAGTCACTTTGCGACCTCTATTGAAGGAGAAAAGAAGCCAAGATTGACATGCTTGACAGAGATATAGTATCCGCATATCAGCTGAGCACAATGTCTGAGCTTGTATAAATTGGCAACTAAAAAAATCATTTGAACTGTCCTTTATGTTCAATTCTATTCTAATGGAGTCAAAAGAGGACACGGAAATTTAGAGCTTACACTGTGCCGGCAAGCATTAAAGCCTTATACACAATGCACCTGACCAAATCAGGACCACCTCATGCATCCTCCAGCTCTCTCACTACGCCTTCGGATAACGGATCAACACCTTGTTCCTTAGCCGTAGTAACTGCGACCATGACCTTAACACCCTCGGAAACCCTTCGAAAGAGAGATCCTTTGGTATATCCAGTGGCAGTGGCTCACCTTCACATCCCATCCCCACACTCTTGAACGGGAAAGGAAGTTTCTCGTAACCATCGGATATGTGCTTCATGTTGGGGTCCCAAAAGGGCAGCGTAGTTTCATGGAAAGCATTTCAGGACCAGATCAAATGTAGAGCTCACTTCAATGCCATTGTAGCACCATACTGCCACCACACCTCCCGGCTTCCAGAGTAGACGGGTCAAGAGGGAGTTGAAATTGGGTAGGTCGAACCAGTGCACCGCTTGAGCCACCGTAATTAAATCCACTGAATTTTCACATCCAATTAAGGTCATGATTTCGTCGTTGGAGATGGTATTGGGGTGTGGATGTAATGGACCCTCATATGCTGCATCGCACATTTTAGCTGGGCTGTGCTCGCATCAGTGGCGATCACCCGGTCGTAGTGCTGGGCTACCTATTTTACAAGCAAGTGCAGGGCATATCTTGCTTGTAGGGCATATGAATGGAGTTGTAAGTGACGAACAATCTGGAAATAATGAAATTCGATTGAATAAATCAAAGAGGAAAGAGAAGCCCATTTTAAAAAGACAAAAAAAGGGAGAAGAAGCCTGGAAGACACTGAGACTGGTTGAACTTCAGTTTTAAAGTTCACATTCAAAACAACACAAAGGATTTGAGATCAATTACGTGGAACTGGAGGATGGCCACCTTCAGTTGGGGGAAAAGCATCAAAAAGCTCCTAAATCTATCAGACGGCACCACCCGGGGCCCTAAACTTTTCATTGGGATCAATTCGGTCCTAAACCTTTTAATATTGGTACCAATTCAATTCATCTGGCCAATTTTGGCCGGTGCCGACGTGGACATCCCGATGGCCGATCTTGCCGACGTGGCAATTTTTATGATTTTTTAATTATTTTTTCGAATTTTTTATTAATTTTTATTAATTCTTTTCTTTTTCCTTTTCTTTTCGTCTTCTTCCCGGCGGTGGCGGCGAGCCTTCGGTGAGGCTCGTTGGCCACTAGGCGAGGGCCGCGAAGCCCCGCGCGCCGTCGGCAAGGGTTGCGCCTCGCCGGTCTCTCCTAGGGCCGCCGATGAGGTAGCCGCCGGATCCGGGCGAGGCCAACCTCGCCGTGGCCGGCGAGGCCACGGCGGCCATCGCCGGGGGCGGAGGCGAGGGCCCTCGCCAACCGCCGGTGAGGGTCGCGGCCCTCGCTCGGCCTCGCCTGGGCGGCGAGGGTCGCGGCCCTCACTTGGCCTCGCCTAGGGCCGCCTTGCTGCGGCTTAGCCCAACTCCTAACCTCGATTTCCTTCGCTTCATTGCCGCTGACTTTTGCTCTTCTTCTCCTTCCATGAGCAGAAAGCCGCGAGCAATCCCACCAGCTGCTTCGATTGCGAAGGGTGGCCTCACCCGGATCGGGCTAAGCCGCGAGCAAGGCAGCCCAGGCGAGGCCGAGTGAGGGCCGCGACTCTCTCCTTTTGCGTACGTTTTTGCTTATCTCATTGATTATTGATGAATTCTCTTTTTTTGCCTAAAAGCCGTCCTGCATGGATTTGCGTTCATTCTTTTAGTAAGGCAAGCGTTTTTCAATTGCTGTCTTCAATTGGTCCTTCAAAAGACCATCACATCGACTTGGACAAATTGTACATGAGATTGAATACGTTAGTTCCTTTCCTAACGAGGATAACGACACAAATAGTTCCTAAAATTTGGCTCAATAGATAATGTGGTCCTTGAATTATATGGTAATATTTAATACTGTCATTTCATTATTTTAAATCCAGGAATAATATTGAACATTTTCATATGGTTCAGAGACTAATTTGAACATGTATAAAAAGTTTAAAAATCATAACGAATAAATTAAAAATTCAGGGAAGACATTATAAATTGTACTAAAGTTTATGGATCATATTGAACAAATTAAAAGTTCATAAATCACATTACATATTGATCAAAATTCACGGACCATTTGTGTTATTTTCCCTTCTTAATCCCGATGAGATGGACCTGTTTTTGTTTATATACTATAAAGACAATTAAGAATGTCGGCAATGAAATTATCTTATAGGATGGACAAGAAGCCCTGACTAATTAGGCCTGCCTTCACAGACAAAGTGGAGTCGGTCATAATGTGATCAACAATTTAAAAGCAAGAAGAAGAATTGTGGGAATCTCCTGTTTGCCCAAAAGGCAAAGGACGAAGGATTTGGTCTAGAAAAGGAACATTAGTACCGTTTTATGGTTTTTGAGTGTCATAGAGTGTTTAACCAATGAGTCTCAAACAATATCAGCAAAGACATATTCATGAAGCATGTTTCTACAGGGGGAAATTTCGACATAATTAGATGCATACATGGAGAATTAGAATTGATTAACAAGTAAGATCCAAACTAGTTTGTGATATAAATAGGGGCACTTGCACACCATAGTCATTTTATGGAGGGAAAAGAAAGGAGGGAATTAACATCTGAATTATCGAAAAGGAAAATAATAGAAACTGATAAGAACCAAAAGAGACGAGAAACTAAGGTCGCTTCGCCAATCAGCTCTTGAGACCGGAAGGATTGGGCATCAACAATCTTTCGGCTGCTAGCCATAGTCATCTCGCCGCATGTTTTGAAGGAAAAAAGAAGCCAAGTACACCATTATGTTCCATCACTCACCTCCTCTTCGGCCTCTTCATCAATGCCCTCTTTCTTGTCCTCCTTGTTGCCATTGCATTCGCCTTTGCCTTTGCCTTTCGCCTTCCTCCTTATTGTCATTGTCCACAGAATGAACCCGCGAAGGCCCACGAGATAACCACAGTACCTCTTGCGCATTGTCGTCCTAGTAGCCGTCATCATCCTCGCCGTTGTAGTCACCCTCGTCACCAGCTTTATCGCTATTGTCTTTCGTGTCGTCATCGTATTCATTGTTGTTGTAGTCATCACCGTCATCTTGCTAAGATTTGAAATTATCATGTTCAAGGTGGATTAAACATCTTAAGAAGAAAAGGTCAAAATCCCCAAATATCATATTACTTTACATTAATCCCTAGTTTGAACGCCCAAACTCAAGCAACTAACAAGAATCAACATAATCTTTTAATTCTATCCAAATTGATTTATAGAAAATATTGACGTGACTTTTTCCTGGCAATTAGTTGGTACTCGGATTTGGAGAAAGTAGGGCAAAGCAAAGGATAGAGATGTGCAGAAAGCCCTTCTTTTGATTTAAACCCGACAGTTAATAGATGCAGCAAGCTTGCAATTAACTATCCCTAGATTTAATTTCAGCTTTTCAAAAAGTTCACATGAGTTTTGAACAAAGAATAGTCAGTTGAGTTTTAGGTTGTTGTCGTCTCTTACCTCTTGTTCGCCTTCTTCATCATCCCTCTCCTCATCCTCATCCTTGCCCTCATTGTCATTGCCGTCGCCATAGCTGTAGCTGTAGCCATCACCTTCGCCTTCCTCATTGAAATCGTCATTCTCGACATTATCATCCACGGAACCAACCGGTGAAGGCCCTCGAGATGATTGAGAAAGCTCACGCATAATGTTGTCCTCGTCATCCTCACCGTCATTGTCCTCGTCCTCATCATCCTTGCTATGGCTGTTGCCGTCACTTTCGTATTGACCTTCCTCGTCGACATCATCATTCTCATCGTTACCATCCACGGAACCAACTAGCGAAGGCCCGCTAGACAAATGCGAAAGCCGATGCACATTGTTGTCCTCGTCATCCTCACCATCACCGTCCTCGTCCTCGTCGTCCTTGCTATGGCTGCTGATGTTGCCTTCCCATTGACCTTCCTCGACAACATTGTCGTTCTCATCGTTACCGTCCACAGAACCAACCAGAGAAGGCCCGTCAGACGAATGCAAAAGCTCATGTACATTGTTGTCCTCGTCATCCTCACCGTTATCATTCTCGTCCTCGTTGTCCTTGCTATCCCTATTGCCATCACCTTCACATTGACCTTCCTTGTCGACACCCTCGTTCTTATCATTATTGTCCATGGAACAAACCGGCGAAGGCCTGCCCAATGAATGCACATTCTCATCATCTTCGCTGTCGTCATCCTCATTGTCCACATGCACATGGTTGTCGTCATCATCATCCTCCTTGCCATCATCGTCATCTATATGCACATGGTTGTCATCGTCGTCATCCTCCTTGCCACTGTCCTCGCTATTGTCATCGTCGTCATCTATATGCACATGGTTGTCATCGCCGTCATCCTCCTTGCCATCATCGTCATCTATATGCACATGGTTGTCATCGTCGTCATCCTCCTTGCCACTGTCCTCACTATTGTCATCGTCGTCATCTATATGCACATGGTTGTCATCGCCGTCATCCTCCTTGCCATCATCATCATCTATATGCACATGGTTGTCATCGTCGTCATCCTCCTTGCCACTGTCCTCGCTATTGTCATCCTCCCTGCCGTTGACCTTGTCACCGTCCTCATGCTTGTCACTATCATCTTGCTGAGAGAGGGAGGTTCAAAAGTATCATATTTAATGTGGCTTAAACATCTTAAAGAAGATGATAGATTTCCCAAATATTATATGACTATAATCCTAAGTTTGAACACCCAAACGCAAGCACCAAGCAAGAATCAACATAAAGGGATTTCCTACAATTAATCCCCCTGAAAATGCTTTATAAAGCATCTATTGAACATATGTCTATTAGAATCAAGCAACATTCACATATTCACATATCTTCATTCCCTCAAAATGAAGAAAAGAAGGAAAATCTGATTCTGAAGACAAATGAAGAAAAGAAGGAAATCTGATTCTGGAGACAAAAGTGAATATTTGCAAGGATCAACCAATTGTAAATAAAGATCTAAGTGGTGTACATATAAATAAGTGGAGTTGCAAAAAGAGTAAAAACGTTAGTAGATTGTCGATGAAGCGATAGATTTTGTAGATTTTTTTAATATACTAAAAACATGTAAAACGTTAATCATGACAATTAGATTCTAAATAGGAAAAGAAAAATAGAATAAGAAAGAATGGAGCCATCACTTTGTAATTGAATGATTGAGGGCAAATCCTTATAAGGTAAATAGGGTGGATTTAGTTATATTCGGGGTAAAAAGGCACCAACCTTGTTTTAGGTTCTCTGTGAGTTTTAGTTTAAGAAAAACAGTACCAGAGAATGCAATAATGAGTAAGGATTGGGTGGAATCGAAGGTTGGAATCAAGAGATTATTTTTTATGTTAGAATCTCCTAGTTTGCAATGGATTTATCATTGTTACACTTCCCGTGGATCTAGATCACTCTTTGAACTAAGCTACGCAAATTGTGGTGTGTTAATCTATTTCTTATTTAATTTTCTGATATCTTGTGATTTTGGTAAATTGCATGTTCCTATTGCAAATATTGATTTTAACAAGTGGAAAAGGAAGACATGAAGTTTCATCCTCCATTTTTTAAGGTAAAAATAGGCTCAACGTCATTGAGTAATTGTGATGGCACAAAATGAACCAAGAGCACAAATAGGAAGAAGGAGAGTATGAATTCTCAGATGGTGAGTGATGTAAGATACCTAGCCTCATTTCCGAAGTTGACACACATATAGCATATGAAAATTTCTAGTAAGATGGGGATTTTTTATGTGATTATCCCTGGTTGCACATTTTAGAATTATTTTTTGTCCATCTTCACTAGAATAGAATAGAAATAGAAATCGAATAAAGCAAAAGAAATAGTGATGATCCATAAATAGAAAGGAGGCGCACCTGTTCCAATAAAAGATCCCCTGTTTCTGTTTCTGTTTCACAATCGTAAAGAGTTGTTTCAAATTTAGAGCCCAACGCTCGTGCTGGGGCATTCATAATCTTCTCTCTGTAAGACTCCCAAGTGATGCTTGAATCATTTGGACCAATGTCCAATAACTCCCCACAATCCCTCATTTGAAACCGGCACTCCTTTGGTATTTTTGAGCTTGATACATCAATCATCCTTTCCATTGATCTGCACCTATAAACTTTCAACTGCTCCAAATGCTCTAATTCGTTCACGCCCTCTACAACTTGCAGGCTCTCACACTCTACAATACCTAACCGTGTCAAGTTCTTCAAGTTTGACAAACCGCCTATCCTTTTTAATAAAGTGCACCATTCGATAGAAAATACTCCCAATGATTTGAACATACAAGCAAATTGAATCTCCTCTAGCTTTGGGCACCTCAACAGCTGGAATACTTGAAGCATCTTTAGAAAGCTTGAGACAATGGACACTTTCCTCCCACCATTAGTCAACTTGGTAGCTTGTAGCTCATTACACCCGACTCCTCCGATAGATTAACAAACCTCTCTAAAGATTTGCAGTCCTCAATACATAATTCCTCCAATGATATTAAGGCACCGAGAAATTGAACTTCGACTAGCTCGGTGCAAGAAGACACCTCAGCTTCTCTCGTTTTCTTAAACCCGATGGAAAGGATAATCTTTTGACGAGTTCACACATTCTGATAGTCAACTTTTCCAACTGAGGAAGCCCGTCTAGTTGTACTTGTTTCACTTGAGTGCGATCGAGCTCTAGAACTATCAAGTTTGACGGAAGTTGTTCGAGGGATTCAAAGTATAATCCATACATAGTAAGTTTTTTTAGGAGAGAAAGGGAGCCCAACTCCATAGGCTGCGCGCGGACATTTAAAAGGCACAAGTGCTGCTTCCTCAATTTGGATAACCTCCCTATCCACTGTAGATCACAAGCTTTAATTATATTTGATGTGGCCTTAGATTCAGAACCATCAGATAGAAGTAGTTCAACTAGATTAGTAAGATTTGAGAGGTTAGGCACGGTCCGCAATGAACTAGATCTCAACCGTAGAGTGGTCAAACTTTTAGGGAGCTCCGGCAACTCTTGGAGCTTATGACAATGCTCTAAGTCCAGTGTTTGGAGGCGACGAAGCTTGCTCATTGTACTGGGCACTTTCACAATCGGTGTGAATGATACATTGAGAGATGACAAGCTTGATAGTCTTCCAATGGAATCCCGTAATACTGTAATAGGTGTGTGAGACACATCCAACTTCATCAATGACTCTAGTTTCGAAACCGATTCGGGAGTTCGGTCAAGCTATCACAATTCCTAAAGAGAGGTGCTGAAGGTTTGGTAGCTCTCCAATTTGTTCAGGTAATTTTTCAAGATTCTCGACATGACTCAATACTCAAATCGTCAACAACCGCAGTTTTCCGATAGAGCAGTCAATTTCCATCAAAGATGAACAATTAGAAATACTCAACTTCTCTAAAACGAGTATTCAAAAAGGTTGGTGTCCCAGTAAATCGACATATTATTCTCAAGAGTGAGAACCTTCAATTTCCTCCCATCCTACAAAAGCTAATGAAACATCGCATGGACAATTGGATGTCTAAACAAGAAATACATGGGAATTTAGGCTCTCAACTTGGATCATTTGTCCTTTGATCCTCTCACTAAATGAGAAAATTAGACTACAAATCCAATGAATTTTGTCATTGAATAAGAAAATTAAACCGATAGGGAAACCGACATACCTTGATCGGGCCCCGACATAATCATCCGTGAACCCATGGCCAACGAAATTCCCCACAACCAGGTTTTCTAGATGCAAATTGGTTGCCTCAAAACGTGGATGACATTCAGAACTTCTATCGGTGGTAAAACAAACCGATCCATTTCACGGGAAAGATAGCCCGCAAAGTCGCCTTGGCAGGTTATGTTATGCAACCACAACAACCGAAGATGTGGGAAACGTTTAATTTCCTCCCAAAGTGATAGTTAAGTTATCATCGGTCCTGACCAATTTGTCAAATCCAGTGCTTGAACGCTACTCTTGATCTGCCAATGAAATTGAGGAGCATGAGCAAGAATTTGTCAATATTATATGTTTTTATTCCATTGAAGAGAAGAAAAAATGGAACATAAGAGTAGCTCTCATTTTAGAAAGACGAATCCTCAATTATGAACACAAGATAAATTTGGTCACCACATTACCTCTATTGATCTTAATTCATGAATGATGTCGTTTGGAGCCCACAACCTGGAACACTCTTGATTAGCAATTGCCCTTCCAAGATCTCTAAATTGATCATGCATCCAAAACTTATTTTCGTCTAAAACCTTTATAGTGCATCTGTTAATAAGGACATCAATAGCATACTCTGGGCTAAACCCACAGTCTTTCCACACAAAGAATGGATTAGTCTTATCTTTATCAATGAAAAAGCATGCAATATCGAGGAATATCTGCTGCTGATCCATTTCTAAGGCATCATAAGTAATCCTTAGCTTTCCCAAGACATCGCTAGTAGGTGTTTTTCTTAGCTTCTCTAGCATCTCTTGCCATATTTTTTCCTCTTTCTGAAGAAAAAGCAATGAACCTATTGCTCGAAGAGCTGAAGGTAGTCCATCCGTAGTAGAGACGATGTCTTTTGAAGTGTCATATAGTTTGTCTGGAGGAAAGTCAGCATCAAATGCATGCCTGCTAAAAAGTTGAAGTGCGTCTTTGTCGCTTAACACCTCCATTTCATAAGGCACAATTTCATACTTCAATCCCCTAATTTTTGTAACACTTTTGTCCCTAGTGGTAACAAGTATCCTAGTACCATTGTACAGAGAATCAATTCCAATAAGGTATTCGATTTGGTTTCCCTCATCAACATCATCCAATACAACTAGTACCTTCTTGTTGCAAATTGTTTCTCTAATCGTATGGATTCCATAATCAATGTTATCAATGTTGCGAGCCACTCTAGAATTAGAGATATCAGATAACAATTGTTCTTGCAACTTGACTAAGCCCTTGGTTTTTGCTGTTTCCCTTACACCATCAAGAAAGCTACAGTTTTTCCCAAAGCGAGGACATAGTTGGTTATAGATGATCTTGGCAAGTGTTGATTTACCGATGCCACTCATCCCATAAATTCCAATAATTCGCACACCACCGGATTGGATGTCCAATAAACTATTTATGGCTGCTATTCGATCCTCCATTCCAACTAAATCTCTAGTCACTTTTCTTTGTCTTGTCTTGAGCCTAATCAGAACCTCCACAACAACAGCCTCGATAAGATCCCCATCGCTGCAACAAAGTTGAACAGTTTCAATTGTGAAGTGGCAACAAATTCGTTTAATTGCACATTGACCAACCATCTACTAAGTTAGGTTGAGAACATGAGGTTAAAACTATTATGGAGGGAAAACTCTCGTTAAAAAGAACCAAAAAGGAGTATATAAATAGTGGTTCTTATTCAAATATCAAACAATTATTTGTTGAATCCCTTTCATAGATCAATTTCATAAACTAATCAGTTAACTGATGAAGCCAGGAATCTAATGTTGACACTTTCTTATTGCATGTGAGAAATAACACAACGTAAGAGACCAATATAAAAATAGTGCAAGCAAAAGGTACTTTTGCGTTTTACCGACATAATAATACTAAACTAAACAGCACTAAGTTTTCTAAGTTCATTTTATTTGAATGTTCATCGTGTTTGAAGACACTAAACTTTAACTCTACCTTATTATTTCACTTATACACACGCACGCATGCATGCACGTGGCACGCTCTTGTGTGAGGTTTACCCGGCAGTTTACTTTTCATGATCACTCTACCTAGTAGCCATACGCGTTACCACATGTCTATTTATATACACACACACCACACACACACACATTTGTCGTCGTCGTCATGAGACAACTAGTTTTGGGGTGTTGAGAGGCAACTAGAATTATCCAACGAAAAATGGCACGAAACAAACGGGACTGGACCAAGACCAATTACGTTACGCTAAAAACTTCAAGAACATGATGAATTTACAAACCTTAACATCCATTACCAGTTTAAGTTGAAGAAATAGAGAAAGAGAAATGTTTGATTAGTAAAGGAATTAATGTACCCGAAGTCTTAATATTTGTCGTGAAAATGTAATTGAGTGTTAAAACTTTCAAAATATGCAATCAATTACTAAAATTTGTCAAATTGATACAATCAAATTGTTCCTTTAGCTCTATCCACGTTAATGGATGGAAAATATTTGACCTGTCATTAGAAAATAGGCTGAGAAACTAACAAATAAAAGAATAAATGTAGGGGCACGAAGAACGGTGGAAAGAAATCTCGCTTGCTCCCATCCCCAGTAACTTTTTCTCCAATCTGATCATTTGTTGATTCTTCTTTAAAACTTTCCATGGTTGCTTTAAATTGAGTTCTTGAGACAGGAGTTTGAAATACTACATGGAAACTCTGCTGGCCATGGCTGTGAGCTCGAAGGAGCTCCAACCACCATGGCCGAACGACCAAACTCAATGAAGCTCGAGCGACCGTAGCCCCGAGCTTGACGAAATTCCAGCCGTCACGGCCAAACTCGATGAAGCTCAAGCGGCCAATGGAGTTCTCAATGGTGGCTAAGGTCGAACAACCTCAAATTGAGGTCGCATGACCTCAGATATGAGGTTTCACGCTGGGTTTGTAGCCCAAACTCAAGCCCGGGTCTTTCCGTGCGTGGTGATGTGCTGCATGATTTTAATGGTGGCGAACCATAATAGTGGCGGTGGCCACCTGATCTGGTGACGGTGGTGGACGAGTTTGGTAAAGTTGGTCGAGTTCTTGAGGTGCTAGGCAGTGGTGGGGGATGAGTTTGGTGGTGGTTAAGTGTGAAGTTGGTTGTGGAGGCTGAATTTGATTGTGGTGGAGGTGGTGTCTGATTCCATGGTGGTTGTCTTCAAGGGCGAGGGTAGCCGGCAACGCAGTAGGTGGTGGTGAGTCTAGCAGCAGGTGTTTGAGGCAACGGCTGCCGGTGACCATGGACAGCTTCAGTGACCAGCTGCGCTACAGCTTCAGATACCGGCGGTCTGACTGATGAAAATGGTGTAAGCGGAGCAGCTTAATAAGGTGAGCTTTTCCTTTTCATAAACAATTGCTGCTGTCAGAACAAATCTTACTTCAGAATCCAAGGCTTCGGCTTTGTGCGAACAATCCAAGTTTTTCTCAACGATCATGTTCTTGAACGAATGGAGTCTTACTATTATAAGATTCCGAGAGAGAAATTCCGATGGCTCGCATTTTCTTTGCTCTAAAAAAAAAAAAAAAAAATATAGCTTTTCTATCTTTTTATCCTTATCCTTCCTCATTTCTACTATTAAAATATTAAAACCGTTTTTGATTTTTAATTTTTCAAGTTTTTTCCAATATGATGCTTGGTAAGCGCCACATCGGTGCCACATGTAATACTAAAATAATAGAAAAATTGTAATACATTCACGGACCAAATTGGTATGGAAAAGATGGAGCAAAGCCAATTTCTTATGCAATGGAAATTAGGTCAAAAGAAAAATTGTAATAATCCTATTAGGTCTGAATAAATTTGATATCTCGTGATTTAAAAAGAAGAAGAAGAAGAAGAAAACAAGAATTTGAGAATTTCCTATTAAATTTGAAAAAATTGGAGTTGGAATATAATTAATGAATCTTTATAAGATCTATTGCTCAATTGTAAAAGATAATTTTGACATTCACGGTTAGATAGTTACCCCGAATATTTCTTCAGCTCCCACCCCTTGGTGTCATTAACTTCATTGAGAGCCCGGGCGCCACGACTCTACATCCTCGAAGTTAAACTTCTTCTTCGATCCTCCATCCTTTGCTCCAAATTCAATATGGCATCACGGTACAATGGGGATTTCAATTTCACATCAGCGGGTTTCACATCATAAAAGATGGGCAATATCACCTTCTCATTCCCCTCTTCTTTAGATTTAGAGGTGTTCTCCACCATCTTTGCAAGCTCGCTGGAGGCACCAATGACTCGAAGCATAGTTTTGGGAGAAGATGGGTATGTAAAGCTTAGAGTCATCGATCGCTAGCAGAAGGTTGCCACTAATTCTTTCCCGGTCGAAGCTCTTCATCATCCATGAAAACGCGAATTCCAGCATCTACCAAGGCATGGTAGAGGCTATTGGTGATTCCCCGACGAGTATCAAGCCCTCTAAAACTCGAAACACCTGATACTCACCTCCTAATAGGTTGTTGGTACTCATTCTTGTCTCTGAGTTTGCCATACGAGCTTAGTTCACACTCAGCGGGTCAGGTCACCTCTCTCTCTCTCTCTCTCTCTCTCTCTCTCTCAAATAGGCAGGATTGAGATACTTTTTCATCTAGCCGTTGTACTGGGTATAAGTAATTTCACACGAACCGAGGAAATTGTTGACATACTTTTATGCACTTTTTTGCTTGATTTTGAAAAGTAACAACATTTATTTACACGTAGAAGATTGGCAATTAGTTTAATAATCTACCAATTCCTATTCCTGTGACTATTAACTCCTTTAAAGTTACTAACTATTATTCGATATTACCTAACTTTTTTTTTAGGTCTGTTCTACTCTATTTCTATTCTAACGCTTACTCTCTGACTTTTGCCCTGCCTCCTTGCAGGATGTGGGAGTCGAAACCCACTCCTGAAACTACAACGTCCCCACCCTAACCCCCTCTGAGAAGGTGGGGATTCGAACCCCCCACCTCCTCCTTCCAAGTTGGAAGGGTGGGCACGACTGGAAAGAAACCCCAAAGGGTGGTTGATATTACCTAACTTAGTTTGACCGATATACCAGCATTTGTCACAAAAAAAAAACCAATTAATTTTAGTCACTAAGCAACCTTTTATCTTGTTTGGTTTTGAAAACAACATTTATTAATACTTTCAAGATTTCTAACTACTTCAATAATAAACCATCGTTTAATCTTCCGGCTTATTAGAAAATATTTATTTGCTCATGGACAGGACATGCCATGGCGATGCAATCGTACCAGCTGTAGGCAATTTCGCACAAAGCCGAAGATGTTGTGCAGATCTCGATGCAAGTCGTGATTTTAATATTGAAGTCACAACGAAGACCTTCTAAGACTTATTAGAGGACCCTTGAATATAAAATTAATTTTAAAAAGACTCAAGATATCAACCAACTACCAATCGATTTGGAAAAAATTTAAATTGATTTAGAGCACATTTGGTAACCATTATATTGCGCTTAAACAGTTTTTGCTCATAAATAATTTTTTTTTTTTTTTTATTCTGTTCTTGGGCATATTTTTTGAGTTTTGAAAAGGTTTGGTAACTATTCAAAATTTATATTCCTGAGATAGAAATGCATTTAGTAGGATTCTTAATTTTGTTTATTTTTTAAAAATTTTAATACTTTTATCATTTTTCTTTTTTCTTTTTCATTTTCTCTTCTTCTTCCTCCTTTTTTGTGGCCAATCGTTGGCCAAAGTAAAGGCTTGATGACCTATTAAGCGAGGTCCTACGAGCTCGCCGAAGGCTCACCTAGCCACCACGAGACTTGGCCTCACCAGATTGGGTGAGGCCGAGCCTTGCCCAACTCGGTGAGCCACGTTGAGCCACCACCAGGTAACGCCAACCTAGAGGTGGCCTAGCAAGGTCGAGTCTCGCCCAACCACGATGAGGCATGGCGTCGCGGGGGAGCGACACTCCGGCGAGGTTGCGAGCCATGACCAAGGCCCACAATCAGCCAAATGGAAGAAAAAGAAAAGGAAAGAGAAGAAAAGAGAAGTGAAAATAAAAAAAAATTAGACTTTATTCTAGGAATTGTTCTCGGAACAAAAAATAACTTTTTTCTACTTCTTGATTATGTTCCAAATCTATTCCCATGAACAAAAATGAACACAAACTATATATATTTTTGTTCTATGGAATAAAAATTTACCAAACAGATTTCTATTCATTTTTGTTCTTGGTGATAAAAAAAAAAAAAGAATCGGTTGTTTTGGGAGTGTTACTGAACATGCCCTTAGTTGACCAAAAAGATTCTAAGAGTTTTGGTGTATTCGGATCTAATCTAGAGTCTATAAGATCGGTTCAGACATTAACAACAGTTGGTAATACATAATTTCTAACCTAGAGAGGAGTGGCCTTATTAAAAAGAAATTTGAAAAAATGCTTTCAAATAATGAACAGGAAATGTTTTGACCACGCCAAGGATCATTAGAGACAAATCTTTTTAATAAGCGTTCTATGGACACTTGTTGGCTATATCTAGTGAAATAAAATTTGCATTCTCAGTGTGCTGATTGCGTATAAAATGCGGAAGGCAAAGCTTTCGAAATAACAAAATTTTCTTTTATGTGAAATTTTTTAATTTAATCGGTACCCTGGAGCACTAATTAAACATAATGCTTATTAAAAATACTACACTTCACATATTTGAATTTGAATCCATTTGCCATAAAAGACGCGTGTGCGCAACTTCGCAGTAAGTGCAGCGTCCAATTTACAATCACGTTCAATTTATAATCAATAAATATGATGGACTTGAAATGATAACGTGGAGGACATTATCATTACAAGATCAGATGGAATTTCTTCTTTTTTTTCGTGCTTCTCATGTAGCTATGTCGCCATGGAAAATTCAGAGTCAATAAAGCTGATGGATTGAAAAATAATAAAGAGGACATTATCATTCGAGGTCACACGGAGTTTCTTCTTCTTCACGCCGATAGCATCCGTTCAGAATCCACTTTTGAACTTCTGAATAAATAAAAATCCAATAACAAAATATTAGTAAAGAATCACCTCTCGTGATTCCACGTGGGACTATAGATAATTAGAAAAATCTCCTTCACTTTACAAAAATTGGATTTGCTTCATTCTCTGCAGAAAATGCTCCACCTAAGCGCTCCCTTAGCATATATTTATTATTCACCATGGATTATTTGTTTTGATCTCTTCGCCTTAATGACTTGCCTTATATTATCATTAATTATATTTAACTACTCACATTTTCTCATAAGATATGCCTTCGTATTAAAAAGCAAAAAATTGCGCAAAACTTTTACAACCATTATTTCCTTATTGATAACTATTTAAGTCGTGATGAAAAATTTTAAGATTTATTAGAGGAACATTGAAATTCTATTAATTTTACAAATACTCATGGTATGAGCCAACTACCAATTGATTCGGAAAATTAAAACCGACTGAGCAGACCAATAGATTCAAAAAGTTTTGGAATATTCAAATATAATCTGGAGACTACAAGATCGGTTCAAACATCAACAACAATGGTAATTATAATCATCCCCCTTTGAGAGAAGTGGCATTATGAGAAAAATTGTGAAAGATTTGCGTCCATATCATGAACAGGACTTGCTATGGCAGCAATTTTAAAGTATTTTGTTAATAAGTGCCCTCACAACACTAGTTAGCCACTCATAATAAAATAATATTTTTCATTTTCAATACACTGATGGTGCAAAATATGAGAAAAATAGTATTTTGAAAATGAAAAATTTCTTTGCGTGTGGATGTTTAATTTAATTAATGCCTTTAGAACACTGGTTAACAAAATTCTAATAAAAAGACATTATATTATGTACGACTTCGACTCTATTTGCTATCGAAAAAGCATACACGCACTTCCCAGCAGGTGGCGCTTCCATTAGTCAACAAAGTTGACGGATTTTATAATGATAAGGTGGACAAAGAAGGCCTAACCAAAAACGCGTATAGGCAATTTCTCAGCAAGTGCAGCTAGTCAATAAAGGCGATGGGCCACCCTTCCAATATGGAAAGGGGAGGTGGGGGATTCGAATCCCCACATTCTCAGAGAGGTTGGGGTGGGGACAAATTAGTTTCAAGTGTGGGTTTCGACTCCCACGCCCTATAAGGAGATAGGGCAAAAGTCTGTGAGTGAATAGAGTAGGATTGATCAAAAAATAAAAAATAAAGGCGATGACAATAAGTGGAGACCAAAAAAGACGGAGAGATATAGAGGCGTACCTTTTTGTTTTCTATTTTTTCTTTTTCTGACCATAAGAGTGTACCTCTTCGCACGCCAAATTTCTTTGGAGGCTCTTCTTCGTGCTTGTTAAATGACTCTGGCTATGTAACAACCTCTGTTTTGAATTTACATTTGATTTTTGGATTAAAAAAATGATTCTCAAATAATTATATCATTTTCAATATTCTGTTGCTATACCTACGTTTGGACATATTTAACATCCGAGTTTGATATTGTAAAATTACAAATATCTGTATGAGTACATAATAGTAAAATATGATTGAATAATAGCGTCCCACATGACAAATGGGACTCTAAGCTAGAAAATTTCCTTCATATTGCATTTATAGAATTTGCAGCATTCAAAAAATGCATCACCTAAGTGCTGCCTCAGCATATATTTATCAATTCACCATCGAGTATTTGTTTTGATCCCTTCAACTTAATAACTTGCCTTTTATTATAATTGATTACATTTAACTACTCAATTTTCTTATAAAATGTGTCTTTATATTAAAAAAATGATTATGCAAATCTTTTACCACACTTCTTTCTGTATTATAACTATTAGGAGGTGAGCACGGTGTGGTTGGTACGATTTGTGTGACAACAATTTTCTGAGTTGTTTTCGATTAAATAAATCGAGTCTTTCGTCGACGTGTCTATAGTGCTATTCCTCCGAAGTTGGTCACTCACGAGATAACCTGGGCTTCATTTTAATCGATTAAAACCTAAATGCAATGAACACTGGAACCCGAGGGGTGACCGACGCCACCGTGTCGATCTACAAGGGTCATTGCAGATCGTCGAATCGATCGTAGATCGAGATAGGTCGATTTGGCCGAGATATGTGATCGAACGTGTGATTCCACTTGATTTCAAAATTCTCACCGATCGGCACTAAATTGATTTTCGACGTTTTGGGCACCCTATGTCCAGATTTGAAATCTCGAGATTTTCACTGACAACCAGAGTCGCCAGTGTGTCGAAAGATGTACTTTGTGACTCAAGATAAATCGATCACGGGTCAATTGCACCAAAATTCCTAAAACTACCGGTAGATTGGTCGCGCTAAAAAGCGCGCCGGATTGAAATTAACCGCTTATTTGAACCCGATTCAGAAATGAAGGATTACACACAAGGTGTCTATATTGGGGATATCGACTCATCCTCCAGAAATTTTGAGAGATTCCAGAGATTTTACAAAATCCTATTCTGGACATCGTTGAAAAATAACGAAAATTCAGATCGGCCAAATTGAAGAGATTTTCGACTGGAAATCGAGCCATGCCGAGGACTTGTAGAAATTATGCTTTTTTCTACACGTAGTGGACGTCGAATTTGGGAATTTGTCGAAGAAATTTGACGTCCCAAAAATGGAAATTGAGCTTTGGTTGGGGGTGCATTATTTGCATCAATATTGAAGTATTATGGACTTATCTTATTGAAAGTATCGAGGGGGACAAGTAATCAATTAAAGGGATAAGATTGTTGACTTTAAACTTTTTCTTTAGCTTCTCGAGACAAGCTTGCTTCACCAATCCCATTTACACGATTCCTCTTCATCCTTATCTCTGGGTTTTTTTTTTTTTTTTGCCTCTTCTTGCCTTCATCCGCTTCTTTTGATTTCTTTCAATTTTTCCCTTGGAGTAACCCACGAAATTCTCCACCGAAGTCATCGATTCAATCTCTCTCCCACCAAGTTTCCTCAATCAACGTTGCAACGCCACCTTCGTTTTGTCTCCTTCCACCAAGCGGCCCAGCGTGTTCGGTCCATTTCAACGCCTCCACCAGCGAGCTCCAGTCCACGTCTTCTCACGCACCATCG
>CM024592.1:56854072-56856572 GCA_014182565.1 Eucalyptus marginata
TGGATCGATCGTCGGATCGGTCGTGGTCGGGGGTCGGCCGTGCCATCGATTCGATCCATCATTGATCGATCATGGTCGGGGTCGGGTCGGGTCGGATCCGATCGATCGATCATGGATCGGTCTTGGATCGGTCGGGTCGGGTGGGTCGGCCGTCGATGGATCCGATCGATCATGGATCGGTCGTGGTCGGGGGGGTCGGCGGGTGCGGATCGATCGATCGATGGATGGATCGGTCGTGGATCGGTCGTGGTCGGGTGGGTCGATCGTGCGATCGATCGATCGATCGATCGATCGGTCATGGGTCGGTCGTGGTCGCGTGGGTCGGCCGTGCGGATCGATCCGATCGATCATGGATCGGTCTGGATCGGTCGTGGTCGGTGGGTCGGCCGTGCGGATCGATCCGATCGGTCATGGATCGGTCGTGGATCGGTCGTGGTCGGGTCGTCGGGTCGGATCGATCGGTCGTCGGTCGTGGGTCGATCCGTCGGTCGGTCGGTCGGTCGAGTGGGTCGTCGTCGATCGGTCATGGATCGGTCGTGGATCGGTCGTGGTCGGTGGGTCGGCCGTGCGGATCGATCCGATCGGTCATGGATCGGTCGTGGATCGGTCGTGGTCGGTGGGTCGGCCGTGCGGATCGATCCGATCGGTCATGGATCGGTCGTGGTCGGTCGTCATGGTCGGGTCGAGTGGGTCGATCCGTGCGATCGATGGATCGGTCGTGGATCGGTCGGTGGGTCGGCCGTGCGGATCGATCCGATCGATCATGGATCGGTCGTGGATCGGTCGTGGTCGAGTGGGTCGGCCGTGCGGATCGATCCGATCGATCATGGATCGGTCGTGGATCGGTCGTGGTCGAGTGGGTCGGCCGTGCGGTGCGGATCCGATCGATCGATCGATCGGATCATGGATCGGTCGTGGGTCGGTCGGGTCGGCCGGGTCGGCCGATCGGATCCGATCGTCGATCGGTCGTGGTCGGTGGTCGAGTGGGTCGGATCGTCGGATCGATCCGATCGATCATGGATCGGTCGTGGTCGAGGGGGTCGGCCGTGCGGATCGATCGGATCGATCATGGATCGGTCGTGGATCGGTCGTGGTCGAGGGCCTCGGCCGTGCGGATCGATCGGATCGATCATGGATCGGTCGTGGTCGAGGGGGTCGGCCGTGCGGATCGATCGGATCGATCATGGATCGGTCGTGGATCGGTCGGGGATCGTCGGATCGATCGATCGGATCGATCGGATCGATCGTGGATCGGCCGTGGATCGATCGTGGTCGAGGGCCTCGGCCGTGCGGATCGATCCGATCGATCGTGGATCGGCCATGGATCGGTCGTGGTCGAGGGCCTCGGCCGCTCGATCGATCGATCGATCGATCGGCCATGGATCGCCATGGATCGGTCGTGGTCGAGGGCCTCGGCCGTGCGGATCGATCGATCCGATCGACCATGGATCGATCCTGGGATCGGTCGGGATCGATCTGCACGTGCGGATCGATCGGATCGATCGATCGATCGATCGACCGATCGATCCCGATCGATCCCGATCGATCCGATCGATCGATCGATCGATCGATACGATCGATCCGATCGACCTTGGATCGACCATGGATCGATCCGGGTCGAGCGGGATCGATCCCTGCACGGTGCGGATCGGTCGTGGATCGATCCGCACGGTGCACGGATCGATCCGGATCGATCCCGCTCGACCGGGATCGATCCGATCGATCGATACGATCGATCCGATCGATCCGATCGACCTTGGATCGACCATGGATCGATCCGGGTCGAGCGGGATCGATCGCTGCACGGTGCGGATCGGTCGTGGATCGATCCGCACGGTGCACGGATCGATCGATCGATCCTCGATCGATCCCGCTCGACGGGGATCCGATCGATCCGATCGATCGATACGATCGATCCGTTCGATCCGATCGACCTTGGATCGACCATGGATCGATCCGGGTCGAGCGGGATCGATCCCTGCACGGTGCGGATCGGTCGTGGATCGATCCGCACGGTGCACGGATCGATCCGGATCGATCGGGGCCGACCGACGACGGATCGGTTGCAACTTCACCGATCCATTCTCGTCCGATTGACTCCATTCTTCTTCCTAAAATTTTTTGTGATTAATAATGGCCTCCCAAATGGTTTTCCCACGTCCCAACTATTTTTTTCTAATTTTCGGGATTTTCTCTATTTTTTAAATACCAAAAAAAAAAAAAAAATATTTCCGGTCGTCAAAATTTTTTTCTGACTTTTCCATAATTTAGATCACATTTTTCTAAGCACCTCTGCAAAAAATCGCATCAAAATACAATTCCTACAATTTTCTAGAGGGGTGGTGCCTACTCAAGCATGGTGAATGTCTACTCCCGCTGGGGGCAAAAATGCTCATAAGGCTCTTTAGGGGGGTAGGGGTGCTCGAAGGCCCCGGGCAGCCTATGGGCGAATCATCGAGCGATGCATGACCCATGTCACGGGCACATGAATGAGCCAAGA
>CM024592.1:56894072-57087549 GCA_014182565.1 Eucalyptus marginata
CAACGATTGGTAATACATAATTTCTAACCTAGAGAGGAGTGGCCTTATTAAAAAGAAATTTGAAAAAAATGCTTTCAAATAATGAACAGAAATGTTTTGACCACGCCAAGGATCATTAGGAGACAAATCTTTTTAATAAGCGTTCTATGGACACTTGTTGGCTATATCTAGTGAAATAAAATTTGCATTCTCAGTGTGCTGATTGCGTATAAAATGCGGAAGGCAAAGCTTTCGAAATAACAAAATTTTCTTTTATGTGAAATTTTTAATTTAATCCGGTACCCTGGAGCACTAATTAAACATAATGCTTATTAAAAAATACTACACTTCACATATTTGAATTTGAATCCATTTGCCATAAAAGACGCGTGTGCGTAACTTCGCGTGAAGTGCAGCGTCCAATTTACAATCACGTTCAATTTATAATCAATAAATATGATGGGACTTGAAATGATAATGGAGGACATTATCATTACAAGATCAGATGGAATTTCTTCTTTTTTCGTGCTTCTCATGTAGCTATGTCGCCATGGAAAATTCAGAGTCAATAAAGAAGCTGATGGATTGAAAAATAATAAAGAGGACATTATCATTCGAGGTCACGGAGTTTCTTCTTCTTCACGCCGATAGCATCCGTTCAGAATCCACTTTTGAACTTCTGAATAAATAAAAAAATCCAATAACAAAATATTAGTAAAAAGAATCACCTCTCGTGATTCCACGTGGGACTATAGATAATTAGAAAAATCTCCTTCACTTTACAAAAATTGGATTTGCTTCATTCTCTGCAGAAAATGCTCCACCTAAAAGCGCTCCCTTAGCATATATTTATTATTCACCATGGATTATTTGTTTTGATCTCTTCGCCTTAATGACTTGCCTTATATTATCATTAATTATATTTAACTACTCACATTTTTCTCATAAGATATGCCTTCGTATTAAAAAAAAAAGCAAAAATTGCGCAAAACTTTTTACAACCATTATTTCCTTATTGATAACTATTTAAGTCGTGATGAAAAAAAATTTTAAGATTTATTAGAGGAACATTGAAATTCTATTAATTTTACAAATACTCATGGTATGAGCCAACTACCAATTGATTCGGAAAATTAAAACCGATTTGAGCTGACCAATAGATTCAAAAAGTTTTGGAATATTCAAATATAATGGAGACTACAAGATCGGTTCAAACATCAACAACAATGGTAATTATAATCATCCCCCTTTGAGAGAAGTGGCATTATGAGAAAAATTGTGAAAGATTTGCGTCCATATCATGAACAGGACTTGCTATGGCAGCAATTTTAAAGTATTTTGTTAATAAGTGCCCTCACAACACTAGTTAGCCACTCATAATAAAAAATAATATTTTTCATTTTCAATACACTGAAGGTGCAAAATATGAGAAAAATAGTATTTTGAAAATGAAAAAAAATTTCTTTGCGTGTGGATGTTTAATTTAATTAATGCCTTTAGAACACTAGTTACCAAAATTCTAATAAAAAGACATTTATATTATGACTTCGACTCTATTTGCTATCTAAAAAAGCATAGGCAACTTCCCAGCAGTGGCGCTTCCATTAGTCAACAAAGTTGACGATTTTATAATGATAAGGTGGACAAAGAAGGCCTAACCAAAAACGCGTATAGGCAATTTCTCGGCAAGTGCAGCTGGTCAATAAAGGCGATGGGCAGCGCCGTATGGAAAGGGAGGTGGGGGGTGGATGCGCACGTTACCGAGGAAGAAGGTTGGGGTGGGGACTGAGTAGTTTGGTGTGGGTTTCGGCTACCAGCGCACTTAACGAGAATGGGGCAAAAGTGCGCCCGAAGTGAATAGAGTAGGATTGATCAAAAATAAAAAATAAAGGCGATGACAATAAGTGGAGACCAAAAAAGACGGAGAGATATGAGGCGTACCTTTGTTTTCTATTTTTTCTTTTTCTGACCATAAGAGGTGTACCTCTTCGCACGCCAAATTTCTTTGGAGGCTCTTCTTCGTGCTTGTTAAATGACTCTGGCTATGTAACAACCTCTGTTTCTAATTTACATTTGATTTTGGATTAAAATGATTCTCAAATAATTATATCATTTTCAATATTCTGTTGCTATACCTACGTTTGGACATATTTAACATCCGAGTTTGATATTGTAAATTACAAATATCTGTATGAGTACATAATAGTAAAATATGATTGAATAATAGCGTCCCACATGACAAATGGGACTCTAAGCTAGAAAATTTCCTTCATATTGCATTTATAGAATTTGCAGCATTCAAAAAATGCATCACCTAAGTGCTGCCTCAGCATATATTTATCAATTCACCATCGAGTATTTGTTTTGATCCCTTCAACTTAATAACTTGCCTTTTATTATAATTGATTACATTTAACTACTCAATTTTTCTTATAAAATGTGTCTTTATATTAAAAACAAAATGATTATGCAAAATCTTTTACCACACTTCTTTACTGTATTATAACTATTAGGAGGTAGGCACGGTGTGGTTGGTACGATTTGTGTGACAGCCTGAATTTTCTAAGTTGTTTTCGATTAAATAAATCGGAAATTAACTTTCGTCGACACGTGTCATAGTCTTGTATTCGGGTTGGTAGCATTTCTTTGAGATAAGCTGATGCAGTACAGGGGAATCGATTAAAGAATCTAAATGCAATGGACTTGAGAATTCGAACGGGAATTGGCTTGCTCGACCGTGTCGATCTACAAGGGATCATTGCGGCCTTTGTCGGAGATCGATCGAGATCGGAGATAGGTCGATTTGGCTGAGATATGTGATCGAATGTGGGTGATTCCACTTGATTTCAAATTCTACTCATCGGCACTAAATTGATTTTCGACGTTTTGGGTACCTGTGTCCGTATTTGAAATCTCGAGATTTTCACGACAATAGAGAGTCGCCAGGTGTGTCGAAGATGTACTTTGTGACTCAAGATAAATCGATCACGGGTCATTGCACCAAAAATTCCTAAAAAGTGACCCGGTAGATTAGGTCATGCTAAGCGCGCCGGATTGAAATTAACCGCTTATTTGAACCCGATTTCAGAAATTGAAAGTTCTGTGGTGTCACGAGCTTTTTGGGATATCGATTCATCCTCCGAGAATTTTGAGAGATTCCAGAGATTTTACGGAAATCCCATTCGGACATCGCAGTAAAAAAAAAATAACGAAAATTCAGATCGCCAAATTGAAGAGATTTTGACTGCAAATCGGCCAGTATGATGAAGGGGACTTATAGAAATTATGTGAGAACTTTTTCACATCAAAATTTGGACGTCGAATTTGGGAATTTGTCAGAAAGAAATTGATGTCCCAAAAAAAATGGAAATTCGGAGCTTTGGTTGGGGGTGCATTATTTGCATCAATATTGAAGTATTATGGACTTATCTTATTGGAAAGTATTGGGACAAGTAATCAATTAAGGGATAAGATTGTTGACTTTAAACTTCTTTTTTCTTTAGCTTCTCGGACAAGCTTGCTTCACCAATCCCATTACACGATTCCTCTTCATCCTTATCTCATGGTTTTTTTTTTTTTTTTTTCTGCCTCTCTTCTTGCCTTCATCCGCTCCTTTTGATTTCTTTCATTTTTTCCCTTGAGTAACCCACGAAATTCTCCACCGAAGTCATCGTTCAATCTCTCTCCCCACCAAGTTTCCTCAATCAACGTTGCAACACCACCTTCGTTTGTCTCCTTCCAACAAGCGGCCCAACGTGTTCGGTCCATTTCAACGCCTCCACCAGCGAGTTCCAGTCCACGTCTTCTCGCCCACGAAGCCTGCAGCATCCACGCGGTCAATCGAAGAAGCCACGTCTCCACCATCGTTGACCGCTGCCTGCCCTCCACGCCAAAATTTGCTGGCTTCGTTGTTGTCTTCTTGACACCCACACATCCGAAGATCCCTCAGCTTCTGCCAGCAGCCGCGCGTCGAATTCCCTTTTTCTTTCGGTCCACCATACCTTGCATAGAAGACTCGCTTCGTTCGCGTCCCTCGCGGCCAGACGAAGCTGCTTCTTCGTCCGCATCTCCACGCGGCCTCGCGTGTCTTCGAAGCCCAGGCTTGAAAAATTCAGCCCACGTGATTGTCACCTTCGGCCTTTGCTGCTTCATTTGCTGGCCCAGCCCAGTCAAAGTTCCACCAAGCAGCAGCCCAGCAAGTTGTGGTTTTTCGCAGCCCAGTCCAGTAACGCCCTCAAGTCAGCCCAAGAATCAAGTCCAGCACAGCTTTGGGGCTTAGCCGGAAATCAAAAACAAATCTCAGGCTGAGCATCGAGTTTGTTGGGGTGCGTTAGATCAGGGGAGTAGCCGCCGACGTCGCCGTGAATTTCGGATTTCGGGAGCCGTCGCGTCGTCGTCGCGGTGGCTGCAGGTTTGCGATCGAGTGAGTTTATTCTCTAAACTCTTCTGAGCTTTTTGATCCACGGGGTGTTTAGATTGTGGTTAATTAGATTAAATTAGCGATTTAATTATTTAATTGAGCATGTTAGGTGGTTAGCGTGGCCGTGGCGCCATTTTAAATTGTATTATTTATCTGAAGGGTTCGGGAATTTTGGTTAGTGGTATTTAATTTAATAATTTTGGCCTAGGTTAGTATTTTTAGAAATTAAATTGAATTAATTAATTAATTTTCGAAATTAATTATTTATTAATTACGAATTAGGCAGAGATGGAATGATTATTGGATTGGTTGGTGAGTTTTTAAATTATGCAAATTGAGACGATTGGATTTTTTGGTATTTAATTCCAAAATTGTGGATTTCAATATTTATTCAAAAAATCTCGGGTGTTGATTTAACACGAAAATGGTTTTTATATAATATATAAAATAATGGGATTTAAAAAGGAAGAATGTCAATTTTTAGGTCAAGTTGATCGTACTCCACACACGACTATTTTAAATGTGTATTTAATACGAAGAAAAGTAGGGTTCACTATTTTAATTGAAGCGTTTGAGTGCGATACGCTTGGTGCCTGTGCCATATTTGAGTGATCGTGTGATGATAATAAGAAATCGTCCTGTTGAGCTGGACGTTATCCCCTATTTGGGATACCCTTGATAGGGAAGTCGGTCGCAAAGTAGGGTCGGACCCCATGCTCCCTTCGGGAAAGCCGTCGACGTAGTGATGTGCGCGTGCTCAATGGGGTGAGACGAAGCCTAGCAATGCTTGGAGATCCGAACTAAGAGAGCAGGCCGTGTATATGCCGAGATCGAAAACTAGGAACGCATGTGATAAATTTAGTATTGTGTTCCAATTAAGTGAAGCTTGAGTGATGCTCTTATTTATGATATGATCTGTGTTGACTGCGGGTGGAGGCCAAACGAGGTAAGTTCTCGCTTGATTGTGTGATTGCGTCTTGGGATGCTTCTGCGTCTTTCCCTCCAGGCGAAGTTTAGAGCAGAGCTTGTGAGACATTTAATGTCATTTGGTTATTGTATAACCACTTTCGGGGGTGTCGAGTGGAGGACACAGGCTTGAGAGAGGAGGTGATTTGAAGCATAGGTCGGATAGGACCGCTTTCTTTTGGAGAATAGTCTTTTGTAGTCTTTTCGCGCAAGCTCTTGTACTTGACTCGGCGTATGTTTAGAAAGGCATGTTTGTTTGTGAAATTATTACAACGTTACATCAGATAGTTACTTGTCGGGGATTTATTTTCGTTTCCGCATGTGCATCAAAATGAAAAGGGTCGGACAACCAGTGCGAGTCGCAGAAAATTTTTATCACGGCCAGGAGGGGATGGGTACGCGCTCGGGGTTCGGGCACCAACTGGATGTCAAACCAAACTCAACCGCATAAATACAATCGAAGAAAAGTGAAACCAAACTAAATTATTATGGTCAGTAACCAATCAAACCAAATTACTTTTTGAGGATTAATTAAGTTTAATCATTCTTTCTTCTTTCATTTTTTCCTCTTCACCTTGTGCAAATTCATGAAAAAAAAAAAAAAAAACCAAAACCCGTAGTTACAACAATTCATGAATTCACACACCACGAAAATCAATAGGCCGCTCCATATATAGATGGCAAGAATAATTAACAAAATTATTAATTTATACAAAATGATTTTGTGGTTTTGATTTGGTTTCGAAAAATTAAAACCAAACAAAATGCAAAAAACATTATGGTTTCAGTTAGAACCGTTTTTTTTTTCCAAAAAGGTACTTTTAAATTGAATCAACTACAAAGAAACTGCTCAATTCGTTTTGCTTTTAACTTGAACCATTTTTTACTCACCCCTCGCTTTTATTTCGCACAACACGTTGGTTCATGTATAATACCTATTTATAGTTGTGGCATATATACTGTACTCCTACGATAGATATTTTTAAGTAATTTGTGCGGTAAAAAAATTTGCCACTCGTGTCATTTTAAAAATCCTAAATTTGTAAGTTCCATATGTAGTATGTTTAGATCTAATGGAAGTTGGTCTTATAGTGTTGGATAAGGAAGCTTAGCTCCGACACCAAACATTGACTTTCATGAAGCTACTCGTATATCACTTGTTGCCTATTTTGCGCGAATGTAGTGGCAGCAACCCAAGAGAATCGTACTATGCAAAGCTTATGAAGACACTATTACACTATGTTAACTCTCTCACCTTTTAAAGTACCTATATTATTTTCATTATACAAAAACTAATTGGAACAAAATGCTCTTATAATACACTCTATTGACCTCTGTATCTCTCCCATGAAGCTAAGACTTTGAGAGCCCGCGAATGTTCCACCACACCTACCCAAATTGACTTTTCAATTGGACAACAAATGTTCAACTCAAATGAAGTCTTAAAGCGTTTATGCATGGTCTCGCATAAGATTAGACTGTCTTAACCACCCTTTTAGTGTGCCTTAACCTCTATACACTTTACTTTCCTCAAGCCTGTGAGCCAGCCCTACTAATTCTTCGGGACTTGTTCTAAGTTTATCACTCGTAAAATAATAACAATAATAATTGAATGTTTGTAAGACGGTGCGTTATGGTCATTTGAAAGAAATTCACTCACCTTATTTTAACTTAGTCAACACATGCAACTGAAACTTATAACAAAAAACATATACAGCTAGCATAACACATTGTAGTGTATATGAGAAAGATGCTTTTTTTTTTTAATAACTTTTTTTAGCAATTAACCTTTGACTTTTATATTTAACAACAAAATTTATAAATCCATCCATGTGGACAAATAGGTCATTTGAAATCATCTGATTTTAAAAAATTAAATTTAAAATAGTTTTGTTTGTGCTTCGTTGTCAAATAACTTTTACTTTCAATAAAAGTTAATTGCTACAGATTATATTAATTTATAAACCAATTCAACTTTGAATTCCTAGTAATAATTACAACATCTTCTAGCTAGCTATTAGATGAACCAATTGAACATTTCTAGAGAAACTTGGAAGAATTAACCATCAATTGTTTTAAAAGTTTCCGCTAGCTAGCTGTTAGATAAATAAGGCCAGATTCACTTTACCTTTGAAATGCACATTCACTCGCTTCACTCAATTCAAGAGCTGTCAAGTTTTAAGTTCTTCGCTCAATCATGATTAATTAGAGATGGCAACATGCCCCAAATCAAATGTACCTCTTATATTCCATCACCTAAAGCAATCGAACCTTATATAGCTGACTGGTAGAGCGTCAGCCTTGATCAAACGGTTCAAAGAAATGAGTAAAACCACATAGAAATGATAAAAGGATTTGCTAGGATTAATAAACAATGTGAAGTGGCCTTATTATTCAAAGTAATTTACAAACATGCCCTCACTAATCATACGAGGAAGGTCACTTCTTCACTTTCCCCTGCAAGCATAAAGGCTTTATAGACCGCATTCTTCACGAGCTTTGTGCCGCCCCAAGCCCTCTCAAACTCCCTAACAACCCCTCACTCAACAACTCCACTCCCTGTTCTTTTGCCGTCGCCACCGCGGACCACGACCTCAAGATCCCCAGGTTCCCTCGAAAGAAACCTCCGTTGGTATGTCGAGTGCCACTGGTTCCCCTCGGATCCCAAACCGACACTTTCGAAAGGGAACGGCAATGTCTTTGTATTGGTCGAACACGTACCTGGCGTTAGATTCCAGTACGGAAGCGTCGCGTCGAAGAACTTTTAAGTATCGGATCAAAGGTAGGCTGACTTGGATGGCTTGATAGCCCCAAACTGCAATCACGCCTCTGGCTTGCGGAGGACACGATTCACGAGAGAGTAGAATTTGGGAGGTCAAACCAATGTATGGCTTGAGCCACGGTGATTAGGTCGACAGAGTTCTCACCACCAACCATGGCTAACAATTCATCATCAGAGATGGATGGCGGAGTGTGCATGTACCGGAACGCGCGGATGCGGATAGCATAATTTAGCTGTGATTCGCTCACGTCCGTGGCAGTCACTTTGCTGATAATGCTCCGCAACCTACATTTGTTGAGGGAAATGAAGCAAAGGAAACAAATGGCTAAGGAACAACACCAATAAATATGTTATCTTAGAAAGAACGGTATAATCGTCTGCATACGGTAATTGATTGTTTGCTATTGGCTGTGTAGCTAGCGGTTCATAAAAACAAAGGTGGAAATGAAAGATTTCATCTAGCTTAACAATAAAAAAAAAATTTTAGTTTAAATCAAGAAGAGAACAGTTATGTACAGAAGCGTAAGCATATTCGAATTCGTGGAGAAGAACGGGAGGGAGAGAAAAACCCCAAGAGCAGCTTGACCATTGCCGTGCCAACGTCCCAAGCCAAGGCTTGGCGGGGGTGAGCGGCCAGTTTCTGGTACCACTCCCTCGGATACGTGGGCCTCGCATCTGCATATATCTCCGCTTGCTTATCGAACAGCCCCGCCATCACCCCCACACAGGCTCTCTCTCTCTCTCTCTCTCTCTCTCTCTCCCCCTTCCACCGGAACTCATATATATCATGCGAAACTCGAATGGTAATCGAGTCAGCATACGAAGGCCATGACAATTACTTGGGAAATTTAGGGGGACCGTACTCGACTTGGCTTAGAGTTTCAGGGTTTGTGCAGAGGAGCAAGCAAAATCGAACTTGACATGTGAATTCCGAGGAGAAGTGGAACACGTGATTCTGCAAATTGTAGGGATTTCAATATTTCCGCTTAGTAAGGGTCTATGATTGAAGAATATATAAAATTTGGTTCACTTATGAAATAGATTTCTTTTTCCTACTTTTTACAGACTTTGTTCGAATGGTACCTTCCCTTGGTAAAGCTTGCCGGCCATAAGGTACGAGTTCTTTCGTTTTCTTATTTTCTTGGCCAGTAAGCTACATGGTACTTTCTTCAAATAATAATAGTTGACTGCATGAAAACTAGTTATTTGGGAGGATACGAATTCTCTTATTCAATTATTAAATTCAAATTCCCTCATCAATCAAGATTAGTGGGTGAAAATAGATCGTGACATGTCTTGACCTTGAAGATGGTATATTTGGTCAATTTATATTGTTTAAATAGAGATGATCGATTTTTGAAAATGAAAATAAGAATGAAGAGTATTGTAACATATTTACCAGAAAATCCCATGTTTTATTTGTAGCTCGGCACAATCCGGTGGGGTAGGCCAACCACTTGAAAGCAATTCCTCACAAATCTCAAAAGTCATATTCCCACCCTTTTGATGGGATTGGAAGGCCAAATTTAGTCTGATGTACAAAAATAAATTTACAATATCATATAACCATAGTTCTCTTAAAAAATTAAAAGATGGGTCGTTCATCTGTTTCCAAGCTTTTTATGATTTCACTTAAGAAATGTATATTGACAAATATCTATATGTACACATGAGTTTTAATAGCTTTTGAAAAAACACATATATGTTGATTTATTTATGTGCCAACACGAGACATGTGTTCTATTTATATATGTTGATTTGTTACATATTGAAATTATTGGGCATGCCTAAGTCATGTGAGCCATTGACTTTAGTAGCTTTACAAGGAACCTAAATTATAAAATAGGTCACATAAATGAGGTGAACGTAAAAGTTGCTCCATTACATATCAACTATCAAGAAAACATTTATAAAAAATAAAAATAAAAATCCAATGATAAGTTGGATCTCAAAGCTTTCAATGAGAGAATTCCCTATAAACCCGTGCTCTACATCTCTACTATTAATATAACAAATCCAACGGCTATTAAACCTCATCAAAGTAATCCATTAAAAACCTTGCCTAAATTTAGATAGACTATGATAATCCATGAAATATCCAACGGAGTCTCTAGCTTGGATTGAGACCGATGCTACTAGTCAAAGCCTAGTTGAAATTATGTCAGTATTGATCGACACACCGCGACGCCGTTTTCCACCATTCCTGCCCCGTGCCGCAAATTACCCTGCTATCTGAATACTTGAGGATCTCCGTTCCTGCTTGGCACACCACTACTGGCTGTGATCCTCAGCTACGTTATCTTTGAAAACCTCCTCTATCGAGCTGACCATCAAAGCTGCCGCCATCAATCGACTCCATAGGCGTGCAAGACATGCTCTGCTTTACTCTGCTCTGCGACCAGGAGTTTCCCGGCGATGAATTCGCACTTGGAATCCATTCGTTCACTTTAATTCTGACAGCAGTGATAACCGAAGTCTCTAAACTTGAGTTGGCGACGGATTATAGCTTCGTCGTCGTCCATTGACCTGGTAATTTCATTTCTTCTTTTCTGCTTCTGTTTTGGAGAGTTGTTGTGCCGAGCTATGTTCATGATACTCATGGGAAAATCCCCGACAAAACTGAGTTGTTGATAATTCACGATGTCATTATTGTTCTAATGCTGATTTTAGAGCGAGAAACAACTTCAATTTCATAACTAGACTCGATCTTTGCAGCGCCTACAATCTGTTTGATGAAATGCACTGGAAACATTCTTGTGAAATAGGCTTTGATCTCAGTCAACCAGAGCGTATATTGATGTTTTATATATTTTATGTTAATTTTGCAGCCATTAGAGAAATTTTCTTTCAATATGATCATGGTTATGGAACAAGAATCCCAGTTCCTTCGTTTCCATGTTTTTTCTGCGTTATGTGATGTACCCAGTGGTTGTGGATGGTTCTCACCGATGAGAAATGTGCGGAGGTGGATACTGCAAGTTCAGATGTCTGGCGATGCTTGTCATCAAGTTCCTAGCAGCATCAGATGTCTAGCGATGCTTGTCATCAAGTTCCTAGCAGCATTAGTATCCCTTTATCCATCCGGAGTTAATGTTCATTTTTGAGGTGTTTCTGTTTAGTCTGCAATAAGAATAGCAAAGGAAAGAAAGAAAAAAGAGAGGAGGAAATGGGTTTTACAATGGGAGATATACTGAGTGTAAAAAGCTTAGGGCTTAATTCATCCATAGACTGTAAAGTAAGGTTGTTGCTGTTAGAAGGGGAAATGGGCTTGCAATCAATTTCAACAAAATGGGCTTTGATGGGTTTTTTATTCGAAGTGGGTTTATTTTAAATAAGCCCACTGTGTCCGTGACCCAGGCCTTGTGAGTCCAGGTCTAGTCCATGTTTGATTGGGCCCAAGGGCCCAGCCTTAGTCCCTTTTTTCAAAACATTAAAAAAAAATGAAAGTAGTAAAATACTAAATAAAATTAGAGAATATTCAAAAAATTGAAAATGGTTCAAAACAAAGACCTTGATTTGGTTGCTTAAGTTTTAGCACAAGACTTAGCTTAGTTTCATCTAATTAGTGTGTAGGGATTTTAGTGATTACTTTTGATTTTGTATCTTTTAGAAAGGAATTAGACTCATTTTGAATTTACCTCATGGGATTGCCTCTAGGGCGTAATAACAAGGGCATTTGCTTAACACTTTATTGGGCTTACCTCCTTGTACTTAACATTGATCATGTTGATTATGATTGTTTACTTACCCTTGATTGCGCGCTACACATGGATATCATTGAATGGCATAGGGTAACGAAATGATTATAAATCACATGGATATATTAGGTAAACAAATCGATCAAGTTATTGTACCTTTAGGGTACTAGTTAGGCAATTAGCATAATCATGTCCCTTATCTCACTTGACTCTTAATCGACCCTAGCAAGTTAGTGGTGGCTCATTCTCATAGAAATCTTTTAGTATTAATTGTATTTAAAATGTAAATTCCAACGTCACATGAAATAAGGATTTGTGAGAACCTAGTCATTTGGGAATGCTAACTCAACATGACCCTAAATTTGCTCCTCGACAGTACATCGGGAGGGTCACAATAGGTAAAAATTGCCATCTTGGATTGGTCTTTGAGAGGCCATCACATCAACTTGGAGAGTTTTGTATATGAGAATGAATACGTGAATTCCTTTTCTAATGAGATGATCCTGCTTTTGTTTAATTACTTTAAAGATGAGTAAGAATGGTGGAAGTGAAAATGCATTTCGTGATGGACGAGAAGCCCTGATTAATTGCGCCTGCCTTCACGAACAAATCGGAGTCGGCCCATAATATGATCAACGATGAAAAAAGCCTTCAAGAGGGAAGAATTATGGAAATCACCTGTTTGCCTGAAAGGCCGAGGACCAAGGATTTGGTCGTGGGGAAAGACCGATGAGTCTTGAACAATATCGGCGAAGAGAGATTCATAAATCATGTTTTCTACGGGGCACCTCTCGACAAAACGAGATGCATACACTGAATCGGAACCACTAACAAGTAAAATCCAAACAAATTCGTGGGACATAAAAATAGAGCACTTGCACACCATTGTCGTTTTAGGGAGGGGAAAAGAAAGGAGCGAATAACATCTGAACGAAGAAAAGCAAAAGAACAATAGCTGACAAGAAATGAAAGAGACAAGAAACTGACGTGGTTTCGCCGATCAACTCTCGAGACCGGAAGGAGTCATAGTCATCTCTCCACGTGTTTCGAAGGAAAAAATAAGCCGAGTGCATCGTTCTGTTCCATCTTTTACCTCCTCTTCGGCTTCTTCATCATCGATCTCGTCGTCATCGTCCTCGCCGTTGTAGTCGCCCCCATCGTCGTATTCATCGTCGTTGTAGCCATCACTGTCGTCTTGCTGAGGAGAGGGAGGTTTGAAAATATCATGTTTAAAGTGGATTAAACATCTTATGAAGAAAAGGTCAAAATCCCCAAATATCATATGACATTAACCCTAGTTTGAACACCCAAGTGCAATCAACTGGCAAGAATCAACATAATCCCTTAATTGTGTCCAAATTGACCAATAAAAAAATTTGTGAGACTTTTTTTTTAATTACCTTTTCTTTTTCTCTCAGTCAATAGTTACTCAGATTTAAAGAAAGGCAAAGCAAGGGACGATGATGTGCAGAAAGCCCTTCTTTAAATTGTAAACCGACCGTTTCAATATCAATTTCTTCAATCACAGTTTTTAGTTGCAGCAAGCTCGATCTAGAGCAATAACTCTTGCTAGATTTATTTTCAGCGTTTCAAAAAATTAGCACGAATATTGAATAGTAAACAGATTTCAGCTGAGTTTTAGGTTGTAGTGGCCTCTTACCTCCTCTTCGGCTTCTTCATCGTCCCTCTCTTCCTCTTCCTCATCCTTGTCCTGTCCTCGTCACTGTCACCTTCCTCATTGACATCGTTATTCTTATCGTCATCGCCCACAGAATAAACTGGCGCAATCCCATGAGATGACTGCAAAACCCCATGCACATTGTTGTCCTCATTATCCTCGTCATCCTTGCCATTGCTATAACCGCCAGCTTCACCTTCACCTTCCTTGTCGACATTGCCGTTCTCATTGTTATCGTCCTCAGAACAAACTGGCGAAGACCTGCGAGACGAATGCATATTGTCAACCTCATCATCCTCACTGTCATTGTTCTCATGGTCCTCATGCACGTCGTCGTCATCCCTGCCATCCTCATTGTCATCGTCACCCTCCCTACCACCGTGCTCATGGTTGTCATCATCCTCACCACCATCATCTTGCTGAGGAGAGAGAGGTTTGAAAATATCATATCTAAGGTGGATTAAACATCTTAAAGAAGAAAACAGATTCCCCAAATATCATATGACAATAATCCTTAGTTGAACACCCAAACGCAAGAGCCTAGAGAGAGTCAACTCAAAGGGTTTTCCTCACACTTAATCACCTAAGAATGCTTTCTAAATTATCAATCGAACACAAATCTGTTAGAATCAAGTAGCATTCACAATAGATTATAATAGATTCTAATGGAATCAAGCAGCATTCAAAATTCGACCAAAACAAAGGGAAAAAAAAAGCAGTATAAAATTGTAACGAAGCAACCGTTAGGCTCTAATTTACTTCTTCGTGACTTTCCCAAGACCTGACATAAGTTAAGAAAATAAGGAAATCTGCTAGGGAAAGTCGGGAGAAGCGAAGGAGGTTTCGCATATAGAGATACGAAGAAATAGGAAAATCAGAATGTCGAGAATGACTCAGAGGAGTAGCGTGAGACAAGTTCGAAGCACCACAACATGTAGCTGGTAAGATTTGTAAATACCCCTCTTGCCACATGTTTAAGACATCATTTACGTTGTCACTATACATCGAGATGGAGGTAGAGCATATATATCAGATTTCACAAGCTAGTATAGTTGATTGTTAGAGGTATATGCCATGTGTAGGTGTAGTACTAGAGTTGATCTTTCACATACTGTTTGTAATTTATATGATCAGCTTGTTATACATAGAATGGGTCCTGCAGCAATCCGTCGGGATGATAGGGAAAGCAGTTCACTTAGCGTGGTAGTAATTTGCAAGTAGACCCAAGTCAAGCAGGCAACCTAGAGCGTGGTGAATTCGTAAGCTGTCATGTTGTTACTCTTGTGGTTTGTGATACGAGTTGGAAGGTTTTGTTACGAGACACGGTAATTTCATCGATGACTAAGGCCAAAAATAGTGACGGAGAAAGAAGGGGAGAGGTAGTGTGGCCAAAACTAAATGACATGGCATATGACATGACGATGACATGGCGATGGCGTGGCATAGGTGATGACATGGCTTGTACGATGAATGATGTGGCATATAATATGACATAATGACGTGGCAGGATGATGCAACTTAAGCTGTCCAGAGAAGACGTTGGAAGAGCGTAGCAATGTAAAGTGACAAATCACGACTGTGACTAGGCTACAAACTTGAGCCGATGTCGAGGTTTGTCAAAAACGTCAGCTTGATTCAAGTGAAGGGATGCAAATAGGCATCTACATGTGTATGGGCGTTCAGAGGGTCAATCCCGACGCTTGCAGAGGCACTGGTGAGTCAAGCCACATTAGGTCAAGCCTAATTGCCAGGAGCCTGAACCAGCTAGCATGGCTCAACCAAGCACACAATGGAGCTGAGGACGCATAGGATGCGTTTTACCCCTATTTTCAAATCTTTTGGTATCATTACATATTGTATCTTCTTGAAATTGGTATTATTACATATTGTACTTTTAGTTGGAGAAAAGCAGCATTAGAGGTTGAGCGAAACACTGGATCATGATTGGGTGGAATCAGAGCTTGGAATCTTGATTTCTGAATTCCTCCATCTCGATGTCTCATTGATCTCTCACCGTAGCTGAGGTTTACCAAACGGCCTTTGTATGACGAGGAGCCATTGAACCAAAGCTCTGATACCCGATTTGAAACTATTATCCACCTTCCAAGGTTACATCTTTTCTGGGATCGGGTGGTATTCTGTGATTTGTCTCTTTAAATCTTCTTTTGCCTTGGACAGGTGGGGCTAGCATGTGCTTCCTCGATGCGGAGAGCATCAGAGAGATTATTTTTATGTTAGAATCTCCTAGTTTGTAGCAATATCATCGCTAATGCTCCTATGGATTTAGATCACTCTTGAACTGGGCTATGTAAATTGGGGCATGTTGAATCTATTTCTGATTTAATTTTATGATATCTTGTGATTTTGCTATATTGCATGATCCTATTGCATTATATTGATTTTATCAGGTGGAAAAGAAGTCATGAAGTTTCATCGTCAATTTTTTGGGCTTAAAAATAGGTTCCATGTCATTTGAGTAATTGTGATAAGCACGGAATGAACTAAAAGCATAAATAGGAAGGAGAGTATTCTATCGGTCAGACGGTTAATGATGTAAGGACCTTGACCTCGCTTTCAAAGTTGACACAAGTATAGCAAATAAAATTCCTAATAAAATGGAAATTTTTAATGAGAAAATATTCCATGGTTGCACATTTTAGAATCATGTTATTGTCTAGAGCGAAATAAAAGCGAATAAAGCAGAAGAAACAATGATGATCCATAAATAAACAGAAGGTGTACCTGTTCCAATAGAGGATCCCCTATTTTGGGGGAAAGTTGTTTCGATAGTAGAGTCCGCCGCTTGTGTTTGTGCATTCAAAATCATCTCTCTGTAACACTCCCAAGTGATGCTTGATCCACAGCCGCCACAGCTGAGTAGCTGCCCGCAATCAACTATCTCTATCTGGCACTCCTTTGGTATTTTTGACCTTGATGACTCGAAAATCTTTTCCACTGATCTGCAGGAAAGAATGTCCAACTTCTCCAAATGCTCTAACTTGTCAATGCCCTCGACAACTTGCAGCTTCTCGCACATCCAAATTCTTAAACTGTTCAAATTCTTCAAGTTTGACAAACCGCCTAACCTTTTTAATGAAATGCAACCGGCAATAGAAAATTCTTTCAATGCTTCCAACGTTGAAACAAATTGAATCTCTTGTGGCTTATGGCAATAATACAGGTCGAGATTTCAAGCATCTTTAGGGAGCTTGAGACAAGGTACACTATCTTCCGACCACCAGTCAACTCAGGTGCTTGTGGCTCAATGCATCCTAGCTCCTCTTCCGACAGACAGACAAACCTCTCTAAAGATTCATTGAAATCAATATATAACCTCTCCATCGATTTTAAGACACCGTGAAATTGAAGTTCGACTAACTTGGGGCAATGGATCACACAAACATCTCTGAGTTTATTCAAACTTGATGTAATGGATATTCTTGCAACGGTTTTGCAACATCCGATAGTTAACTCTTCCAAATTAGGAAGCCCATCCAGTTCCACTTGTTTCACTTGAGTCCATGTGATCTTTAGAACTCTCAAGCTTGATGGAAGTTGTTCCAGCGTCTGCAAGCCTAGTCCATAGAGACAAAGTTCTTCCTGACGAAGTTCTATGGATGTTGCGTGGACATTTAAACGGCACAACTCCAACTTTCTCAATTTGATTAGCTTCCCAATACATGGCGAGTCGCAAGGTTCAGTTATATTTAAATGACAACCATAATCCTTCCATAGGAACAGCTCAACTAGATTAGTAAGGTTTGAGATGTCGGGGACACTCTGCAGCAATTTAAATGTAAGCCTCGAGTGGTCAAACTTTTTGGGAGCTCTAGCAACTCTTGAATCTTATCGCAATTAATTAGGTCTAGCGTATGAAGTTGACTAAGCTTGCTCATTGTCCCTGGTAATCTTGTAATGCCCGATCCCGATACATCCAACTTCATCAATGACTCTAATTTTGAAACTGAGTCAGGAGTTCCTCCAACCTCGAACAATATTTTAGAGCGAGGTGCTGAAGATTCTTTAGTTCACCAATTTGTTCAGGCAATTTTTTAAATGCCTCACAATACTTAAATTCTAAGTAAGTCAGCCCCCTCGTTTCCCAATAGAGCAACTTATTTTCTCGAAAAAGTGCAATAACGAAAACTCAATTTCTCTAAAACTAAGTGTTCGGAAAAGATTGGTGTACCACGTGGGAAATGACATGAATCAATGATGAGAACCTTCAACTTCATTGCCTCCTATAGAAGACGATGAAACATTAAGACAGAATTAGATGTCTATACAAGAAATAAATATGGATTTAGGCTCTTGTGTCATTTGTCATTTGATCCTCTCACTAAATGAGAAAATTAGACTGTAAATTTATTAAATTTTGTCCTTCATTGAATGAGAAAATTAGACTAAGGGGGATTCTAACATACCTTGATTAGGCTCTCGATCACATATTTTGTCGACTCATAGCTACAAGTACGCAACACAACCACGTTTTTTAGATGCAAATTGGTTGGCATAGCGTCACAGTAAGGGCCCAAATAAAACCATTTCAACTTGGAAAGACAGCCAGCGAAGTCACCTTGCATCCTCCATGCGTCATCCACCCAAAGAAACTGTAGATTCGGGAACTGATTAATTTCCTTCGCAGTGAGAGTTATACCCTCACCCCTTGGCGGTCGAAAACAAAGTGCTTGAACGCTTTGCCTTATCTGGCAATGACATTGAAAAGCAGGAGCAGGAATATGTCAATATCCCACAATTTTATTATATCGAGAGAAGGAAAAATGAAATAGAAGTGTAGCTCCCAATTCAGAAACGCGAATCCTCAATTAAGAACAGACTAAGCAATTTTCTATTCAAATTTGGCCATACTTTACCTCTTTCGATCTTAACTCGTGAATGATGTCAGCCATATCCCACAACCTAGTACACCCTTTCTTAGCAATTGCTCTTCCAAGATCTCTAAACTGATCATGCATCCAAAATCTCTTGTTGTCTAAAACCTTTATCATACACCGCTTAGTAAGTACATCAATAGCATGCTCCGAGCTAAACCCACAATTGTCCCACACAAAGATTGGTTCAACCTTCTTCTCATAGATGAAAAAGCATGCAATATCAAGAAATATTTGTTTTTGATCCATTTCTAAGGTATCGTAGCTAATCTTTAATTGTTGCAAGACATCCTTATTGAGTGTTTCCTTCAGCTTCTGCAGCATCTCTTCCCATATCTTTATCTTTTTCTGACCAAAAGCGATGCACCTATTGCTTGAAGAGCTAAAGGCAGTCCACTCGCGGTAGACACAATGCCTTTCGAAAGAGTGTAGTAATCGGCTAGAGGATAGTCACGATCGAAGGCATGCCTACTAAAAGTTGAAGTGCATGTTCATCACTCAACCCCTCCAATTCATAATGCTCGAATCTATACTTAAGTCCCCTAATATTCAGAACCCCACTATCCCTAGTGGTAACAAGTATCCTAGTACCATAATACAAAGAAGTCCTTCCGATTAGTTTTCGGATTTGATTGCCATCATCAACGTCATCCAAAACAACTAATACCTTCTTGTTGTAAATTGTTTCTTCAATCGCTTTGATCCAATCATCACTGTCACGAATGTCGCGAGCCACTCTAGAATTAGAGATATCGGATAATAATTGTTCTTGCAGCTTGACTAAGCCCTTGGTTTTTGCTGTTTCCCTTACGTCACCAAGAAAGCTGCAACTTTTCCCAAAGCTAGGACATAACTGGTTGTAGATTTTTTTTGGCAAGTGTGGTTTTATCCATGCCACCCATCCCATAAATTCCAATAAGCTGCACACCACCGGCGTTGATGTCTAATAAATTGTTTATTGCCAATATTCGATTCTCTATTCCAACTAAATCTTCAGTCACTTCTCTATGTCTTGTCTGGAGCCGATTCACAACCTCTTCAACAACCGACTTGCTTAGATGCCCATCCCTGCCACAAGGTTGAACAGTTTCAATTGAGAAAAGGTAACAAATTCGTGTCCTTGCATGTTGACCAACCATATACTAAGTCAACTAATTCCAATCCAATTATCTTAAACGTTGTTCCCATGGAAACGTTAAAAATATGGACGAATTACATAATCATAAGAACAGAAAAAGGAGTATATAAATAAGCGGTTCCTATTCAAACTTATAATAAGTCTTTTTCGCTTCTCTTTTGTAGATCAATTTCATAAACTAATAAAAAGGCAGATATTATTCCGTTAAGTGATGGAGCCAGGAATCTAATGTTGATACTTTATTATTGCATCTAAGAAAAAACCACCACGTAAGAAATTTTTTTTTTTTTAAAGTGTGAGTAAAAGCATTTTTGTTTTTAATAAAAATACTAAACCGCATTTAATTTTGCGAGTTCTTTTTTTTTTTTTTTTTTTGGACGTTCATCAGTTTGAAGGACACTAAAAATGTGTCACCACAATATATTTTCACTTAAAATAACAAAAATTAGTTTCCATCCGATGTCTTGAGATACGGGCACGCGCCACGATCTCATAAGAGTTTTACTCAATGATTTACTTTTGATGATAATCATATGGGTTATCACATGTCTATATGTATGGATATTTATCTTTATCAATACGAGGCAACTTTTTTTTTCTTTCTTAAGGGCACGAATCGAATCGGGACTAGAACAAGATGGACTAAAGACTCGATAAAAATTCAACGTTACCCCAAAACTTCAAGAACGTGATGAATTACTAACATGAATTTCCATTATATGTTTAAGTTGAAGGAATTGAGGAAGAAATGTTTGATCTTTCAATCAAGTAGAAGAATCAAAATATAAATGTGTGATGAGTTACGGCAATATAAAATTTACTTATTTCTTTTGACGTGAAAAAGAACTTTACAAATACAATTGCATTCAGTTCCATGATAAAGTTCTCTGGCATAGATTAGAAATCTTAATACATATACGGATCAAGTTGGCGTAGAAAAGATGAAACAAAGCCAATATTTTATACAATGAAAATTTGGTAAAAAACAAAGTCATAATAATTCTATTAGGTTAGAAAAATTTGGATATCTCATGATATAAAAAAAATAAAAATAAAAAGAATTTTTATTTCAATTTTGGGAAACTGGAGTTGGAATATGATTAATGAATTTTCTAATTAGATCTACCTTTCAATCGTAAAAAATAATTTTCCCATTCATTAATAAGTGGTTACCCTGTATAGTTCTTCAAGTCCAACCCACTGATGCCACCAACTGTTTTGAGCGCTCGCCGCCATGTTTTCGCATCCTCGGAGCTGAAATCCTTTTTCTTCTCCTTCATCATTTGCTCCAATTTCCGAATGTCATTTTCGTACGATGAGGTTCGCAACTTCACGTCATCTGGGTTCACATTATAAAAGATGGGCAATATCACCTTCTTAGTCTCATCTTCCCTAGAATTAGAGATGTTCTCCACCATCTTTGCAAGCTCGCAGAGGCACCAATAACTCGAAGCGTAGTTTGGAGAGAAGATGGGTATGTAGAGCTTGGAGTCATTGATCGCTCGCAAAAGTTCGCCATCAATTCTTTCACCCGGTCGAATCTCTTCGTAATCGATGAAAACATGAACCCCGGCTTCTAACAAGTCGCGGTAGAGGACGTCGGCGAATCCACGACGAGTGTCGGGTCCTCTAAAACTTAGAATACCTGGTATTCCCCTCCTAATGGATTGCTGGTGCTGGTTCCCGTCTCTGATGTCGCCATAGGAGCTCACTCGCGCCCAGCGGAGCCTCCCCCTCACTCTCTCTCTCTCTCTGTCTCTCTCTCTCTAAGGCGCTCTTGAGATACTTCTTCATCTAGCACATCGTATCGGCTGTAGGCAATTTCGCAAAAAGCCGAAGATGTTTTGCAGATCTCGATGCAAGTCCGTGACTTTAATATTTGAAGTCACGACAAAGACTTTGTAAGCCTTATTAGAGGACCGTTGAATATAAAATTAATTTTACAAAGACTCGAGATATGAGCCAATTACCAATCGATTCGGAAAATTAAAATTGACTTAGTTGACCAAAAGATTCGAAGAGTTTTGGTGTACTCGGGTCTAATCTGGAGTCCATAAGATCGGTTCGGACGTTAACAGCAATTGATAATACATAAATTTCCAACCTAAAGAGAAGTGGCCTTACTTAAAAACGAATTGAAAATTTTGCTTCCAAATAATGAACAGGAAATATTATAACCGCACAAAGGATCTTAGTAGATAGATCCTTTTAATAAGCGTTCTCTGGACACTTGTTAGCTATAGTTAATAAAATAAATATTTACATCCTCAATGCACCATATGTGTATAAAATGAGGAAGGCCGTGCTTTCTAAACAATAAAATTTTCTTTGTGTAAATGTTTAATTTAATCGGTACTCTCGGAGCGCTAGTTAAACATCGTGCTTATTAAAAAAAAAAGATACTGCATTTCACAGCAGCGTCCAATTTACGGTTAATAAAGTTGATGGACTTAAAACGATAAGGTGGAGGACCTTAACACGACAGGATCACATGGGATTCCTTCTTTTTTCTTGCTTTTTCACATGGCTCTCTCTCTCCGTAGAAAATTCAGAGTCAATCAAGTTGATGGATTTCATGTGATCCTTCTTGTTCCGGGCTTTTCACATGGCTCTATCTCTGTAGGAAATTCAGAGTCAATAAAGTTGATGAATTTAAAAATACTAAAGTGGCTGACATTATCATTACAAGATCACATGGAGTTTCTTCTGCTTCGTGCTTTTCACATGGCTCAGGCGATGTAGACAACACCTGTTCTGAATTCACTTTTGAACTTCTGGACAAATATTAAAAAAAAAAAAAAAAATCCTCTAACATTTGCTTCCAAGTCATGAACAGGAGGTGACGGTAAGAGGTTGTTGTTAACGGATGGTCTCTAAAGGGGTGCATGATAACCAAAATTTCTGTTGAAATGATTTTTTTATTTGCAGGCCAATTTTAACGTAAATTTGTTTGATAACTTTATCAAATTTTCTATTTCGGAATGGGTTTTCATTCCGAAATAGAAAATGGAGGAGAAATCGAAGTAGAAATTTTCTACTTATGATTTCTTTAAATCAATTTCTATTTCTCCAAACCCTAATTTTAAAATGAAATTTATTCGAATAAATAAAATGATATTTATTTTTATTTTTACGAATAAATTTAAAAATCCTTAAAAATGAATAAATAAAAATAAAAATTATTATAAAAATATAATTTATTCATTTTTATTTTTTATTTTTATTATAAATATTATTTTTATTTTTAATATAAATTTAATCGAAATAAATTTATTTATTAAAAATAAATTTAATTAAATATCATTTTATTAAAAATAAAAATAAAAATATTCATTTTATTCATTTAAAAATAAAAATAAATTTATTAAAATAGATTAAAAATAAATTATTTTTATTAAAATAAAATTATTTTTATTTGTCTTGAGTATTTTGCCAAATATTTTTTTTTTTTATTCATTTTAAAATAAATTTATTCGTAGAATAAAATAAAATAGAATAAATAAAATAAATTTATTTTTAAGGATATTTTTATTTTAAAATAAAATGATATTCTTATTTTATTTTTTATGATTTATTTATTTATTTTTGTTAATAAATAATTTTTATTTTTATTTTTTATATTAAAGGTCGTGGCCGCCGTCCGCCGGTCCGAAAGGAAGAAATTTTGTGTCGTTATCAAACGAATTTTCATTTTTAGAGTAGAAATTTTCAAGGTCGTTATCAAAATGGTTATTTTTAAACCTTCAGAAATGAAATAGAAAAATCTATTTACGTTCCAAACTATTTGGAACAGAAATTTTGTCATGCACCCCTTAAAGGTTCGACTGCGTGAGGGACCCACGGAAAGAAAAGAAGTTGTCCTCTCGCTGTCTCCTGCAGAAGCCGTACAAAAAGGAAGATACTACGAAGAAGGGAAAATTCAAGAACACGCAACGTTCTTGGATTTTCAGTGGTTCGAGAAAAGCTTTTGCCTGGGGGTGAGCACTGTGATTTCTGTGCTGTGAACTTGCTTCCAATTAAGTTATTTATTTATGAACATCTTGATTATATGTTAAAAAAAACTCAAATATATGAATAGTTATAACTTTAATTCTTTTATTATTAAATGACTATTCTTGTAAATATAAATATCGATCTTCGAATCAATCACATAAATATCTCATATCATATTATTTCTAATTTATTTTTTCGATATTTTTGCATTGACTTAACTTATAAGATCTTATTGTTTCCGTGTTAATATTACAACAATGGCTAATGCTGAAGCATTCAATGCTTTAAGAAAGGAGGAGGACGATTTATTGGAGGAGTGTAGGAGGAAAGACTAGTATGCATTATATGCGATCTTTCAAGCTGTAAAGGAAATGATATTTGAGGAGATTGTAAAAGTAGAGTGAGATATTTTGCGAAACTCCTATAGGACGATGATTGTATCAAACAGGTGCAACTTAAACACTTTAAGGTGATTTCAAGCCCTTATGCATGAATGACTTTGAATCAATCTCGATATATTTGGATCGTGTGCAAACCATCATCAAACAATTAAGGGTTAACGATGAAGACTTCCAAGATTTGCGAATCTTAGAAAAAATTCTTGAGGTCTTTGACCGAAAGATTTGGTTACACAATTCCAGGGATTGAGGATTGATGGGTTGATTGAACATACGTGAGCAAACAATGAATCAAAAGCCTGTTAATTCAAATCCCAAGCAAGCATTGTAAACTCGGATCGCTTCATCAATTTAAGGAAGCTATCAAGGCCAGGACGTGGAGGAGGCCGAGGTAGATGGTGGAAATTCAAATTCCACCGGAATTTATAAAATATGTTACAAATCAATAATCAATTTTTTTTTTATAATTTAGTTTTAAACCTTTATGTATTAATATCAATTAAGTCTGTCTAATCAATTTTGATAAGAAATTGTCAATATTGACTTTAATCATTCTACATGACATAGCAACGCTAGCGTGAATGTTTTTAAATAATTTTTTAATAATTTTCTAAATTTTTGTATAATTATTTGGTTTTTCTTTTCTTTTATGTTATTAATTTATTTTATTTTTAGCTGAGGGCCGGCAAGGGCTGCTGCCCGACCCTCGCCGGCTCTCGGCAAGGGCCGCAACTCCCTCGCTGTGGCGACGAGAGCATGGCGGCCCTCGCCCAATTGCCTCGTTGGGGCCGGTGAAAGCCTAGCGAGAGAGAGAGAGAGAGAGAGAGAGAGAGAGAGAGTTGGAAGACAAGCAACAAAGAGTCGCCGGCCAGCGAAGGAAATTAGGAGCCACCTCGACGACGTGTCTGGAGGGGTTGCGGTGCCTCAAGACCCCGCGCTGGCGGCCCAAGAGCCGAGTCCGCCGTGCAGATCAAGACCGAGTATCCAATCTACGACCTGGTCGAAGAGGTCGAGTACGACGGGCTCGTGGCCAAGCGTCGCGAAGAAGAGGACTGGACCAGAGCCGGAACTAATTGCTCCCCTGATGTCGTATCGAAAGGTCAGAACTCCAAATGTTTATGGGTCCACTTCTATTTATCTTTATTTTTACAGCAGTCTTGTGGATTTTGTTGAATTCGTAGGTTCAAAACGTTCTCGCAGGAGAGAATGTCAAGAAAAAGAAGACGGTGAAGAAAATTGCCCCATCTTTGGTACGTGCTGCAGCAGTATTAATGGAAAAGCAAAGGTTGTCTTCAAAAAAAAAAAAAAAAAAGAAGAAGAAGAAGAAAAAAAGAAAATTAAAAAAATATTATCAAAAATATCAACAGGGTCGTACCACACAATACAGTCAATATCCACGTCAACGATTTCCAGTTAAAATTAATCAAATGAACTAAATTGGTATCAATGCATTTAAGATTAAATTAATTAAATTAAAAAATTTAGAATTAAATTGATATCAATGTAAGAAGTATATAACTTTTTTTGATACTTTTCCCGACTGTATGGATAGATTTAGTCTAATGTATGAAAACTAATACACAATATTATATGATTATAGGTCTCGAAAATAAAAAGATGGGTTGTTCATCCTCAAACATGGTTAAAGAATGTATATTGGCGCATATCTATCCTTAGAAATGAGTTTTAATAGCTTTTGGGAAAACATACATATAATTGTGGTAGCTAGACATATAGCGATATGAGACATCTTATCTACTTATATGCATTGATCTATTACATTTAAAAGTTATTGGGTGCACCCAATTCACGTGAACCATCAACTTCAGTAGACCTCCAAGGGACTCAAATTATGAGATAGCTTACTTAAATAAGGTGAATGCAAAAATTGCTCAATTCCATTCGTGTCAATATTTGGAACTAATCAACTACCAAAAAAAAAAAAAAAAACACACACACACACACACACTTGAGACTTATCTTTACATTTTAAAGAAATGTCCAATGGTAAGTTTAATCTCGTACTTTTAATGAAAAAATTCCCCATGATTTGGCGCCTACACCTTTTTACTTTTAATACAACAAATCCAACGATTATTCAACCTCATCGAATAAATTCACAAGAAACCATGCCTAAATCTAAATAAACAGTAATAATGTATATGATTATAGATGAACAAAAGAGTAATTTAGGATAATTAATATTCATTAAGTAATCAATCGCTATTTCAAAATTCCCGATTTAAAGTCAATCGATTATCAAGCATTCTATAAATCACTCGTCTTTCCAGTCTTATAACAAATTGTGTTTATAATCTCTAAATAATCATATGTTTAAACATTATCTTTTTTTAGGTTTGTCCACCAAACCAAGGACTATACATTAAATGAAGACAAGTAATGACATAATGCTAATTAAAAAACACTTGCATTTCACATATTTGAATTTGACTCCATTTGTCATCAAAGACGCGTGTGGGCAACTTCGCAGCAGGTGCAGCATCCAATTTACAGTCACGTCCCATTTATAGTCAATAAAGTAGATGGACGATAGGTGGATGGAGGACATTATCAGTACAAGATCACATGGAGTTCCTTCTATTTTCGTGCTTTTCACCTGGCTGTGTCTATGTAGAAAATTCAGAGTCAATAAAGTTATGGATTTAAAAATAAATTGGAAAGCATTTTCATTACCAGATCACAAGGAGTTTCTTCTTCTTCGCGCTTTTTGCATGGCTCTGGCGATGTAGACAACACCTATCCTGAATTTACTTTTGAACTTCCGGACAAATAAAAAAGATCCTCTTGCTTTCTGAGTCGTGAACAGGAGGTGCTAGGACGACCAATCAAGGATTATCATTAGAAATTTTTTGTTATCGAGTGCTTTTTAGGTACTTATTAATCATTCCACACCAGATAAGAATCAGCTTTATTGGTTATGTATAAAATAAGAAAAAAAATATTTTGAAAATGACAAAAATTTTATGTGCGGATGTTTTATTACATTCGTCGGTAAAATCCTTATTAGAAAAAATTATACTTTAAATATTTGCATTTGACCCCATTTGAGATAAATAGAAAACGCGCATGGGCAACTATTATTTAGAATTAATAAAATAAAAGCCGAACGCAGACGGGCCCAACTCGGATTTTTTTTTTTGAACTTTTTTTTTTTTTTTTACTTTATTAAAACGGCACCGTTTGGGGGGGAACCGGTGAAACCCTACCCGGTTCCCCGACCGGATCCGGCTCGCGACCCGGTTCCCTCGGAACCCTACCCGACCCGAATCCGAGTCGCGATCCGACCTCCGCCGCCCCCTTTTCCCGGATTTGCGGAATCCCTACCCGGTTCCCCGATCCGAGTCCGACCCGACAACCGGGGTCGCGACCCGGAAAATCGGGAACCCTAGGGTTTCCGCAAATTCCGGCGCCGAGGAGGAGGAGAGGTGGATCGATGCGGCGGCAACGGCAGCGATGGCGAGACAAAGAACGACTGGGGGGATGGCGACGGCGGCTACTACCTGCGGTGGGGTGCGGTGAGTGGCGGAGACGGCGAGCGACGGAGACGGTGGGCGTCGGGGATCCCTTTCTCTCTCTCTCTCGGCCTCGAATGCTCCCTCTTCCTCGGATCTCGGCTTGCGAGCGCTCGGGCCTCCCCCGAAGTCTCTCGGGGAAGCTTGCGGCACGCTCGCTAGCTTTCGATCTCTCTCTCGTTGGTCTCGGTGGTTGTCCGCTTCGACGAAGATGGGGGGGCCTATTTATAGGCCGAGGGCGGCCGGTCGACGGAGCTCGACCGAGGGCCGCCACGCCTTCCGCCGCCGAACCGGCGTCCCATCCGACGCCAACCACCCCCGCTTCACGTCCCGCCGCCGCCGCTCCTCTCCTCGCTCCCACGTGCACCATCGCTGCTCATCTGCTCTCCCGGAGTTGCGCCCTCCGCGCGTGCGCTGCAGAGGCGGACGGAGGAGGAAGATGACCCGAAGTGGGCCGGGCCGGAGGAGGATGGGCCGCAAGGGCCGTGCGGAGGGGGGCTTCGCCGCTCGCTTTTGCTTTCTTTTTCTTTTTTTTTTTTTTTTTTTTCTGTTTTTGTTGTTTATTTATTTATTATTCGAAAACTTAATTAATTAATCAAACCTAAATAAAATTAAGGCGTCAGCCTACCCCTCTTTGAAGGTGAGCTCGCAGAGGTTGCATTCAAAGACAAACCGATGCCTAAATTTTACCTATGCATGCGTAGCAGATTTTATTTGGGGCCTATTATTTTATGCCGAAAAAGAGCAATATAACTTTACACATATTAAGAGAGATAAGAAGATACCTGGAATTACTTACCGAGATTGAGTGAGATAAGGGGCGAACCCCGAGTTTGGCAAGTATCAAGGCGTCATCTTACCCGGTGACATGAGGAGGTTGCTTTTTCGGGGCTCGAACCATTCTTCGGTCACTGTTAAAACAATCAATAACTTGTCTAGGACCCGAACTTTTCTTCGGTCGCCGTGACGATAAAATGTTTTTCAGGGCTCGAAACATTCTTCGGTCGCCCGTCGAGTAGTAACTAGTTTATCGGGGACCCGAACTTTTCTTCGGTCGCCGTTACGGGAGATGCACCGACCTTTCTCGGGGCATCTATTTGTGGGTGCCTGTTTTGTATCGAGGAAACCGGTTGGTACCCGACCTTTCTCGGGAGATGCGCCGACCTTTCTCGGGCGTCATATTTGTTGGGGTGTCGACTTCGTCAAAAACACCGGTAGGAACCCGACCTTTCTCGGGAGGATGTGCCGACCTTTCTCGGGCATCGATTTGTGAGGGTGCCCGATCTTCGTCAAGGACACCTGTGGGAACCCGACCCTTCTCGGGGATGCACCGACCTTTCTCGGGGCATCGATTTTGTGGGGATGTCGACTCGTCAAAGACACTGTTGGAACCCGACCTTTCTTGGGAGATGCGCCGACTTTTCTCAAGGCATCGATTTGTTAAAGATACCTGGATATTCACCAAGCATTGAAAGAGTACCTGGATATTCACAAGTACTAACCCGGAGGATATTTAGGCCTTTGCGGGCGTTGAAGGGGTACTTGGATGATCACAAGTATAAACTCTTGGAGGATACCGGATGTTCGCAGATATTGAAGGGGTACTTGTATGGTTACAAGTACTAGATGCTAGAAAATACTCGGCAAACGGAATATCGACGACGGGTCTCGCATATTCGTAAAGGTCTCTCACCTCCCGGTAGTTGGGAATATTGAGGACGCACGAGATATTCGTGAAGGTCTCCCGCCTCCCGGCAATTAGGGAATATCGAGGACGTACACGAGATATTCATGAAGGTCTCTCACCTTCTAGTGATTGGGAATATCGAGGACGCACGAGATATTCGTGAAGGTCTCTCACCTCCCGGTAATGGGAACATCGAGGATGTACCGAGATATTCGTGAAGGTTTCTCACCTCCGGTAATTGAGAATTTGAATGTAGCACAAGGCTTACCTAGATGGTGGCAGGCACACAGTGTACGAGTAGATGGATATTTGGATGAACACAAATATTTAACGATATGATCAAAGACCACTCAACCGGTCCGAGTGTAAGAAAGCACACTGGGTGATTGCAGGCGCATAATGTGGTGGAATACTTGAGTAGCTGCTAGTATTTAATGGCGTGATTTTGAGGGCAACTCGGACAGGTCGAGTGTCACGGAAATGGAGTATCCGAACGGTGGTCGGTACTCAAAGACAAGAGGATATTCGGACAGTCATGAGTATCCAAACTTTAAGGACAACTCGAACAGTGTCGAGTGTCAACGAGGGAGTACCCGAGTAATGGCGGGCACTCAAAACGGGGATATCCTGGACAATTGCAAATATTAATATTCGGGGACAACTCGAACAGTCGAGTGTTGATGAGAGGGAGTACCCGGCAAATGGTGGGTACTCGAGATAAGGGGATACTTAGACCGATGCAAGCACCCAAACTCGGGGATGACTCGAGTAGGTCAAGTGACAAGAAGAGAGTACCGGGGACAGTGGTAGGTACTTTAAAACAAATGGGGATAGGGATATGCTTACCGGGAATATCTCTAATTACCGAGAGTATGTTTGCTATTTACACAATATGCGGACATGTACACAACGATTGTATATGCTGTAAACTCATAAGCTCAAATGCGATTTATGCATGACAACTTTGTCATTTTGTATCATCCGAATTCCACCTGGGAAGATTTTGAAAAATAACCCTCATTTAGAATGTAGATGCCTTGAGCATGCCGATGAGGGACTTTCGCCCTGAAAAGACTTTTCACTCACTCTCATGGGGATGTTGTTTTATCCCGACCATTGATGCAGAATTTATAAGGATCACACTTCTCACTTTGTCATCATGTCGCGGAGAGGTCCGAGTATTCTCGCAAGTGGTACGACTTCACCAATGTGAGAGGTCTTTATTGAAATTGTGATGAAGACTTGGTTAGCAGCTCATCAAAGGGGACCATCAAGGTTGAAGTCGATGGACGAAAATGTTGCACGATCCTCTCAGGGTTTACAAGTTAGGAACCTGCGAAAAGAGATAGAGTAATCTTGCTCGTACTTCTTCGAGCGATATTTATGCACATACGAAATCCTACGTTAATCGAAGTGCCCCTAGTCCGAAGAGACTTTTTATAATGGGAATATAACATAGACTCGGCTCACATGTAGAAGGGTGAGAGTGGGTGACCTGTCTTAGCATTCGTCACTAGTCTTTCTTCTTATTGTCAAATGGAGATTTTACAACCACAACTTTCTCTTGGCTGTATTTTTTTGAGGGGGGGCATTGGCCTTGCTTTTACCGAGGCATACGCTTTTTTTTATGCCCCCGCTTTTATTCCAGTTCCTCATTTATGGGCATTGACCTTGCTTTTACCGGTACACCGCTTTTTTATGCCCCTGTTTTTCATTTTTGTTGCTTGAGGAACTGACCTAGGCGAGTTCAATCGAAGCATCATTATTTAGACTTTGAATCTTCATCTTCACCCGGCGCTCTAGGCTATGGCAATAACTTATGCTTTGTCTCAATGTGAGTATAAAATCACAGACTCACTTGGGTTGTACAATGTATACAAATGTACGAAAAGGAATTGCTCTTCATCATTCTAAGGCACTTAAATTAACGCGAGTGTTCATATGTAATAAAGACACTCGAAGATTGATGCAAGTGCGAGCAAGAGAATTTCTATCCCTCTTCTCACCTTGTAATGCTGATTTGTCTCACTTTTGATATGCTCCAGTGTGAGGGTGATTCTTGATGAGAGAAGCTTCACTAGTGTATGGGCCTCAAAAAAGGGGGGTGAGCAATGAAATGCCTCTCACTATTTTGGTTATCGTACCATTCGCGAGAGAACTCTTTATCCTGCAGTCATGGAATTTTCTGCACTCATCTCACAAGTGTATAGATGGGGCTGTGTGTAGGATATGGCTTGCCCGCCATCATTTCGACGCGCCTCATCCAGCATGCTCAACTAATCTTGTATTCTTCACTTGGCTGTCTATTCTAATAATTCTCAATGGAATCAGTGATTTAGACAGACAAAATCATCATGCAAAAATCCATTTGGAGAAAGGCATGCAGCATTTTTAAGTATGAGAGAGTTTGTACTCTCAAAACAAACGAATGATTTTTACTCAAGAAACCCTATTGACAACTTTAGGGGTGTTTACTTGGTGAAATTGTATTTACAAATGTGCTGAATTTTGAATATCAAAAGAGTTATTCACAAAGGGGTGTCAATGACACACGAAGGATCGTTGGGATTGGAGATCCGAACGGGCACCTCGCTTTTGTCTCGGGTTATGTAAATTGATCGGATCACTTGATTTGCCACTATTTAACTCTTGAATCCCGACGCCCTGTCAATATGGCAAAGAAAATGAGTTCGAGAGTGAGTCTTTGGGGAATGATACCAAATTAGTTTTTCCCCATAATTTATATGTGCTGGCCTCCAAGAATATTTGAACATTGATGACGGTCTCTTTACGGTTCCATGCCTCTTTTGATTGGCATTTCTTATTTGTGGCCACGTATGCGATTGCTGGTTGTTGATTATAGCGCATGTGGATAAAATCATGTATTTCAAGCTTCTATGGAATTTGAGATGGACAATCAAAACCTCTAGCTTTTTGTTAATTATTTCCCGAGAGAACATGCATCGGGAACAAGAAGTGAGGTTTCCCGGTTCCAAGGTTATCGTCTGGGATAGATGGCTTCTTTTATTTAACCGGACCGGTTCTTGAACGACACGTCTTTTACACCAAGTTAGGTGAATCGACGTAGGTCACTCTTATGCGCTTGCTTGGGTAGTATCGATTATCCCATCAAGTTTGCTGCCCGATTCTCAACACTCCCTTAAATGCTAGTGATTACCATTCATTCTTCTTTGCTTTGAATCAACCAAACACATTTTTATGATGGTGCAAATACATCACTCACAAAAGGCGCGAGGCAATTTCATTTTGATAGAGAAATGCTTGGCAATGCCGGGCAATGAACATCTTTCAAGGGTAGTACTTTTTACAGCATCGAATTAACCGGTTTGGAGAATTCCCGCCCATCCATTTCAGTCGGGATCAAGGCTCCTCAGGGAGTATCTTCTTTATCACATAAGGACCCTTGTAATTTGGGGCAAACTTGCCACCGGGCTCGGAAGATCGGCGGTGTCTTCCTCAAGACTAGCTCATTTACCTCGAAGTTCCTAGGTCGCACTTTCGATTGAACGATCGGGCTACCTTCTATTGATAACACCGACCATGACGAGAGGGCTTTTAGTCGTTTTCATCGATCATATTCGGTTGCTCGAGCCTTTGTTGTGTCCACTCTTCCTCAGACAACCCTATACGGGATAAAATTCGTAGGGATGGGATTTCTACTTCTATGGGCAAAACCGCTTCCATGCCATAAACCGGGGAAAAAGGGGTTGCCCCGGTGGAAGTTCGAATCAAAGTTCGATATGCTATTAGTGCGAAGGGTAACCTTTCATGCCGGTCGCGATAGTTTTGGTTGTCTTGGCTAGAGTTCTCTTGATGTTCTTGTTGGCGGCTTCCACGGCTCCATTCATTTGTGGACGATAAGGGGACGGGTTCGAGATGTTGGATTTTGAACTCGAGAGAATAATTGATTAATCAACTTGTTATTCAGGTTTGACCCATTGTCGGTGATGATAGCTTCGGCACGCCATATCCGGCGATTATGTCTCGTCGATGAACTTCATAACGTTCCGCGCAGTTACGCTTGCATAGGATGTGGCCTCGATCCATTTTGAGAAGTAATCAATTGCAACTAAAATAAACCGATGCACATTTGATGCCTTCGGATTGATTGGGCAAATTACATCAATGCCCCACATTGAAAATGGTCACGGCTCGGATAACCGATGCGGTTCGGTTGGAGGGACATTTATCTTGTTCCCGTGAATCGGCAACGATGACAGCTTCGCACATGTTGGGCGCAATCGCCTTCCAAAGGGAGCCAATAATAACCTAATCTCATTATTTTTTTGGCCAACATGCGTCCATTCATGTGAGGGCCACATACTCCCTCATGTATTTCCTGCATTATCTCGCGTGGCTTCCGTTGCATCAACACACCTTAGCGGGGCTGAATCATATGATCTTCGGTACAGATTTTCACCGCCGACGAAGAACTTTGAGGCCATTTTCATTAGGTATTTTCGATCGAGTGAGTGCTTTCTTCGGGAATTCCTTTCGGGACGTATTTCATGATATCGTAATACCAGGGTTTTCCGTCGGGTTCTTCGGTTATAGCCATGCGGTGGGCTGTCTTGTCGAACTTCGATCTTCAAAGGTTCTACTTCTAACCCTTTCGTTACTTGTAACATAGATGACAACGTTGCTAGTGCATCGCGAAGCGATTATGAACTCTAGGAAGGTATTCAAACGAGATGTCTTGAAATTCTCCCACCAATCTTTCCAAGTAGTTGTGATAAGGCACAAGTTTGGTATCTCTCGTCTTCCATTCTCCCACGGTTTGGAGGATGATTAAGGCGGAGTCACCGAATACTTTTAGTTTTGTCACTTCCATTTCAATAGCTGCTTGTAAGCCGAGGATGCATGCTTCATATTCGGCTATATTGTTGGTGCATGGAAAATCAATTTAGCGAGCCACGGGATAATGTTGCCCATTAGGGGATATCAAAACTGCCCCAGTGCTAGAACCTGACAAATTTACAGCTCCGTCGAAAAACATAGTCCATGCGTCTTCTTCTATTGTTGAAATCCGGTCGTCTGGTGTATTATCCTCGTGTACCTCCTTAGGGCCATCTGCTAACATATCCGCAATCACTCGACCTTTAACGATTTTCGCGACATAATTTGGATGTCGAATTCCGAGATCGGGATTTGCCATTTGGCCAATTTTCCTACCAAGGCGAGCGAGAGCAAATACTTGATCGGGTCACTCTCGAGTTACGAGGAACGTTTGGTAGTGCAAGATATATTGCCGGAGCACTGTGCAACACCCATACCAATGCAGCGCATGTTTTTTCGATTTGGAGTAGTTTTGTTCGACGTGGTGAACTTTTTACTTAAATAGTAGATGGCTCGCTCCTTCCGTCATGAGGTCCTTCTTGTGCAAGCATCGCGCCTAAGGATTCACTTGTTGATGGTAAGGTAGAGGATCAAAGGGTGCCCTGGGACCGGAGATACCAGAATCGGGGGCTTCATCGAGTGCTTGCTTTAGATTTTCGAATGCCGGTTGGCAATCATCATCCCATTTAACTTGTGCATCCTTCTTGAGAAGTTTAAAGAAGGGTTTCGCAATTTCAGAAAGTTGGGAAATGAACCGCGCAATATAATTTAATCTTCCCAAGAGGCTTCGGACTTCCTTTACGGTCGAGGGATGAGGCATCTCAAATATTGCCTTGGTTTTCGATGGATCTACTTCTATCCCTTCACGGACTCACAATGAATCCAAGTAATTTACCGTAAGTTGCCCCGAACACACATTTTTTGGGTTCAAGCGCGGCTTGGCGGCGGAGTCGGTTGAATAATTTCTCCGGGGTTTTCACATGGTCTTCTCCATGTTTGGTTTTGGCGATCATGTCGTCGACATATACTTCAATTTCTTCGTGCATCATGTCATGGAAAAGGGTGACCATGGCACGTTGGTAAGTTGCTCCAGCATTTTTCAGGCCGAAAGGTATAACCTTATAATGAAAAGTCCCCCATGGAGTAATGAATGCCGTTTTTTCCTTGTCTTCTTCCTTCATCTTTATTTGGTTGTATCCCGAGAATCCATCCATGAAAGAGAAAAGCTTAAATCCAGCTGTACTATCCACAAGAACATCTATATGAGGTAACGGGAAATCATCTTTTGGACTTACTTTGTTCAAATCGCGGTAGTCAACACAAACTCGGATTCGACCGTCTTTCTTCTTTACCGGTACAATGTTCGCTACCCAACTAGGGTATTGTGAGACTTCGAGGAAGCCTACTTCCAGGAGCTTCATCACTTCTTCTTCAATCTTTTTGATAACTCTGGTTTAGTTCTCCTTAGCTTTCTTGGGGGCTACATCAAGGTTAGTTGGCAAGCTATGGTCCATAATCATTGGATCGAGGCCTGGTATATCGGCATATGACCATGCGAATACATCTTGATATCTCTTTAGGAGGGCGATTAAGCTTGCGGCTTCTTCTTTAGGAAGGTTCGCGCCGATCTTTATCTCCCTCGGATCTCTGTCTTTGCCCTAAATTGACAACGACGGTGTCTTCGGTAGTAGGGGGCTCGGCTTCTTCATGTCGCTCCCAATTCCGTTGAACTTCGTCGGAATCATCAAAATCTTCATCGAGTTATCGAATGGTTACTTACGGTGTTGGTTTGGACCGTTCCCATACCCCGCCCGTCGCTAGATTATTCTGTATCATAAAATAGATAGGTTAAGGGGACAAATAAGTTTAACAGCATGTATGCTTCTTTCTTTTGAAAATGGGGATGAGTTGTTCTTTAAGATGAGGAAGCATGAGGAAACCCGGGCCTCGATTTCTTCTTTCATTTTGCGGCCGGCTATCATCAACGGGCCGGTTTGGTGTATGCTCTCATGCCCTCAAAATGTTTTCAACTTTATTTATTAGTAGATGGATTTACGAGTGGTTTCAAAAAAGGTTCCCTAGATGGAACCGAGGTTGAAAACAAAACAAGCCAAACTTTAAAAAAGATATGTACAAAGCTCCGCGTAGGGGAGTATGCGAGAGGAAAATAAAAGGATTCTACTCGAGCGGGTCCCGCACCAATTTCCCCGACGGTCCTTCATTGATAGCGCCCACGAAGAAGTCTTCATACCATCGCCGGTTTCGTCTCCCGTGCTCGTGGCTTTGCGGACTTCAAATCATCCATGCCTTCCCACCCATCGGGGACGATGTGGTGATGATGATCATAGAAACTTTGGGGGATTGAATAGTTGACATAGTAGTCAAATTTACCACTTGGTTGGCTCAAAGTGTCCATGATCACCTCTCCTCTACGTGCTTCCTTAACATGCTCGGGGAACATGATACGGGTCTTTGGGTACTACGAGGAGGCGATCTTCACCAAAACACAGCCATGGGGAGCGAAACGTGAATACCCCCGGCGTCCAAAAGATCCCCCGAACCTTGTCTCTCGGGATGGTGCGAGTCATCTAGCGAGTGTCCTAATTCCGCCGAATGATAATCACATTACTTGGACGGATCATAACCAAGGCGTACTCGGGAGTAGGATGCCTTAATTCCTTGGTGATCATCCCTTGCTCTAGGAGAATGGGAAAAATGATGGCCATCGATTTAGGAAGAGGCGAATATGGCTGCGTGCTTCTTGAGGACGGGGTAGCCGAGTCCCTTGCCGGCTCGTGTCAATAAGGTCTTCTTCATCTACTTTGCTGCCAACTCCTCGTTGTGACGAGAAAGGAATGTATGGGCAATTTGGGCGAAACTTTCTGTCAAGTGGTGTACCGTCTTGTGTAGCTCATCGACTTGACGTTGAAGCCGGGTAAACGAGAAGTTATCACCTGTTTCTTCTAATTGTTCCTCATCAATGGCACATATGAAAAGGTCTCCAAACATGGTGGTCACGCCATCCGGTCCTTCTTCCTTTGTAAGTACGGGCCGAACGTGCTCTCATGGATTATGGGCAATTTCGTGCTTCCGAGTTGAACCACTTTGAAGTATTCACTTCTTCTTCCTCATGCATCATCCCGGGCTGGGCCTGGGAAAGTTTCCTCGAGACGGGGATATACAAGGCCGAATTTTTCTTTGCTTTTCTATCGGGGAAAATCCTAAACCGGTAGCATATGGTCTCCTCGGGGCTTTAATAGGGCCGACGGATGCCCGGCCTCTCCTACCAAGCCCTCGTCCTAGAATGAAACCATGTCCAACCATGACTTTTCCTACCATGATTGCAGCACTTGATACCTCGGGGATGAGGGGCAAAGTCCCTCGAGTTTCGTGTATAGTAGACACGAGTTCGAACGATTGATAGGGCTTCGCTTTTCTCACTAGGTTCGGGATAAGGGATGGCTGTCTCGTGGTAGATGCGGTGATCTTCTTCTCCTCGGACCGTGATCAGTTTTCCTCCAACCACGAACTTCACACTTTGGTGGAGGCTTGATGGTACTGCTCCTGCGATGTGGATCCATAGGCGTCCTAAGAGGAAATTGAACGCAATGGGGATATCCATCACCTGGAACAAAATTTTGAATATAGTTGAGCCTATTTGAACGTCGAGTTCAATCTCTCCCATCTTGTTTCCTTCTTCGTTCCATCGAATGCTCGAACGGAAGTCCTGGGTACTGGATCCATGATCTCTATTTTAAGGCGACTGAGTGTCGCTAGTGGACATATGTTAGAGCAGATCCATTGTCAATCGGCACTCGAGCGACGTGAGATGCGTTGCACTTGGCCGATATGTAGAGGCCCTTGGTGTGTCCTCTACCCTCTTTAGGAATTTCTTCATCGAGAGAATGCCATTTGATCTTTTAAAGGATAGTACCGACAAATTCCTCGAGTTTGTCATGATCAATTGTTTCGGGGACATGTACATCGCTTAGTACTTTCATGAGGGATTTCTAGTGCTTGATAGATGTCGAAGCAATTCTAGCAGAGAGATTTGTGCTGGTGATTTTCGTAACTTGCTCCACTACATTATATTCGCTGGCCTTAACTACGGCCAAAAACTCCTTGGCTTCTTCGTCGGTGACGGGCTTGGCAGGGCGAGTGTTTGCTTGTGCATAGGTTCGCCCGGATCTTGTGACTAAACCAACCTCAAGGTCATAAGACCACGGTACGGCATTGTTGTATTCGTATTTGCAAGGTTGGGGAATCTCGATGACTATAGCTGTTTCTGCTGCTGATGCTTGAACAATAGCTTCCTTCTTTTCAAAGATGCTCTCAGGTGAGGTGGAATCTTTCTTTTCCTTTTCCGCATTCAGCGCGGCAAATTCTTCCTCCCAGTTGATGAGGACTTGCGATATGGTAGAAACTACACTGGTGTGGCTGGCGTATATGACTATTCCGGCCTCTATCATTCTTAATACCCTTTCCTCCATTATTGCAAGGGGTGGTATCCCATTGCTTGAATAATACCCAGCTTCTATCAGCCCTCGATAGATGTCAACAGTAGGTACTTTGGCATTTCTGATTTGACCGGCCTCTGAACTGAATATTGCATTTACCTTGCTGGCGTGATCAGGGAGTGGATTGCTTTGGACATTTGGTTTTGTAGTTTGGAACGAGAATGCCTTAGTATCCAGCAAGTTCTGGATCCGATGCTTAAGGGTGAAACATTCGTCAGTTGAGTGGCCTATTTCTCCCATGTGATAATCACATTTTTTGGACAGGTCATAGCTGGAGAAGCTTTCAGCATTGGGTCGCTTCGGCTCGGTTGAGAGGAGGTTCTTGTTTCAAAGGATTGCGAGAACTTGTGATGGAGATCCGGGAAGCGGAGTGAACTGCCTCCTATTGTTGTAGCGTTGAGGAGGTTGACGATTGGCGGTCTGTCGTTGTCCTGTGTTTGTCTGAACAGTCGGGAGGTGACTGGTGTTTGCAGTGTAGGTTGCATTAACATCAACCGGGGGTTCTTTGTCTTTTTTCACGTTGAGTCTTCTGCCGATGGGTGCAGGCTCAATGAACCAGCCATCCCTTAACCCTATCTCAATTTGTTCTCCTACTGGGATGATTTGATTGAATGATTCAGCGATCGTAGTTACCATTCGATTGCGGTATTCATAGGGGAGGGTTTTGATGAACATTTTCTTAGTTCGAAATCGTTGGTTCGGGACCGATCCGGGCGGCAGATTCCTCCATCTAATGGCATATTCCTTGAAAGATTCATGCTTTTTCTTTTCCGTGCGCTCTAGATCCTCACGAGAAGGGGTAATGTCTATTATAAACTTGTACCGCTTGAGAAATGCCTCACTTACTTCACTCCACGCTTCGAGGAGGTTTATATTTTCGTGATATACCATCTCGGGCGGGGCCTATTAGACTTGGACTGGAACAACTGAATCATCAATGGCGCATTATTAACGTACTGGGTCATTCGAACCAAGTACATTTGCAAATGAGCTCTCGGACAAGTCGTGCCATCGTACTTTTCAAACTCGGGTATTTTGAATTTTTCTGGCATTTTGACTTTGGAGTAAATGGAGAGATCTGTCAAGGTAGGATCCCGGAGGCCTTGCAATTGCTTCGTCTTTCCTCAAGCTTTTCGAGGCGTTTGTCATGCTCGATTTTAGACAAGCCGCCCGACTTAGCTTTCTCAATCACGGTTTGGTGCGGATCATCCTCCAATTCGGGCATGTGTTATCGTCGGTATCTCTTCATTGATCACCTCGAATGGATGATTGTGGTAACAGTACTTCGATTGAGGCTGGGGCAGGAGCCAGTTTGCCCTGAATGGAATCTATCTGCTTTGAGAGTTGCTGGAGCACATTGAAAACCTGCTTCATTTCATTTTCCATGATCTCGACACGGCTTGGTACGTTTTCTTCAGCCATTCTAGCTTTCGAATGCGGTTACGTCGTAATTACCCGTGTTTGCGCAAAATGGGAAGAACATAAGTGAGGGAAACAAATGGAACATTGGCCCATGGCGAGGTCGAGTCATTTTTATTTATTAACGGGGAATATATACAATGCCAAAAGGGCTCTTTAAACAAGGCATAAAAGATAGAACGACCCTAACTATTCACATTTAGACATATTCACATCAAAAAACCGAACTGTCAAATTTCATATGTGATGGGAAGCTCCAGTCTTATGAATCCGCTTGCTCTTTCGTGCTGACTTTGATATGTGTTTCTGCTTGCCTTCAAACTTTTTTCAAGCGATTCAATTCATCTTCGGAGAGTAAGTTTATCAGCTACATCGGGGATTACTGGTTGCAATTCTTCGGGAATTATGTGGTTGAGGATGTAGAACGTGGATGCGTGATGAGCTTTTTCTAGCCCCTTCAATCTTTGGGTACAACAATCTTTTCTATGTGACATCTACTCCATGCATTTTGGATTATACGGATCTCCTCGAGTAGTCATAACTGGTGTGGGTGAAAAGGATTCGGAACAATCCCGGCTTGAGTGGCGGCGGGATTTCTGGAGGACCCTATACCGACGAGCCACCCTATGTGGATAATATGAGGTAGCTCGGAGAGGCCCAGCAGTGGGATGGGGTCGTAATAATCAAGCGCAAAACGTGCCTCTCCCGTAATGAACCATTTATCTCGCCATAGGAATGCCTCGGGGACGGGGTTTTTAATAAGTCAATCCATCGAGAATATTCTTATTTGGGAGAGTATTTTTCCAAGCTTTGAAATTTTTGAAATGGATGCTTGAATTCGTTGATTTCAAATATTTGCATGAGGTGCCCAAATCCTTTGACATGAGAAAAGAACCACATTTGTAAAATTTCCGGGCGGCCCTCATGATTTTTCTTTGTTTTCCTTAAAACGATTAAGGGATAAAAATGTTTCAGCTAAAACCATGTTCACATATCCTACTCCAAAAGCGACTTGACTTATCACCCCCGCCATTAAAGGATTTATGGCATTCTTCCTATAGGGGAAGATAATAAATCCAAAGAACGCTAAGAGGAAGATCTTGCTTTTGGTTCATTGATTGTTTTTCAAAACATTCAGTTAAAGATGATAGTGGAAATGCATTGTTGTTGGCTTTAACTATTTCTCTTACCGAATGATTTTTTAAAAACCGTGATAGACTAACCACGGGGTCAATGCGGGTCGGTGGCTTGGCGAGCTCCTTCACCGGGGCCATTCCTATGGCGAGACCGTATTCCTCCAAGGTCGGAGTCGGTTCAAATTTGCCGAACATGAAGGTGGATGCTTCAGGGCACCAGAAATGTGGTAGTGCTTGCATGACTCGGAGTGGATATTGATTTGGAGCAACGGAAGGAGATGACCGATGATTGATTTGACATACTCTTGGCCGAGCGATCTAAGCGATTCCACCATCGAGGAGCTCTTTCTTGGGAGCCGGAATGAACTGGATATCGACTCTTCCCATCACATATGAGAAATGGAGTTACACGACCGACCCTATGCCATGAGCCAATAAAAAGACGAAGTAAAAGTAAATAAATTACTTTGCTTTTAAAGAAAATGGCAAGCACAAAGACATGCACATGAGATGTGCGGCTCGATTTCTAACCGAGAGGGCTTGTTGAAATTAAAAGGGTATCCGCCCATCGCAGTCTCGTGTTAGCAGCATACCCTCCTAACCTCGGCTAGAGAAATTCGGGGAAAGAAAGGCAACCTCTACATCGCAGTCTCGCGTTCGAGGTCGTATCTTTCTTGACACCATCCTAAATATCCTATGGCGGCCCAGTCCGGCGGCCGAGTTGTGTGTGTCGTGTGTAGTGCTGAAATAATAAAACATGCATCACAATTCATAATCACGGGGAAAATCTATTTTAAGCAAAAATAAGATAGATTTCTAAGCTATTGACCCGCATAAAAAAAAAAAAAAAAACCTAAGTCAGTAAAGAATTTAAACAAGGCAAAAAAGGCCTAAGTCCTCAAAGTCCCTAGCGGAGTCGCCAAACCGTCGCGACCTCTTTTTGGCGGCGCGATCGGGCGGGCGCCTCGCGGAGGCTAATGGCTCGGCTAGGTTTCTTAAGCCCGGACTCTCCCAAGTCCACCAATTCACGACTTTAATAGTTTGAGTTTTTTAACCTATAAGTTAATTTTTAAAACGGAGTCGCCACTAATCAATTTGGGGTCGGTTGATTAGAAACCCGTGCGAAGTATTAGAGAAATACTCGCTCCTACGCAACCGAGAGAAATTAGGATCGGGGACTTGATTACACTAGTTAATCACTAATGCCCTTTCGGTACCTAACATTGTTTAAACCCGAGGTTTTTGGATGTCTTAGAGTTTTTCCATGCATTTTTGAGAAAAACATTTTTTGAACCTTTTTGGATTTTTGGCATTTTTTGGAAAATAAAAGTCTTTTTGGCTTTTTCTGGATTTTTGGCATTTTTTTGAAAATATGGAATATTTTTGATTTTTGATTTTTGATTTTTTTTTTTTCGGAAAATAAAAAAAATATATATTTTTAATATTTTCTGGAAAATAAAGTATTTTTTATTTTTCTGGATTTTTCTGGAAAATAAAATATTTTTTAATATTTTCTATTTTTTTGGAAATTAAAATATTTTTTAATAATTTTCGAAATTATATATATTTTTATTTTGATTTTTTTTGGAAAATAAATTATTTATTTATTTAACTATTATTTAGAATTAATAAAATAAAAGCCGAACGCAGACGGGCCCGACTCGGATTTTTTTGAACTTTTTTTACTTTATTAAAACGCACCGTTTTGGGGGGGACCGGTGAAACCCTACCCGGTTCCCCGACCCGGATCCGCTCGCGACCCGGTTCCCTCGGAACCCTACCCGACTCGGATCGGGTCGCGATCCGACCTCCGCCCCCCTTTTTCCTCGGGATTTGCGGAATCCCTACCCGGTTCGATCCGAGTCCGACCCGACAACCGGGTCGCGACCCGGAAAATCGGGAACCCTAGGGTTTCCGCAAATTCCGGCGCCGAGGGAGGAGGAGAGGTGGATCGATGCGGCAAAGAACGGCGATGGCGATGGCGGAGACAAGCAACGACGGGGGGATGGCGACGGCGGCTACTGCGGTGGGGTGCGGCGAGTGGCGAGACGGCGAGCGACGGAGACGGTGGGCGTCAGGGATCCCTTTCTCTCTCTCTCTCGGCCTCGAATGCTCCCTCTTCCTCGGATCTCGGCTTGCGAGCGCTCGGGCCTCCCCCGAAGTCTCTTAGGGAAGCTTGCGATGCTCGCTAGCTTTGATCTCTCTCTCTCGTTGGTCTCGGTGGTTGTCCGCTCGACGGAGATGGGGGGGGCTATTTATAGGCCGAGGGGCGGCCGGTCGACGGAGCTCGACCGAGGGCGCCACGCTTCCCGTCGGCCGAACCGGCGCCCCATCGACGCCAACCACCCTCGCTTCACGTCCGGTCGCCGCCGCTCCTCCTCGCTCCACGTGCACCATCGCTGCTCGTCTGCTCTCCGGAGTTGCGCCCTCCGCGCGTGCGCTGTAGAGGCGGACGGAGGAGGAAGATGACCCAAGTGGGCCGGGCCGGAGGAGGATGGGCCGCGGGGGCCCGTGCGGAGGGGGGCTGCTGCTACTTCTCTTTTGCTTTCTTTTTCTTTTCTTTTTGTTTTTTTTTTCTGTTTTTGTTGTTTATTTATTTATTATTCGAAAACTTAATTAATTAATCAAACCTAAATAAAATTAAGGCGTCAACAGATATCAGCAAAGACAGATTCGTGAAGCATGTTTCCACAAATGAACTCTCGTTGACGTATAGGGATGCATACACCGAATTGCGACAGAATAAACTAAGATCCAAACAAATTCGTCGGATAAACAGGACACTCGCATACCATTGTCTGGTTGTGGATGGAAAAAGATAAGCAAACTAACATTTGATCTATTGAAAATGGAAAGAATAAAACCTGAGAAGAACCAAAACAGACGAAAAACTGAGGTACTTTCGCTCCTCGGACCGCGAGACCGGAAGGATGTGGGCATTGGACACTCTTTCAACTAATAGTCATAGTCACTTTGCGACCTCTATTGAAGGAGAAAAGAAGCCAAGATTGACATGCTTGACAGAGATATAGTATCCGCATATCAGCTGAGCACAATGTCTGAGCTTGTATAAATTGGCAACTAAAAAGATCATTTGAACTGTCCTTTATGTTCAATTCTATTCTAATGGAGTCAAAAGAGGACACGGAAATTTACAGCTTACACTGTGCCGGCAAGCATTAAAGCCTTGTCCACAATGCATCTGACCAAATCAGGACCACCCCATGCATCCTCCAGCTCTCTCACTATGCCTTCGGATAACGGATCAACACCTCGTTCCTTAGCCATAGTAACTGCGACCATGACCTTAACAGCCTCGAAAACCCTTCGAAAGAGAGATCCTTTGGTATATCCAGTGGCAGTGGCTCACCTTCACATCCCATCCCCACACTCTCGAACGGGAAATGAAGTTTCTCGTTACCATCGGATAAGTGCTTTATGTTGGGGTCCCAAAAGGGCAGCATAGTTTCATGGAAGCGTTTCATGACCGGATCAAATGTAGAGCTCACTCCAATGCCCTTGTAGCACCATACTGCGACCACACCTCCGGGCTTCCAGAGCAGACGGGTCAAGAGAGAGTAGAAATTGGGTAGGTCGAACCAGTGCACCGCTTGAGCCACCGTAATTAAATCCACTGAATTTTCACCTCCAATTAAGGTCATGATTTCGTCGTTGGAGATGGGTATTGGGGTGTGGACGTAATGGACCCTCGGATGCTGCATCGCACATTTTAGCTGGGCTGCACTTGCATCAGTGGCAATCACCCGGTCGTAGTGTTCGGCTACCTATTTTACAAGCAAGTGCAGGACATATGAACGGAGTTGTAAGTGACGAACAATCTAGAAGTAATGAAATTCGATTGAATAAATCAAAGAGGAAAGAGAAGCCCATTTTAAAAAGACAAAAAAGGAGAAGAAGCCTGGAAGACACTGGGACGGGTCGAACTTCAATTTTAAAGTTCACATTCAAAACAACACAAAGGATTTGAGATCAATTACATGGAACTGGAGGATGACCACCTTCAGTCAGTGATTAGGAAGCAGTACGCAGCCTATCCAAGCCCCAAGCAAAATGAAATCAAACAAATCAACTTCTTATCAATGAGCAGAGTTAAAAGTAGTATATGAGGATTCAGGTAAAATTCACCCAGGATGAGCTAATCTTCACTCATTCTCTACACCCTATGTTTAGTCAATTACTTGCAAAAGCAAAAACAAAGGAAAAATATTCATACATGGCGAGTGCTCGAATGAATGATTCTCCTCAAAATTACTCTTCAGCGAGACATGCCTTTGATATGTATTAAATCATTTCGCATGATCTGCGATCATATTTGGTCTAGCCCATTTTTCTTTTGCAAAATCCAAAAAATCTGCTCACACCGTCACGGCTCCCAATCAATGTTGGGTTCCATCGTATCAAGAAAAACAGTAAACTTGCTACTAATCTTGCACTCAGAAAAGAGAGAGAGAGAGAGAGAGAGAGGACTCACACTGAGGGCGGCTTGGCCATTGCCGGCGCCGACGTCCCGAGCGAGGGAGTGACGAGGAGTGCGAGAAGCGAGCATGGAGTACTAGTGTGCCGAGTATGTCGGACGAGTGTCCACGTACATCTCCGCTTGCTTGTCGAACAGACCCCCATCTCCCTCTCCCCTCCCGATCTGCCTCTGCTCGCATTGCCCTTGCCTTGGATCTTGGTTTCTGCTCTGTTCATTGCACTCCCTAATATTCAACTCTAGACTTGCCCGATATTTGAAAAAAAAAGTTGGGAAATATTAACAGATTATGCGATTTTCTAATCATCATTTCCTCTATATTTTAATTGCACTTTTTAATCAAAGGAATATAGTGTATATCCATTTATTACGCTTTTAGTTTATTGGGGTATATTACCAAAAAAAAATAATCCTAAACATATTATATGAACACCAATTCAGTCTTAAACTATAAATCTTTTGACAATTTACCAATATAATCCTTCCGATCAATTTTGATAAAAAAATTGACGACAAATACCGTCTGTACTAACGTGAATAATTTTACAATTATTTTTAATCTTTCATATTTTTTTCCATTGTGGTAGGTGAGGACAGGGCTTGAAGCCTTCACTAGACCTTAGCAATTGCCTTCCCTACGATTGGCAAGGCCTGCGACCCTTGCCAGTAGCTAACTATACCAAGTAGAATGATGTCTGTTTTACTGGTTTCGGTTAAAATTAGCCAAAAAGTCTATATTGACAAATTGTTGAAATATTTATAATTAAATTGGTCAAATTGAAAAGTTCAAAATTATATTGACATTTATATAATAGACTTATGATTTATATTTGTATTTCCAAAAAAAAAAAAAAAACTAAATGGAAACTTCGATCTCAAACTTTTATGAAAGAATTCCCTAAACACTCGTGCCTACATTTCTACTGTTAATATAGCAAATTCACCGGCTAACTATTGATAACTTCCCAATTTGAGTTCAATAAAATCAGCGAGCATTCTATATAGAGCACTCATCTTTCCATTATAATAACAATTTATGTTTGTATTCTCAAAACGATCATATCTTTACACATGATTTTTCTTCCATATCGTAGGTTTGTCCATCAAGCCAAGGACCGTACATTTGACAATAAATGAACACAATAACAGACATAAAGTTAATATAAAGATCTTTGATATATATTGGCCGCAAATTGAATACTGCCGCCTATAAGATGACACCAAATCATTATGCGGATCTCATCTTCGTTTATTATGAAAGTTATTGACATAGGAAATGAAAACTCTAGACGGATTAAGCGATAGCTTACACGTCGACCCAGCAACTCATTGTTTTTCTTCGGCTTTTGGATGTACACGACAAACGCGACAGGATCAAACGCCACAAAAGACAGAATTACACGGTAGGTGCAACTCTGGGCCAGAGAAATGCAAACAAATGAAGTGCAAGACTTGTTGGGACATCTTCCTCATTCGAGATCAATCTTGACAATGAAAGGGCTAGAGAATACACCTAGAGAGGGGTGAATAGGTGTATGTAAGAATTTTCACGCGGGACTTAAAAGATATTTTGATTTTAGAAAATATTGGTCATAAGACAGATTTTAACTTTAAACAAATGAACAATTAGTAAGCATGAATAAGAAGTTCGGGGATAAGAGAAAATAAACACGAGTTTATAGTGGTTCGCCTAATCCAGCTACGTCCACTCTTCTCATGCACCGACGCCACCCACCACCGGCTGGATTTCACTATGAATCAAAAGAGTCGTTACGTATCACGTCCCTGATTTCACGGTGTAGAGACTTTGCTACACTTTCTCAAGGTTTCACAAATGTCTAAACTCTCTTTTGAGTACAAGTTTTCGCTCAACAATTGAATCAACAAAGAATAAGGAGCTTGAGACTTTGGAATTTTTCTATTACGCACACACTCGAATAACTAGAACTTCTTCCTTATATACTCCTCCATGCCTTCATGTCCGTTGGCACTTTCCAAAGGAGTTTTTCCAATCTACCCGTTGGACAGAATCAATAAGGAGATATCGAGTTACTTAAGGAATGTGATAATAGCCCACCAATCTCGCTCGCCCATACAATCGGGATCTAGGTTTCCATAAGTAGATCCTTCCAAGTATACTTCGCCAATCAACGAATCCAATTTCTTCGTATCGAATTCAAAACGAATAAAAGATCTTGAGATGCTATCTCCAGCCGTGAGAAACTTATTTAGTCGCTCGAATCAAATCCTTAAATAAATACTCAATTCTGGATAAGTCTTCTTCGTCGGTCTAGAAACCGTCAATGAGGGCGGAGACTTTAAAACTTGAGTCCGGGCGGTCTTCAAACTTTGACGGAAGAGTCTGCAAGTCTTCAAACTGGGCGATGGAAACGTTTTGTCAACTTCAAAACAAATAAGGAGGTTTTCTCCAACAAACAATAATTCCGAGATTTGTTTGGCTCATTGGACTTGAGGAGCCCTAGCTAGCCAAAGTGCATCTGGTTTAATCTAGTGCATCGTTATCAATTTTAATAGTCAATTTAATATAGAGGTTACTCTTAACTTTGCACGATTTTAACAACAAACTAATGCAGATTTTGGTGTGCGTGTAAGATATTTGGTCAGATTCATTTTGCATGGTCTTTGCTCTCAGTGTTATTCTATTCTTGTTCAGTTGAGTAAATCCATTTCCATATGATAATGTGTGTACGCGCAAAATGTGTTGACATTAATCTCAAGGAATGTCATTCCACGATGTTTTAGTTTCGTCACTAAAATTTTTATGGGGCCGTTTTATTGGCTAATCTAGCAAACTCCATGGCAATCTAGTGCAAAACTTTTTTGAAGAGACAATCAGAATGATTTTTTTTTTTTTCCAAGGTCTGAAAACGTAAATGCCATTCCCTTAGAAGTATTTAGTGAATACAAGTTTAAAACTTCAGAGCAAATCAAGTTCCAAGGGGCTTGAGGTGGATAAATAGTCCAATTACTAGGACTTTTCTTTCATTAGGCTTTGGCGCCCTAATCGGCTATTTTGTTGGACTCCCTGCTGCAATAGGCTAACTTAAGGCCTGAAAAACTCAACATCATATAATATTCTCTCCCAATTAGTGCATCCATTGCACTTCCTAGTTCAGTTGATTTGTGCTTGATAAGGCTCTTATTAGATCTGCATTGTCGGACTCAAGACTTAAACGAAGCTTCAGTTCATGCGGAAAGGGAGAGGAAGATTCGGATTTCCACCGTAACTATGCACTCCACCTGCGCGGCCGAGCTAGCATGTGCTAATCTCGCAAATCCGTCTACCAATCAACCCATGGAGTCTCGACAAATGCAGGCGATGGCTGCTTCCAACGATTCGGCAACAAAGGAACCGTCATGTTGATCTTCAGAGTGCGTGGATCGGAGATACTTGAGAATGTGGGAAATAAAGCACAAAGAAAATAGCAGACGTTTCATGACATTTCTATGGGAAAAAGAAGGGCCCAATTGCAACCCAAACCCACAAGAGAGAATTATCTGGTTCAGGTTTTGCCTCTGCGATGCTTGTTGTTCGCTGCTATGTGCGCACACGACATCACTGGACGCGTTCGCGATAGTTCGAGCCCATCGAAAAATTCACGTGGCCTTGTATGCACTGCTCATGAATCAAAAACCCTCATAAGATTTAATCATAACCTTGGACATGTGTCATAACCTTGATTTGCAACTGCGAGAGATTGGTCGTGCAAACATCAAGATCCTCGCATTAAAATTCATGAACTGATGGAAGTTCTAAAATTGGATTTTGAGTTGTCATAAACAGCACATTGGAGTTGATAGCGGCTGATCTCGTACCTACCCGCTCATCACAGCTTCTTTTGTGTAATTCAAGCAGTATCGAGCATGGGAAGTGTAACTACCCCACTCCATCTCACACGAGACAAATCTTCAAGGAGTATCCGGTTTATGAAATTCGTGGCTCGTATGTATCACTTCAGAAACGCTCATGAGTCATGCTTGCACCGCAAATTCCACATACGTATTCGAGCGTACACAATAAAATATTGTTTCGATCACAATAAAATATTGGGACAACCAGAAAATTATTAGTCTTGTAATTTGTTTCGATCACAATAAATATTAGGTACACAATAAAACAACTAAGAAAGTCAAATATTAAAGAGCATGCACAAAATATATATCACTTGGGAAGGATTGGGCATCAACGATCTTTCGGCTGCTAGCCATAGTCATCTCGCCGCATGTTTTGAAGGAAAAAAGAAGCCAAGTACACCATTCTGTTCCATCACTCACCTCCTCTTCGGCCTCTTCATCAATGCCCTCTTTCTTGTCCTCGTTGTTGCCATTGCATTCGCCTTCGCCTTTGCCTTTCGCCTTCCTCCTTATTGTCATTGTCCACAGAATGAACCCGTGGAGGCCCGCGAGATAACCACAGAATCTCTTGCGCATTGTCGTCCTAGTAGCCATCATCATCCTCGCCGTTGTAGTCACCCTCGTCACCAGCTTTATCGCTATTGTCTTTCGTGTCGTCATCGTATTCATTGTTGTTGTAGTCATCACCGTCATCTTGCTGAGATTTGAAATTATCATGTTCAAGGTGGATTAAACATCTTAAGAAGAAAAGGTCAAAATCCCCAAATATCATATTACTTTACATTAATCCCTAGTTTGAACACCCAAACTCAAGCAACTAACAAGAATCAACATAATCTCTTAATTCTATCCAAATTGATTTATAGAAAATATTGACGTGACTTTTTCCTAGCAATTAGTTGGTCCTCGGATTTGGAGAAAGTAGGGCAAAGCAAAGGATAGAGATGTGCAGAAAGCCCTTCTTTGATTTAAACCCGACAGTTAATAGATGCAACAAGCTTGCGATTAACTATCCCTAGATTTAATTTCAGCTTTTCAAAAGATTCACATGAGTTTTGAACAGAGAACAGTCAGTTGAGTTTTAGGTTGTTGTCGTCTCTTACCTCTTGTTCGCCTTCTTCATCATCCCTCTCCTCATCCTCATCCTTGCCCTCATCGTCATTGCCGTCGCCATAGCTGTCGTCACCTTCGCCTTCCTCATTGAAATCGTCATTCTCAACATTATCATCCACGGAACCAACCGGTGAAGGCCCTCGAGATGATTGAGAAAGCTCACGCATAATGTTGTCCTCGTAATCCTCACCGTCATTGTCCTCGTCCTCATCATCCTTGCTATGGCTGTTGCCGTCACTTTCGTATTGACCTTTCGTCGACGTCATCATTCTCATTGTTACCGTCCACGGAACCAACTGGCGAATGCTCGCTAGACAAATGCGAAAGCCGATGCACATTGTTGTCCTCGTCATCCTCACCATCATCGTCCTCGCCCTTGTCGCCCTTGCTATGGCTGCTGATGTTATCTTCCCATTGACCTTCCGCGACAACATTGTCGTTCTCATCGTTACCGTCCACGTAACCAACCAGAGAAGGCCCGCGGACGAATGCAAAAGCTCATGTACATTGTTGTCCTCGTCATCCTCACCGTTATCATTCTCGTCCTCGTTGTCCTTGCTATCACTATTGCCATCACCTTCACATTGACCTTCCTTGTCGACACCCTCATTCGTATCATTATTGTCCATGGAACAAACCGGCGAAGGCCTGCCCGATGAATGCACATTCTCATCATCTTCGCTGTCGTCATCCTCATTGTCCACATGCACATGGTTGTCGTCATCATCATCCTCCTTGCCATCATCATCATCTATATGCACATGGTTGTCATCGTCATCATCCTCCTTGCCACTGTCCTCGCTATTGTCATCCTCCCTGCCGTCAACCTTGTCACCGTCCTCATGCTTGTCACCATCATCTTGCTGAGAGAGGGAGGTTCAAAAGTATCATATCTAATGTGGATTAAACATCTTAAAGAAGATGATAGATTTCCCAAATATCATATGACTATAATCCTAAGTTTGAACACCCAAACGCAAGCACCAAGCAAGAATCAACATAAAGGGATTCCCTACAATTAATCCCCCTAAAAATGCTTTATAAAGGATCTATTGAACATATGTCTATTAGAATCAAGCAACATTCACATATTCACATATCTTCATTCCCTCAAAATGAAGAAAAGAAGGAAAATCTGACTCTAGAGACAAATGAAGAAAAGAAGGAAATCTGATCCTGGAGACAAAAGTGAATATTTGCAAGGATCAAATACTGGTATGACAGTTGTCGAAAATGGGTCAGGTTGGTGTCATAGCTTGTTGTGTTAACCCTCAACAAAGATGGTGACCGAGGATGTTGCTCGCTTGATTAATGGCTGGTAGGTTGTTTGTGGCAATAAGGGTGCTAGCACCATTAGACACCTACAAGGGTTGGCAAGCCCTCGTTTGCAAGCGAGGGCCGACGGCCCTCTCACGATACGCAACGAGGGTCGTAGGCCCTGCCGATGCAGCCCGACAGTCTTACCTTCTTTTTCAAAAAAAAAATATATATATTTTAGCTTTGTAATTCTTTTAATTCTTATCCTCTTTTCTTTTACCTTCTTTTTTCCCCTAATTGTTATCTTCTTTTTAAATAAAAAAAATTATAGCCGATTTGCACCGAGGAAAGCTTAGTGAGACACCACACTACCGTGAACACACCACACTTAAGCAAACTCAGAGGATGGATGAATATAACTTCACTAGAGAGAGCTCACTCTTTACTCTACAATTTTGGCCATGAATACAGTATAGCATCTATATCAATTGATTGTAGTAATATGAGGAAATGCGGTTAAGCAAGTTGCTTATCACACTAGATTGAGAAGTTGTAATTGCCCTATTTATGCTCATGTGAAAGATGGCACTCAAGCAAGGAGATACATATTCCTAAACTATGCATTGGCACCAGAGACACAAGATATGGCACAAGTATGAGTTTTTAGCTAGAGTTATGATAAGCGAAGATGTTACCTTTGACGAGTTTGCTCTATCTTATAATAGGAGAGAGCAACCAATTGTAAATAAAGATCTAAGTGGTGTACACATAAATAAGTGGAGTTGCAAAAAGAGTAAAAACGTTAGCAGATTGTCGATGAAGTGATAGATTTTGTAGATTTTTTTAATATACTAAAAAAAACATGTAAAATGTTAATCATGACAATTAGATTCTAAATAGGAATAGAAAAAATAGAATAAGAAAGAAAGGAGCCATCACTTTGTAATCGAATGATGGAGGGAAAATCCTTATAAGGTAAATAGGGTGGATTTAGTTATATTCGGGGTAAAAATAGCACCAACCTTGTTTTAGGTTCTCTCGTGAGTTTTAGTTTAAGAAAACAGTACTAGAGAATGCAATATTGAGTAAGGATTGGGTGGAATCGAAGGTTGGAATCAAGAGATTATTTTTATGTTAGAATCTCCTAGTTTGCAATGGATCTATCATTGTTATACTTCCCGTGGATCTAGATCACTCTTTGAACTAAGCTACGCAAATTGTGGTGTGTTAATCTATTTCTTATTTAATTTTCTGGTATCTTGTGATTTTGGTAAATTGCATGATCCTATTGCAAATATTGATTTTAACAAGTGGAAAAGGAAGACATGAAGTTTCATCCTCCATTTTTTAAGGTAAAAATAGGCTCAACGTCATTGAGTAATTGTGATAGCACAAAATGAACCAAAAGCACAAATAGGAAGAAGGAGAGTATGAATTCTCAAATACCTGGCCTCATTTCCGAAGTTGACACACATATAGCAGATGAAAATTTCTAGTAAGATGGGGATTTTTATGTGATTATCCCTGGTTGCACATTTTAAAATTATTTTTTGTCCCTCTTCACTATAATAGAACAGAATTAGAAAGCGAATAAAGCAAAAGAAACAGTGATGATCCATAAATAGAAAGGAGGCGCACTTGTTCCAATAGAAGATCCCTTGTTTCTGTTTTTGTTTCATAGTCGTAAAGAGTTGTTTCAAATGTTGAGCCCAACGCTCGTGCTGGGGCATTCAGAATCTTCTCTTTGTAAGACTCCCAAGTGATGCTTGAATCATTTGGACCAATGTCCAATAACTCTCCACAATCCCTCATTTGAATCTGGCACTCCTTTGGTATTTTTGAGCTTGATACATCAATTATCCTTTCCATTGATCTGCACCTATAAACTTTCAACTGCTCCAAATGCTCTAATTCGTCCACGCCTCTACAACTTGGAGGCTCTCACACTCTACAATACCTAACCGCGTCAAGTTCTTCAAGTTTGACAAACCGCCTATCCTTTTTAATGAAGTGCACCCTTTGACAGAAAATACTCCCAATGATTTGAACATACAAGCAAATTGAATCTCCTCTAGCTTTGGGCACCTCAACAAATGGAATACTTGAAGCATCTTTAGAAAGCTTGAGACAATGGACACTTTCCATCCACCATTAGTCAACTTGGTAGCTTGTAGCTCATTACACCCTGGCTCCTCCGATGGATTAACAAACCTCTCTAAAGATCTGCAGTCCTCAATACATAATTCCTCCAATGATATTAAGGCACCAAGAAATTGAACTTCGACTAGCTCGGTGCAAGAAGACACCTCGGCTTTCTCGGTTTTCTTAAACCTGATGGAAAGGATAATTTTTGACGAGTTCACACATTCGATGGTCAACATTTCCAATTGAGGAAGCCCGTCTAGTTGTACTTGTTTCACTTGAATGCGATCGAGCTCTAGAACTATCAAGTTTGATGGAAGTTGTTCGAGGGATTCAAAGTCTAATCCATACATAGTAAGTTTTTAGGAGAGAAAGGGAGCCCAACTTTGTAGGCTGCGCGCGGACATTTAAAAGGCACAAGTGCTGCTTCCTCAATTTGGATAACCTCCCTATCCACCGTAGATCACAAGCTTTAATTATATTTGATGTGGCCTTAGATTCGAACCATCGGATAGAAGTAGTTCAACTAGATTAGTAAGATTTGAGAGGTTAGGCACTTTCTCGCAATGAACTAGATCTCAACCGTAGAGTGGTCAAACTTTTAGGGAGCTCCGGCAACTCTTGGAGCTTATGACAATGCTCTAAGTCCAGTGTTTGGAGGCGACGAAGCTCGCTCATTGTACCGGGCACTTTCACAATCGATGTGGATGATACATTGAGAGATGACAAGCTTGATAGGCTTCCAATGGAATCTGTAATACCGTAATAGGTGTGTGAGACACATCCAACTTCATCAATGACCCTAGTTTCAAAATTGATTTGGGGAGTTCACTCAAGCTATCACAATTCCTAAGAGAGAGGTGCTGAAGATTTGGTAGCTCTCCAATTTGTTCGGGTAATTTTTCAAGATTTCGACATGACTCAATACTCAAATCAGTCAACAAGTAGTTTTCGATAGAGCAGCCAATTTCCATCAAAGATGAACATTTAGAAATACTCAACTTCTCTAAAACCGAGTATTCAAAAAAGGTTGGTGTCCCGTAAATCGACATATTATTCTCAAGAGTGAGAACCTTCAATTTCCTCCCATCCTACAAAAGCAAATGAAACATCGGCATGGACAATTGGATGTCTAAACAAGAAATACATGGGAATTTAGGCTCTCAACTTGGATCATTTGTCCTTTGATCCTCTCACTAAATGAGAAAATTAGACTACAAATCCAATGAATTTTTTTCCTTGAATAAGAAAATTAGACCGATAGGGAAATTGACATACCTTGATCGGGCCCCCGACATGATCATCCGTGAACCCATGGCCAACGAAATTCCCCACAACCACATTTTCTAGATGCAAATTGGTTGCCTCAAAACGTGGATGACGTTCAGAACTTCTATCGGGGTAAAACAAACTGATCCATTTCAATTTGGAAAGACAGCCCGCAAAGTCGCCTTGGCAGGTTATGTTATGCAACCACAAAGCAGCCGAAGATGTGGGAAACGTTTAATTTCCTCCGCAAAGTGATAGTTAAGTTATCATCAGTCCTGACCAATTTGTCAAATCCAGTGCTTGAACGCTACTCTTGATCTGCCAATAAAATTGAGGAGCAGGATCAGGAATTTGTCAATATTATACGTTTTTATTCCATTGAAGAGAAGAAAAAATGGAACATAAGAGTAGCTCTCATTTTAGAAAGACGAATCCTTAATTATGAACACAAAGTATTAAATTTGGTCACCACATTACCTCTATTGATCTTAATTCGTGAATGATGTCGTCTGGAGCCCACAACCCGGAACGCTCTTGATTAGCAATTGTCCTTCCAAGATCTCTAAATTGATCATGCATCCAAAACTTATTTTCGTCTAAAACCTTTATAGTGCATTTGTTAATAAGGACATCAATAGCATACTGGGCTAAACCCACAGTCTTTCCACACAAAGAATGGATTAGTCTTATCTTTATCAATGAAAAAGCATGCAATATCAAGGAATATTTGTTGCTGATCCATTTCTAAGGCATCATAAGTAATCCTTAGCTTTCCCAAGACATCGCTAGTAGGTGTTTTTCTTAGCTTCTCTAGCATCTCTTGCCATATTTTTTCCTCTTTCTGAAGAAAAAGCAATGAACCTATTGCTCGAAGAGCTGAAGGTAGTCCATCCGTAGTAGAGACGATGTCTTTTGAAGTGTCATATAGTTTGTCTGGAGGAAAGTCAGCATCAAATGCATGCCTGCTAAAAAGTTGAAGTGCGTCTTTGTCGCTTAACACCTCCATTTCATAAGGCACAATTTCATACTTCAATCCCCTAATTTTTGTAACACTTTTGTCCCTAGTGGTAACAAGTATCCTAGTACCATTGTACAGAGAATCAATTCCAATAAGGTATTCGATTTGGTTTCCCTCATCAACATCATCCAATACAACTAGTACCTTCTTGTTGCAAATTGTTTCTCTAATCGTATTGATTCCATAATCAATGTTATCAATGTTGCGAGCCACTCTAGAATTAGAGATATTAGATAGCAATTGTTCTTGCAACTTGACTAAGCCCTTGGTTTTTGCTGTTTCCCTTACACCATCAAGAAAGCTACAGTTTTTGCCAAAGCGAGGACATAGTTGGTTATAGATGATCTTGGCAAGTGTTGATTTACCAATGCCACTCATCCCATAAATTCCAATAACCCGCACACCACCAGATTGGATGTCCAATAAACCATTTATGGCTGCTATTCGATCCTCCATTCCAACTAAATCTCTAGTAACTTTTCTTTGTCTTGTCTTGAGCCTAACCACAACCTCCACAACAACAGCCTCGATAAGATCCCCATCGCTGCAACAAAGTCGAACAGTTTCAATTGTAAAGAGGCAAAAATTCGTTTAATTGCACGTTGACCAACCATCTACTAAGTTAGGTTGGGAACATGAGGTTAAAACTATTCTGGAGGGAAAACTCTCGTTAAAAAGAACCAAAAAGGAGTATATAAATAGTGGTTTTTATTCAAATATCAAACAATTATTTGTTGAATCCCTTTCATTAGATCAATTTCATAAACTAATCAGTTAAGTGATGAAGCCAGGAATCTCATGTTGACACTTTCTTATTGCATGTGAGAAATAACACAACGTAAGAGACCAATATAAAAGTAGTGCAAGCAAAAGGTACTTTTGCGTTTTACCGACATAATAATACTAAACTAAACAGCACTAAGTTTTGTAAGTTCATTTTATTTGAATGTTCATCGTGTTCGAAGACACTAAACTTTAACTCTACCTTATTATTTCACTTATACACACGCACGCATGCATGCACGTGGCACGCTCTTGTGTGAGGTTTACCCGGCAGTTTACTTTTCATGATCACTCTACCTAGTAGCCATACGCGTTACCACATGTCTATATATATATACACACGCACACACGCACGTGGCACGCTCTGTGTGAGGTTTACCCGGCAGTTTACTTTTCATGATCACTCTACCTAGTAGCCATACCGCCCATGGCCGACGAGGCTCGACCTTGCTGAATCGCGGCCCGGGCGGTGGCCGGGCGAGGCTCGACCTTGCTAAATTGTGGCCCGGGCGGTGCCGTGAGGCTCGCCCTCGCCGACTTGGCAAGGTCGAGCCTCGCCGGCCATGGGCAAGGCTCGACCCTCGCCGCCTGGTTGGAGGCCGCCTTGCGCCGAACCGGCGAGGGTCGAGCCTCGCCCATGGCCCCGAGACTCGACCTCGCCAAATCGCAGCCTCACCGGCCATGGGCGAGGCTCGACCCTCGCCGGATCCGGCCATGGGTGAGCCTTGCCGCCCAACGCGAGGCTGCCCTCATGGCCACCGGCGAGGTGTGCGGGCGAGCCTCGCCACCATCGCCTAGCTGGTCGCGTGGTCGGCCGGTGGCCGAGGGAGGAGGAGAGAAGAAAAAAATAAAAATGAAAAATGAAAAAAGAATAAAGAAAAAAAAAATAAAAAAATTCAAAAATATTAAAATATTATTAAAAATTGTCCACGTCGCACCGATTAGGTCACGTCGATCGTCGGTGTCCAGCCAAGAAAAATCCCGCTAAAATTGGCCGGAAAAGGACCGAATCGGCACTAAGTAAAAAGGTTTAGGACTTTTTTGGCACTTTTCCCACATAATAAGTATAGGGGTATGTAAATAAGTGCTTCTTATTTAAATATCTAACAAATCTTCGTCGGATCTCTTTTGTAGATCAATTTCATAGACTAATCAAAAGGTAGATTCTAATCAGTGATGGAGCCAGGAATCTAGTCTTGACTCTTTATCATTGCATGAACGCCGCATAAGCAACCAATGAAAAAAACAGTGTAAGAAGAAGTGTTCTTGTTGTTTACTGAAATAAAAATTCAAAACAACATTAAGTTTTATAAGTTCGATTTTCTGAATGTTCATCGCGTTCAAAGACACTCAAAATTTATTCGCTACCTTATTATTTCAGTTAAAACAAGAATTTAAGGGGGTGCATGACAAAATTTCTGTTCCAGAAATAGTTTCAACGTAAATGATTTTTCATTTCTATTTTAAGAAGGTTTAAGCGAAAAAAAATAAGTTTGATAACGACACAAAATTTATACTCTAAAAATGTAAATTCGTTTGATAACGACACAAAATTTCTTCCTTTCGGACGGCGGAGCGACGACCAGGCAACCTTTAATATAAAAATAAAAATAAAATGATTTATTAACAAAAAAAATAAAGAAAAAAAAATAAAATAAAATAAAATAAATCATAAAAAATAAAATAAGAATATCATTTTATTTTAAAAAAAAAAAATCCTTAAAAATAAATTTATTTTATTTATTCTATTTTAATTTATTTTACGAATAAATTTATTTTAAAATGAATAAAATTTAAAAATAAAAATAAATTTATTTGGCAAAACACTCAAGACAAATAAAAATAAATTTATTAAATAAAAATAAATTTATTAAATTTATTTTTAATAAAAATAATTTATTTTTATTTATCATAAATAATTTATTTTTAATAAACTAAAAATAAAATGATAAATAAAAATAATTTATTTATTTTTAATAAATTTATTTTTAATTTATTTTTATTTTTAAATGAATAAAATGAACATTTTTATTTTTATTTTTAATAAAATGATATTTAATTAAATTTATTTTTAATAAATAAATTTATTTCGATTAAATTTAAAATAAAAATGAATAAATATATTTTTATAATATTTTTATTTTAAAATGATATTTATTTATTTTTAAGGATTTTTTAATTTATACATAAAATAAATATTTATTGGTAAAAATAAAAATATATATCATTTTATTTATTTTAATATTTTCATTTTAAAATGATATTTATAAAAATAATTTATTTGGCGACCGGCGGCGGTGGTGCCGAGGGCCCGACGGACGGTGGTCGGCGGCGACAAATGAAGGACCAATTGACGAACGATGAGAAGAATTTTTATTTCGATTTATTCCGTAAATGAGTAAGTAGAAAATTTTAGCTTCGATTTCTCTTTTTCAAACCTATTTCTGGAATAGTAAATCTATTAAAAAATAAAAACCGAATAGGTTTATCAAACCATTTCTCTTCCGAAATAGTGTGCAACGTAAAACTATTTTCTAACAGAAATTTTAGTTATCATGCACCCCATAAGTGTCATGTAACAAACGGGATGGGACCAAGTTGGATTAAAGATCGACATAAACTTCACCCTCAAAACTTTAGGAGCTTGATGAATAGTATACTTGAACATCCACTTCAAATTTAAGTTGAAGGAATAGAGGAACAAAATGTCTGATCTTTAAATCAAGTAGAAGAACCAAAATTTCTACAAAAAAAAAAAAAATAGAATAATCAAAATGTAAATGCGTGATGAATTACGGCAATATTAGATTTACTTATTTCTTTTGACATGGAAAGAACTTCATAAATGCAACTGAATACAGTTCCATGATTAAAATCTCTAGCATACAGTATAAATCTTAGCACATATATGGATCAAGTTAGTATAAAAAAGATGAAGCCAAGCCAAATTTTTATACACTTGAAATGAGGTCAAAAACGAAATTTTAATTATCCTATTAGGTCAGAAATTTTTTGGATATCCCGTAATTTAAAAAGTTCAAAGAAGAAATTGAGACTTCCTATTTAAATCTAGAGAAATTGAAGTTGGCAAATAATTAATGAACTTTATTAGATCTATTGCTTGGTTTGTAAAAAAATTCTTTCACGTTTATGGTTAAATGATTACCCTTCATATTTCTCCAGCTCCCATCCCTGGATGGTATCGACTTCCTTGAGAGCCTGTCTCCACGTCTCTACTTCCTCTGTTCTGAACTTCTTCTTCTGGTCCTCCATCTTTTGCTCCAACTCTAATATGGTCTTACTGTACAAATCCGTTTTCAATTTCACGTCATCAGGTTTCACGTTATAAAAGATGGGCAATATCACCTTCTTATTCCCATCTTCTTCAGGATTTGAGATATTCTCCACCATCTTCGCAAGCTCACGGAGGCACCAATGATGTGAAGCGTAGTTTGGGGAGAAGATGGTTATGTAGAGTTTGGAGACATCGATCGCTTGTAGAAGATTGCTACTAAATGTTTCGCCTCGTGGAAGCTCTTTGTCATCGATGAAAACCCGAATCCCAGCATCTTTCAAGGCGTGGTAGAGGCTGTTGGTGAATCCACGACGAGTATCGGGCCCACAAAAATTGAGGAACACCTCATACTCACCTCCTGAGTTCGCCATAGGAGTTCACTGCCCACTTGGCAGGGTGATCTCTCTCTTCTAGAATAAAGAGGAATTGCAAGGAGGATCAAAGAGACATGGTGAGATTAGATCACAACAACCTCACCAACATGAACTTGAAATTCAACAGAGTCAACACCATCAATGCCGGCAGATTCACCAACACTAGCAACAGAAATCAAGCAATGACGAGAGAAGGGCCGTTACACTGAGATGAGGGCGAGAGAGGGCGGCTAGGCCACGAGGGAGGGCCGGATGTGAGGCCGTGACTGCGAGGGAGGTCCGGAGGCGAGGCTGCTACCGTGATGCTGCGATGGATTGTCGGAGGCGAGAGCTCAGATGAGAGGCGATCGAGCGAGATGAAGGGAGAGAGTCGAGAGGGGAGGCTGGGTTTATTTCTTTTGTCTCTCCCCCTCCTCTCGGGTGAATTACCCTTCTTGGAGGAGTAGAAAAATTACAAATAAAAATAAAAACAATAGGGTTACCGGTCCGGTTCTGGTAAATTGGAACTTTCAAATTTTGGGAACCAGAAATTGGAACTTTATTGGGAGTTGTCCAAAATCGACAAATTCGATTATTCCCAATTTCATATGAAAAAAAAAAATTTCTTTATTTGTGATGTTTAATTTAAGTAATGCCTCTAGAACACTGGTTAACAAAATTCTAGTAAAACCACGTTACATTTCACGTCCACGACCTTGACTCTATTTGCCATCTAAAACGTGCATAGGTAACTTCCCAGCGGGTGCCCTTCCATTAGTCAATAAAGTCGACGGATTTTATAATAATAAGGTGGACAAAAAAGACCTAGAGTTATACCTTCTTACACGCCCAATCAAAAACGCGAATAGGCAACTTTCCAGCAAGTGCAACTACCATTAGTCAATTAAGTCGAAGACAATAAGTGGAGACCGAAGAAGACGGCGAGATTAGAGGTGTAACCTTTTCTTTATTTTTTTTTTTACCATAAGAGGTGTACCATTTCGCACGCCCAATTTCTTAGGAGTTTCTCCTTCGTGCTCGTCACATAACTCTGACTATGTAACAACTTCTGTTCTCAATTCACATTTGAACTTTTGGATTAAAAAATGATTTAATCATTTTTGTCACAAATCGGAAAGAAGTCAAGAAGAAAAGGGTAATAGGGATTTCGTATGATAGGAAAACTGTATGTGTTTCATTGATTTCTAGAGATGATACAATGAATGTATATATTGTACAAGAAAGTTCAATGAAAAAGAAATAAAATCTTCTGATCTTTCTAGTCCTAAAATAGATACATCTCCTATCAATTACAATCGAAATAGATATCAATCGAATCAATCGAATCCAGAACATATCTTCTTTCAACACTCCCCCTCAAGCTGGTGGCTTGTATATATCCAAGACGCCTAGCTTGTTTAGAAGATATGTGTGTTGTCTTTGACAAAGAGGTTTAGTGAAGATATCCGCAGGCTCTTCCATGGTCCCGATTCCTCCGGTTTCTATGATTCCTTCTTTGATCTTCTCTCGAGTAAAATGACAGCCAACTTCTATATGTTTCGTCCTTTCATGCAGCACAGGATTTGCCGCAAGCTTGAGTGCCGAATCATTATCACAGAAAAGTAATGTCAGACCTTAACCTGTACCCCAAGATCCGTGAGTAAACCTCGTAGCCATATTATCTCACAAACAGTCTTTGCCATAGATCGATATTCAACTTCTGCTGATGACAAAGATACAGTGGATTGTTTCTTCGTCTTCCATGAGAGCAGTGAATTCCCAAGCTTGATACAAAAGCCAGTAATAGATCTCCTACTCATAGGACACGTAGCATAGTCTGCATCACAGTAGGCCGTCATCTCCATATTGCACTTTCTAGAAAGAAGTATTCCCAATCCTGGACATTTCTTTAGGTACTTCACCACTTTTAAGGCTGCATTCATATGCGACTGCTTCGGACTATGCATGAATTGACTAAGAGTCTGTACTGCATAACAGATGTCGGGCCTTGTCATGGTGAGATAAATAAGTTTCCCAACAAGTCTTTGGTAGCTTGTCGGGTCCTTCACTAATAGATCATCAGAGGAAGATGTCCCAGCGTCATAATCAAAGCTGGTCAATTTGGCATTCTGTTCAATGGGAATAATCGATGGTTTGCACCCCGATAACCCCGCTTCGATATAATTTCCATCACAAACTTTCGTTGACTAAGAGAAATCCCGAGATCGAACGGGCTATCTCTATCCCAAGAAAATACTTAGGTGACCCTAAGTCTTTGATATGAAAAGACAAATGGAGATGATCTTTAAGTTTCTTCACAGCAGTAATCATCATTTCCCATAATAAGTATGTCATCAACATAAATCATCAAGTATATGACTGACGTACCTTTTGCCCAAGTGAACAAAGCATAATCATGCTTGGATTGCTGAAATCCAGCTCCCATAAGAGCGGTAGTAAATTTTGCATACCACCGTCGAGAGGCTGTTTTTAACCCATAAAGAGATTTTGCGGAGACAACATACTTTCGACTCCCCGGTCTCCGTAATCCCCGTGGAATATCCATGTAGATCTCCTCTTCCAGATCACCATGAAGGAAAGCATTATGGACATCCATCTAATGTAATGACCAGTCGCGGAAAGCGGCAATTGATAAGAAGGAACGAACCGTGACATCTTTGGCCACCGGAGAAAAGGTCTCATGGTAATCAAAACCTTCGTGTAAAACCCTTGGCCACTAAGCGGGCCTTGTATCTTTCCACGATCCATCTGCTCTATACTTTATTTTATAGACCCATTTGCACCCTATGGGTTTTCGATCGGGAGGCAACAACACAATATCCCAAGTATGATTATCAACTAAGGCCTTAAGTTCGCCTCCATTGCCTTTTGCCACCGCTCATCATGTACAGCCTCATTATAACTAGAAGGCTCCTTTTCCTCGAAATTCGACTAATAAAGCATAAATGGTCGACGATAAATGGTCGAACGATACATAGGAGGATAAAGGATATCGTGTACGATGATAGTGATGAGGAGACATAGTCTTTGGTCCATACGGGTGGACGAGTAGCTCGACCAGATCTTCGCGGTGCCTCATCCAATACTGGATAGGGATGATTCCTCGGTGTTTGGAGATTCTCCATGATTTGCCTCTTGAGATTCTCGCTCCATGAATGGCTGCTCAATAAAATTATCATGAGGAGATACAGCTGGTGATGAAGGCAAGTCCGTATCCACCATCGATGTCTTGGAGGAGAGTGAATAAGATAAGATTCTCCGTAAGATAAATCTTCTTCTCGATAGAAATTGATGGTTACTTCTCTCGTATCTTCAGACATAGAAGTAGTGTCTCGGAAAGGAAAACATTTTCATGAAAACCACATCTCTACCGACAAAAATTCTCCGGTAGATTTTTCATAAACCCGATATCCCTTTTTAAGTTAGGATACCCCATGAAAATACACTGTCGAGCACGAGGAGACATTTTATCCCGGGGACCTACTGTAGTCACATAGCATAAGCATCCAAAGACTCGAGATGGCTCAGATCTGGTTTCCTTCCATACAATAATTCAAAAGGAGTCTTTCCTTCTAGAATGCGAGATGGCATACGATTTATCGATAAGCTGCAAAGTAATAACACAATCTCCCCAAAATTGTTCTGGAATAGATGCTTGGAATTTAAGAGCACGTGCCACTTCTAAGAGATGGCGATGTTTTCGCTCAACTATCCCGTTTTGCTGTGGGGTATAAGTACAGGTACTCTCATGTAAAATACCATTTGAGGTAAGAAAAGAGTTGCAATCACCATTGAAAAATTCCTTACCATTATCGGTCTGAATGCAACAAATTGATTTTCCAAATTGGGTCTTGGATAGGGAAAGGAAAATTTTAAGGTGAGAGAAAACCCGACCTTTTGATTGTATGAGAAAAACCCAAGTCGCACGTGAAAAATCATCCACGATTGTAAGGAAAAATCTTGAACCATCATGATTTACCGTGCGATATGGTCCCCGGACATCAGCATGAATCAAGGAAAAATATCGTCTACTCGAGTCTTACTGTTTTGAAAAGGAACACGAGTTTGTTTTGCTAAAGGGCAAATGGGACAATGAGGACAAGGAAAGGAAGCAAGTATGGCCCAATCTTTGATGAAGAAGAAAATTCCTTTCATTTGCAACAATGTTACATAATGATTTATTGAATGTAAAGAAGGCAATTTCAAGTTGCCTGGAATACTACTCCAAAATAAAGTCCTTGATAGATTCTACCCAAGCCCATCGGGCTTGCCGGTCGAAAGGGCTTGAAATAGACATTTATCGAGTCAAAAGAGACATGACAAGAATTTTCTTCACAAGCTCGAGAGACGATATGAGATTAAATTGGAAGGTGGGAACATAAAGGACATTTTTTAGAGTAATGAGTGGACTAAGATTCATAGTGCCGAGTCATTCCAACATGTGTAGTATTTCCGTTGGGAAGTTGTACCGATATTGGAAAAGATAACCTTGTAACATTGGAAAAGAATTTTGGGTTGCAAATAATATGATCACTAGCTCTTGTATCTATGATCCATGCATCCTTTGAAATTGAGTTCATCGGGCAATAAGAAATACCGTGAAACGCCCTGCCTTGTCGAAGTGTCCAATTTCTTGAGCTTCCATTAGCTCTTGATATTCACCATGAGTAATTGGCTTGTCTGGCTGTTTTACCCATCACCCGAAAGACAGTTGAAAACTTTCCCTTTTCTTTTCACCTGGTTTACCATGTAATTTCCAGCAACTTTCTACCGTGTGATGTGGGCGTTTACGGTACTCACAATATAGCTTACCCTTCCCTTTGTAATTTTTTGCGAAAGAGGGAGGCCTGCTAAATGTAATGGGCTGTTGATCCTCCATACGGCCCTTCGGATGCTGAAATGAATTGCGCCCGTGGGCCATCGGCCCAGAAGGAATTTGGCCGCGTGGGCCTTCAAGGCCGTAGAAGCCCCCGCACGTGCAGCCGTTGGATTGGTGGGCGCGCGCTCCGTGGGCCGTCGATCCGGCGACCCCAAAACCGAGCGCGAGCCGTCCGATCGATGGAGCAGATCGTGACCATCCGTCGCCCGTATATAAGTTCTAGGGTTTTCTTGGAACCCTAGATTAGGTCTTTGACCTTCTCTTCCTCCAATGAATCTGTAGCGGGTGAGAGGAAACCTCGCCGCCGAGCCACCCTTTCGCCTTCCTTACCGAGATCTACCACTCTCGTTGGCTTTCCTCCCGGATTGTGAGCGATAGATTCGGCCAAGGCTTGGCATCGGCTCCATGGTTAAGATCTGCAATCGAAATGAAAGGTAAGATTCATTTAAAATGAGGAGAAATCTGATGGCTTTCTCCTCGTCTCGCATCCTTTTATATGTAAAATCGACTCGGCCGCCGAATTTTTCTTCGGCCGCTTCCAACTCGTTCCACGACTCAGCTTATTAAAAACTGCAGCAATGGGTCATGTTGCCTTGTTTTAAATCCGAGATCCAAGGGCGTCAAGGAGAAAATTTTTACTTGATCCATTTTTCCGTACATCTCCTTGATATTTTCCCATATTTGTTTTGAATCCTCCGTTGGAGGAAGACCAGCCGCAACTTCGGGAGCGATGTCTGTTTCCGATCCATGTTCGACTAGTTGGTTACATTTTCGCCAAATTCTTGCTAGTCGTTCGTCGGATGGAATCGGAACTGTCCCATCTATGAAACCCTCCTTGTCTTTCGTTACCAGAGCGTGCCGGAACTCGCGCGACCATCTTGAGTAATTGTCGGGTCCAGTTAACTGTTGAGCAACAAGTTTCGATCTCGGTCCGTCGGCATTGGTTGTGTAAAGAGGGTCGCCGGGCTCCGGCCGGTTGGTTCGGGCAGCGTAGATCCGGTATGGGAGGAATCCGGTGGCGGACTCGGGTAAGGGTTTGCCCCTAAACTCGATCCCAGCATCCTATTGAAAACCCGCATTAGAAAAAAGGAACCCGGATAGGGATTCGATCCCATACCCGGTCGGGTGATCCGCCCGTCATTTGTGAACCGGTGTTTGCGCTCGCCCCACTATTGGCTGGTAGGCCTTCATCGGTTCGTTCATTATTTCGAAATCCCGGCAATGATGCATTTGGGTGCGTCCCATAGTACCAAGGATTTGGTACCCATTGGTAAGGTTGGCCCGAATAGGGTTGCCCCAAATTAGCCTGAGCCGGAACAGGTATCCACCGAGGTTGAGGTTGGGATTGGATCCGTCCCGGGTAAAGTAGTGAGTGGTGCTCCCCGGATCTCGCGAGACTTGAGGTGTTGTGTCTCCTTCGACGATCACCAACTCCAGAGGTAAGTGCTGTTGAATTCTCCATATAGACAATCTTCTAAGAAATCTGCAGTAATTTTGTTTTGCAGATTAATCTTTCGAAAAGATTGAAGGACCTTCTTCCGAATGTCGTTACGTTCTGCGAGAATTGCAGCAACGAGAAGCAGAGAAGAATAGAGACTGTTCGTTCCGCAAGAGTTACGGTAAGAATAAGAAACAGAGAAGAAACAGATACTGATTTGTGCGGAAGACTATGTCGAATCAGCCGCTCCGATACCATGTCACAAATCGGAAAGAAGTCAAGAAGAAAAGGGTAATAGGGATTTCGTATGATAGGAAAACTGTATGTGTTTCATTGATTTCTAGAGATGATACAATGAATGTTTATATTGTACAAGAAAGTTCAATGAAAAAGAAATAAAATCTTCTGATCTTTCTAGTCCTAAAATAGATACATCTCCTATCAATTACAATCGAAATAGATATCAATCGAATCAATCGAATCAGAACATATCTTCTTTCAACAATTTTGAATATTCCACAGCTATATCTACGTTTGGACGTATTTAACAATCCAATTTGATATTGTAAAATTACAATATATCAGAATATGATTGAATAATAGCCTCCCAGATGACACATGGGACTCTAATACACTCTATTGACCTTTTTATCTCTCCCGTGAAGCTAAGACTTTGGGAACCCGCGAATCTACACACTTACCCAAATTGACTTTTCAATCGGACAACAAATGTACAACCCAACTGAAGTCTTAGCGTTTATGCATGGTCTCGCATAAGATGAGACTGTCTTAACCTCCCTTTTTAGTGTGCCTTGAACCTCTATACACTTACTCGGTTCCTCATATTGCATTTATAGAATTTGCAGCATTCAAAAATGCATCACCTAAGTACTGCCTCAGCATATATTTATCAATTCACCATCGAGTATTTGTTTTGATCTATTCAACTTAATAACTTGCCTTTTATTAGAATTGATTACATTTAACTACTCAAATTTTCTTATAAAATGTGTCTTTATATTAAAAAAATGATTATGCAAATCTTTTACCATACTTATTTCTTCATTATAACTATTAGGAGGTGAGCACGGTGTGGTTGGTACAATTTGGATGTCAAACCAAACCAAACTGCATAAATACAATTATAGAAAAGTGAAACCAAACTAAATTATATTATAGTCGAACCAATCAAACCAAATTATTTTTTGTGGATTAATTCGGTTTAATCATTCTTTCTTCTTTAATTTTTCCTCTTCATCTTTTGCAAATTCATGAAAAAAAAAAACCAAAACCCGCAGTTAGAACCATTCATGAATTCACACACCACGAAAATAGATAGCAAAAATAATTAATTAAATTAATAATTTATACAAAATGATTTTTCGGTTTGATTTGGCTTCGAAAAATTAAAACCAAACCAAAACACAAAAAAAAACATTATGGTTTCATTTGTGAACTTTTTTTTTCCAAAAAGGCACTTTTAAATTGAACCGAACTACAAAAAAAAAAAAAAAAAAAAAAAAAAAAAAAAAAAAAAAAAAAAACTATTCAATTCAATTTGCTCTAACTTGAACCATTTTTTACTCACCCCTTACTTTTCATTTCGCACAACACGTTGGTTCATGTACAATACCTATTTATAGTTGTGGCATATATACCGTTCTCCTACGATAGATATTTGTAATGCAATTTGTGCAATAAAAAAATTTGCCACTCGTGTCATTTTAAAAATCTCAAATTCATAAGTTCCATATGCGGTATGTCGCGACCAAAATTTTCGGGTTTGCCACCTAAAACTAGGTTGATGGACTACTAAGCTTTTAAGCTTAGCTCGGGCTCGAGCCCATACCAAATCACGACTTAGGGTTCTAACATGCAAAAACTTATTATCTAGGAGTCGCCACTAATCAGTTTAAGGTAGGTCGATTAGACACCTAAGTAAAATAACGGGAGGATTATCTTACTTCTACGAACCAGAGATTTTGGGTACGGGGATTTGGTTACACTAGACTATCCTAGTGCCCTTTCGGTACCATTTCTAAAAAAAAATGTTTTGCGGGGCAGCTTGTTTTGATTTTAATTGAGCTTCCTAACCATGTGAGGTGATCATACATGTGCGCATACCACCAATTTAACACATCAAGAAAGCAATTTAAATAATGCAAAAGCATACCTTAAAGCAACGAAAGCATCCGCAATGTTAAATCGTAATTCATATAGATAATCTTAGATATGATTTCTAATTAATACGCAATTTCAATTTTTTTTGTTTTCTCTTTATTTAATGAAAATCATGACTTATGCTAATAATCTAAAATGACATGACGACATTGACCTAAACTATATGACATGAAGAAATGCAATAATTAAATGCAATCTAAATGATCTAATTCTAATGACATGCAATGCGATGCAATGACATACCAAATTATTTAAACTAAAATGACATGCTTCATGCAATTTAATATGCAAGTATATGTCACGTGACATTTATTAAATGACTTAGTCTAATGACAAGAAAATTCTAATTAAATGAACTTGAATAAACTAAATGACGTGCATTTGATGTTTCTACTTTTAAAAATGCAATATATCCTAAAAATTGAAATTAACTTATGCAAAGACAAATTTTGTGTTTTCCTTTCATGAAATTCGAATGCAAAAATGGTCTAGCTAGATTAAAATTCTATCTAATTTAAACTAAGGATTAGATCATATTAAATCCTAATTTAAATTAAGACATTATCTTAATCTAAAATGCAATTTATCTAAAAGATTATCTAAATTAAAGATGAAACATGCCATTCTAACCTAATATGCACAATGATTTTTTTCTTTTCTTTATGAAATTCAAAATTAAAACTAACACATAATTAAACGTGCAATTTGAATAAAAACACTAACAACCTAAATGAATGCATTTTTTGTTTTTATATTTTCTAAATTCGAAATAAAATCCCTATTCTAGATATGCAAAATAACAAGAAATATTCTAGAATCAATTGAAATCCTAATTCAAATATCTTTTTGATTTTTCTTAGTGATTTTTCAAAACAAACATTAAATCTAACAAGCAGATATTCAAACAAATAAAGGATCAAAATATACGAAAAAAAATAACCCGTTATCTCACGGGTCAAATTAACGAATATTTTAACCCTGAACATCACGACAAGAAATCAAAATAATTAAAAATCTAATCCGAAATCTTACGGATCAAATTAATAATTAAATTAATTCAACAGTTAATATATCATAAACAAACCCTAAGAGTTAATACAATTAAAAAAATGACCCGAAATCTTACGGGTCAAATTAATAATTAAATTAAACCTTAGGGACAAATCCTAGAGATAATGCCTAGAAGAATTAAAACCTGAAACTCACCTTCACAAAATTCAACTTAAACACTAATAATAAAATTAACTAAAAGTAAAATAACATAAAATAATAAAAGGTAAAAAAAAAAAAGAAAAAAAAAAAACAACCTAAGGAAAAAATGGAGGGGGCACGCTCGTTGGTCCGGCCAAGGGAAGTCACGCGGCGGTGGGCGCGGGCACTCCGGTGAGGATGGAAGCGGTGTCGGATGGTCCGGCGTGGTGGCGCGGCTCGGGCGGAGATGCGCCGGATAGGGGTGGCTCTTGGGAAAACATGAACAACGAGCACCCAAGGAGCGAATTTCCATAATTTCTCCTTTTCCTTGTCTCCTCTCTGCTGTGTATTCTGGAAAGTGGAGGTATTGATATTGTTTGCAAGTAATGGAATAAATCCTCTGTGTTTCAATTATTCTTTCCTCCACTTTGACCGCCGCTTGACCTTTATTTTCTCCTTTTCAACAAATTCCCATTGAAAGGGACTCACGGCAGAGGCATTAGCTTGCTACTAAAGATTGGGCCCTCGAAGAAATCTTGACTCAACGATGCTGGGCTGACGTGGAATAACCGCTTGGGATTGCTGGAGTTCAGTTGAAAGGCCTTCTATGCTGTCTCAAGTTGACGACATTAACGACTCGAATAGAAGAAACTCGATGTCCCTGGCACATTGCTGAGGCGGTGAGAAACGTTGGAATAGCAGCGCGTCGAGCTGTTCATGGCGGGGAACGTGTTCTTCGAGCGGTACCAATGATCAGCACCACAACTCGTCGTCAGGATTGGGTCTTTGGAATAAGTGAGCTTGATGGCAAAAGGTGCACAATGGCATGAGGAAAACCATGATGTGAAGACCACATGCAATCGCCAGAGGAACTTCACGATTTTCCGCTAACTCACAATGGGACCATTTAAGAAGACAAAACTGCCGTCCCCCTCTTCTCTCTTCGCTCAATGTGCTTTTTGAATAGAATTCCTGACCTCCTTACGTGCGGCCGTTATATTCAATGTGTGGCCTCCGCAAAACCCCATGCGTTTACTTTATATGGCCATCGATTAGGGTTTTTAATTTTTCAAAAATCAATATCCACGAAGATCTTTTTCAAACGCAATATTCACTTTTCTGAACGCAATATCTGTTTCATATCTGCCCTATCCAAAAGTTCATATCTCGGCAAAATTTTGAAATCAATTTTCCCACGAGATAATTTTCTATCATTAAAAATCGAGCTTGGGCCAATTTGTTCGTTTCGCGGGCTTAGTCCAGCCTTTCAATTTGCATCTCAAAATCACCAATTTGAACCTATCCACGGCCAGTCAATAAATAAATGCAAGACATGCAAACTAAAAATAAATGCACCTAAATCTATATGCTATGCAATTGATATTTTTTTTTAGGGATAAAATTAACCCTAATTTTCTATGCAATAAGAAAATAAACTAAATCGCCAAAATTTAGGTGTCAACAGCTGTCCTCTTTGAAAGTGAGCTCATAGAGGTTGCCTTCAAAGATAAATTGAGACCTAAATTTTGACCATGCACATGCATTGAATGATTTTTTTGTTGTTTTTTTTTTTTTTTTTTTTTTTTTTGAATTTTTTTTTTTTGAAGGAATCCTATTTTAAAATGCAATTTATATGATGCATGGAAATGCTAATGCAAAATGAACCTACCGGAATAACTTACCTTCAAGGAGGGTAGAATAACTCAAGATAGATTGGTGTTACACGTCTAGGACCCGTACCATTCTACGGCCGCCCGAATAGTAACATAACTTTGTAAAGAAAACTGCTTTCCCGGGACCCGTACCATTCTACGGTCGCCTAGTATCACAGAATTTGGTTGTGTCTAGGACCCGTACCATTCTACGGTCGCCCGAATAGGGAAATAAAGTTTTGTCTAGGACCCGTACCATTCTACGGTCGCTTAAACGGGGTTACCTTCCGGGACCCGTACCATTACTCTACGGTCGCCCGAATAGGGAAATAAAGTTTTGTCTAGGACCCGTACCATTCTACGGTCGCCTAAACGGGGATTTACCTTCCGGGACTCGTACCATTACTCTACGGTCGCCTAAATAGGGAAATAAAGTTTTGTCTAGGACCCGTACCATTCTACGGTCGCCTAAACGGGATTTACCTTCCGGGACCCGTACCATTACTCTACGGTCGCCTAAATAGGGAAATATGTTTTGTCTAGGACCCGTACCATTCTACGGTCGCTAAACGGGGATTTACCTTCCGGGACCCGTACCATTACTCTACGGTCGCCCGAATAGGGAAATAAAGTTTTCTAGGACCCGTACCATTCTACGGTCGCCTAAGGGTTACCTTCCAGGACCCGTACTATTACTCTACGGTCGCCCGAATAGGGAAATAAAGTTTTGTCTAGGACCCGTACCATTCTACGGTCGCCTAAACGGGATTTACCTTCCGGGACCCGTACCATTACTCTACGGTCACCCGAATAGGGAAATAAAGTTTTGTCTAGGACTCGTACTATTCTACGGTCGCATAAACGGGGTTTTACCTTCCAGGGACCCGTACCATTCTGACGGTCGCCTGAATAGGGAAATATATTTTGTCTAGGACCCGTACCATTCTACGGTCGCCTAAACGGGGATTTACCTTCCAGGACTGTACCATTATTCTACGGTCGCCCGAATAGGGAAATAAAGTTTTGTCTAGGACCCGTACCATTCTACGGTCGCCTAAACGGGGTTTTGCTTGGCTAGGACCCGAACCATTCTTCGGTCGCCCATCGTCGCAATGGGAAAAATCTTTAGGGACAACTCCATCGAGTGTCAAAATACTCAAAAGTGAAAATACATGTACAACGACAAGTATTTAAAGTATAGATAGAGATATACTTACTGGTGACATCTCTGCGCTCATTAGGGATATGTCTCAGTAAAGATGGCCACAGGCTATGAAAGCACGCCAAGATAATATAAAAGGACTCGGGTTACGAAAGCACGTCGGGTCAATTTAAAAGGAGGGACTACGAAGGCTACGAAAGCATGCCAGGTCAATTTTAAAGGACACCGGGCTACGAAAGCACGCCGGGTCAATAGAATGGGGACTCGGGTTACGAAAGCACGCCGGGTCAATTTTAAAGGAACAACTTGACCGAGTCAAGTGTCGAGAATGGGCAGAGATATACTTACGATGATATCTCGATTCTTTGGGATATGTCTTCTGGAACTTAGATATCCCGTGGAGGCCTCTCACCTCCTGGTAGAAATAAATATTGGAGCATTAAGGATGCACCTTGAATACTCATGATGGTTTCTCATCTCCTCATATCATGAGGCATCTTGAAAAGAACCCGAATGTTAGGAGCTCTTGGGTCTTTGAGAAAACATTATCCGTCGACATGATTAGAGCAAAAATGCATTCACTAAAGAAATAAGCAATTAAGGCTATTCTGGAATGCAAACTTCAAAATCTCACGAAGCTTTTATCAATTCAATCAAGATTCATGCATAATGACTTTTTGCATCATCCGAATTTCCACTAGAGAGAATTATCGTTCAAGACAATTTTCACTCATGACATGGATTTCTTAAGAATACTAAATGAGAGGCTTTGAGTTAGAAAGGACTTTTACTCACTCTCATTTAGAATGGTTATTTTATGAGAATCACTCAATTTCATCATATCGACATGGGTCCGAGTATTCTCGCAAGCGGTACGATCTTACCAATCTAAGAGGTCTTTAACAGGGACCATAATGTGGGCTTGGCCAACGGCTTAACAAATGGACTCTTTGAGTCAAGGCTATTGAAAAGAGCAGTCTTGTAATCATTTCCGGGTTTATAAGTCAAGAACCCTGCAAAAATGAGAAAGAAATAATCCTGCTCGCACTTCTTCGAGCGATGCTTATAAACATATGAATTCCTACGTTAATTCAAGTGCCCTAATCTGAAGAGACTTTATAAGGGACGTAACGTAATTTTGGTTCATGGGTTGAGAAATGAAAGGATCATTAGGCTCAAAATGTGTGTAAAAGGTGAGAGTTGATGATCATCTTGGCATTGCCATCAATTTTCTTTTTCACCATCGGGGATTATCTTCATGAAGTGCCTCATTGATTGTAGAAACTCGACATTTGAGTTCTTTGAGTATTGCTCCATTGGGATTCAATTCTTGCAATTGACGGTCACCTATCTTGACTTTCTTTTTTTCATCTATGGGCATTGACCTTACTTTTACTGAGCACACCGCTTTTTCATGCCCCCCAGTTCTCATTGCATTTTTTTCACTTCTTTTTATGGGCATCGGCCTTGCTTTTACCAGCACACTTTTTTTCATGCCCCCTTAGCTCTATTTTGAATTCAATTCTTGCGCATAATGCATGCGTCAAGCAATTACACTTTAAATGACACTAGAACTTTTCAAGAGTCTTCATTTGCCTTTTGCCTTGCCCTAGTGTGGGGATTGATCATCAACTAGTTTTGCCTTGCCCCGGTGTGGGAGTTGATCATCAAGCGGGTTTAAAAGAAATGAAACTGCAGGCTCAAGTGGGCTATGCAAAGGATATAAGTGTATAGGATAGAGAAAGAAATGCTCTTCGTCATCCTAAGACACTTAAATTAACACATGAATTCAATGTAATAGCATGACTTGAAGATTGATGCAAGTGTGAGCAAGAAAATTTCAATTCATTTTCCTAACCTTATGATGCCATTTGATCTCTTAGATGCCCCGATGTGGGGTGATTCTTGACAGGGGTTATTTGAAAAGAACATCCATAAGTGTATGGGCTCAAAAAAGTTAAGCAATGGATCACCTGTAGTGTTTGGGATAGAAAAATGAATTGCCCCTCATCATTCCGGTTGCCGTACCTTTTGCGAGAGAACTCTTTACCTTATGGATATGAACTTTCCTACACTCATCTCACAAGTGTATGAATATGGGACTGTGTATAGGACAAGATTTGCCTTTCATCATCCCGACTCGTCTCATTTAGTATGCTCAATCATTGATGTCACTCTATTGAATTGTCTATCTTGACAAATCTCCACATGAAATTGGTGAGCTAAATCAATATGAAAATTTCCTTTTCAAAAGAGTCTAGCAACTTTAAGCATGAAAAGAGTTTGTTACTTCAAAACAAACAATTTATTGCACTCAAAACATGGTTTTAAGCACTCATTTAGGGGAATTGCTCCACAAAAGAATTGCCTCAACAATGGATGTCCTTGGATTGTCGCTATTATTCAAGGCTGAAAATCCACTTTTGCCCCCGCACAAGCGAACGTGCATCAATATGATATTATGCAACACCAAAGTAAATTCAAATTGCACGTCCATTTTGGCTCGGATCGAGATTTTATCTCAGTCATGTCATTACTAGAATTTGTAGTGCCCCAATTCTTCATCTGCAAGAAAAAGAACAAAAGTGTCAATTCCGAAATTAATTATATTCATGAACGCAATGTATCTATTTCATCCAAGACGGATGATCTTCTTTTGACTTGTTTCATCATTTTCTCATGGAAATGAGAAACTTCATTTGCCTTCGAAAATGACATCGACACCAATTATTATGAGAGGTGTCACATATCACACTTTGGAATCAAGATGATTTTCTTCACTCTTGGGAGATGTCATCACAATCGGCTAGGAAATGATCATTTGCATTCATGTCTATTTCCTTCGGATGTATGTTCCAAAATCAACGGGCGAATTATCACTGGAAATTGATGCATTATTTTCAAATGCTTCTCTCGTTATGCTCGAGACATGAAGTAAATGAATTAGAAAAAAAAAAAAAGGGTAACCTAATGCATGCTTTTGGAAATGGCTTGCAAAATGATTTTTTTTTTCTTAACAATGAAATGCTTTTTGTTTTTGAAAAATTTTTTGGGAGGAAACATGAGAAAGTCCAGCCCTCGGATTTTTCTCTGTGGATGATATTTTTTATGGTTGGATATCGTCATTGACCTGGTTTGGTATACCCCATCATGTCCTCAAAAATTGGAAATAAAATTGTAATTTCATTGAATAGAATCAAATGAATTACATTATTGGAATGAAAATGATGATTCCTAAACCCCTAGAAAGAGAAAAATTGAAAATGATTCCTAGAAAGTGAAAACGATTCCTAAAAAGCGATAGAAAATTCTCATGCAGGAGAATGTGCTAGGTTACTCTTCATGGTCCATTTCTTCCAGAGGTTCTTCGTCATTGGCTCCTATGACAAGGTCATTGAATAGACCTGTGATTCCTTCGGGCGTCATCGAGTTCTCTCTGTCTTTGGAGGTGTCGATCGTCCATGTCATCCCATCCACTTGGAATTATGTTGCGGGAGTCAAAGTAAAAGCTGGGAGGAGCCGAATACTTCACCAGGTAATCAAACTTGCCACTAGGCTGCCCCCAGTGTCCATCACTTCCACTTCATCTTGTCTCATCTTAGGGACATTGTCAGGCTTAGTTTTTTCAGCAGTGACCCACAGTGGATCATCTTCTAGGTCAGGCATATCATCATTGCTCATTTGGGTCTTGCCTAACGCTTCAGGACTACTTTTCCGAGAGAACAAAGGTGGGAGTCAAATCCGCTCGGAGGGATTGGATTTGAGCTATCATGAATTGCATAGAGGCGAGCAATTGCCGGAGTTGGTATTCCATAGCGAAGATACGATCACACATTTCAGTTTGGTCGGCCATTCTAGCTCTTGATCACCTAAGGAAAATAGGTGAAAATATGTAAGTACGAGGTGTAATGAGAAAACCAATCCATGACAACAATCTATTTTTTTAGTCAAGAAAAGTCCACATATGAAAAGGATTTTCTAAAAATGGACTAGGAAAACAAAGACATGGGATGCCCCAGTAGGGACGAATTTTTTTTAACATGAACTAGGAAGAGCCAAGACATGAATTGAAAACAAATTTCCAGTTTTTTATTTTCCAAATGGTTCGTTGCATGGCAATTTCCTCATTTCATTTTTAATTGACAAAGAAATTAAATTAATAACTTACCTAAATTGTCATGAACCGACCCAAAAATACAACAAAATAAATTGCATGGTATAGGGATAGAAGACTTACTTTACCAAGGAAAATCAATGGCAATCACATAGACACATCGCATGAGACGTGAGGCTCGACTTCTATCTAAAAGGCTTAACAAAGTGGAGCTAAGAGGGTGATCTGATCGTTGCAGTCTCGCATTAACTTCAGGTCCCCTTAACTCCGGGCTCAGTCGAATGGAATGTCCAATAGTCACGCAGTCTTGCGGATATGGACAAAACACATTTCGACACCATGAAAAACTTTCGGAGAAGAGAAGATCTACATAGCAGTCTCGCTTTGGAGGAAGAATACTTCTCAACACCATCCTAGAAATCCTATCGCAGCCCAAAGTCGGACCGCAGGTTGTGTGTGCAAATAGTGTAGTGCTAAAGCAATAAAGCATGCACAACGGTTTAAATGCAAACAGCACTTCTAATTAGGAAAAATAATGCATTCATCCCACACTCCAACCTACATGACAAAGGTTAGCAAAGACTACTCCCCTTATAGCTCCCATCTGCAAAAACATTTAACACCTTAAAAATGTTAGGGACGTACTGGAATCCTCGCTGCCAAACAAAAACATTTTTAAAAGAAAAATTGGCCTAAGTCCACTAAGAATTTCAAACTTATATCCCCAGCGGAGTCGCCAAGTCTGTCGCGACCAAAATTTTCGGGTTTGCCACCTAAAACTAGGTTGATGGACTACTAAGCTTTTAAGCTTAGCTCGGGCTCTCCCAAGCCCATACCAAATCGGGACTTAGGGTTCTAACATGCAAAAAATTATTATCTAGGAGTCGCCACTAATCAGTTTAAGGTAGGTCGATTAGACACCTAAGTAAAATAACGGGAGGATTATCTTACTTCTACGAACCAGAGATTTTGGGTACGGGGATTTGGTTACACTAGACTATCCTAGTGCCCTTTCGGTACCATTTCTAAAAAAATGTTTTGCAGGCAGCTTGTTTTGATTTTAATTGAGCTTCCTAACATGTGAGGTGATCATACATGTGCGCATACCACCAATTTAACACATCAAGAAAGCAATTTAAATAATGCAAAAAGCATACCTTAAAGCAACGAAAGCATCGCAATGTTAAATCAGAATTCATATAGATAATCTTAGATATGATTTCTAATTAACACGCAATTTCAATTTTTTTTTTGTTTTCTCTTTATTTAATGAAAATCATGACTTATGCTAATAATCTAAAATGACATGACGACATTGACCTAAACTATATGACATGAAGAAATGCAATAATTAAATGCAATCTAAATGATCTAATTCTAATGACATGCAATGCGATGCAATGACATACCAAATTATTTAAACTAAAATGACATGCTTCATGCAATTTAATATGCAAGTATATGCCACGTGACATTTATTAAATGACTTAGTCTAATGACAAGAAAATTCTAATTAAATGAACTTGAATAAACTAAATGACGTGCATTTGATGTTTCTACTTTTTAAAATGCAATATATCCTAAAAATTGAAATTAACTTATGCAAAGACAAATTTTGTGTTTTCCTTTCATGAAATTCGAATGCAAAAATGGTCTAGCTAGATTGAAATTCTATCTAATTTAAACTAAGGATTAGATCATATTAAATCCTAATTTAAATTAAGACATTATCTTAATCTAAAATGCAATTTATCTAAAAAGATTATCTAAATTAAAGATGAAACATGCAATTCTAACCTAATATGCACAATGATTTTTTTGCTTTTCTTTATGAAATTCAAAATTAAAACTAACACATAATTAAACGTGCAATTCGAATAAAAACACTAACAACCTAAATGAATGCATTTTTTTGTTTTTATATTTTCTAAATTCGAAATAAAATCCCTATTCTAGATATGCAAAATAACAAGAAATATTCTAGAATCAATTGAAATCCTAATTCAAATATCTTTTGATTTTTCTTAGTGATTTTCAAAACAAACATTAAATCTAACAAGCCAGATATTCAAACAAATAAAGGATCAAAATATACGAAAAAAAAAATAACCCGTTATCTCACGGGTCAAATTAACGAATATTTTAACCCCGAACATCACGACAAGAAATCAAAATAATTAAAAATCTAATCCGAAATCTTACGGATCAAATTAATAATTAAATTAATTCAACAGTTAATATATCATAAACAAACCCCAAGAGTTAATACAATTAAAAAAATGACCCGAAATCTTACGGGTCAAATTAATAATTAAATTAAACCTTAGGGACAAATCCTAGAGATAATGCCTAGAAGAATTAAAACCTAAAACTCACCTTCACAAAATTCAACTTAAACACTAATAATAAAATTAACTAAAAGTAAAATAACATAAAATAATAAAAAAAAAAAAAAAAAAAAAAAAAAAAACAACCTAAGGAAAAAATGGAGGGGGCACGCTCGTTGGTCCGGCCAAGGGAAGTCACCGGCGGCGGTGGGCGCGGGCACTCCGGTGAGGATGGAAGCGGTGTCGGGTGGTCCGGCGTGGTGGCGCGGCTCGGGCGGAGATGCGCCGGATAGGGGTGGCTCTTGGGAAAACATGAACAACGAGCACCCAAGGAGCGAATTTCCAGAATTTCTCCTTTTCCTTGTCTCCTCTCTGGTGTGCATTTTGGAAAGTGGAGGTATTGATATTGTTTGCAAGTAATGGAATAAATCCTCTGTGTTTCAATTATTCTTTCCTCCACTTTGACCGCCGCTTGACCTTTATTTTCTCCTTTTCAACAAATTCCCATTGAAAGGGACTCACGGCATAGGCATTAGCTTGCTACTAAAGATTGGGCCCTCGAAGAAATCTTGACTCAACGATGCTGGGCTGACGTGGAATAACCGCTTGGGATTGCTGGAGTTCAGTTGAAAGGCCTTCTATGCTGTCTCAAGTTGACGACATTAACGACTCGAATAGAAGAAACTCGATGTCCCTGGCACGTTGCTGAGGCGGTGAGAAACGTTGGAACAGCAGCGCGTCGAGCTGTTCATGGCGGGGAACGTGTTCTTCGAGCGGTACCAATGATCAGCACCACAACTCGTCGTCAGGATTGGGTCTTTGGAATAAGTGAGCTTGATGGCAAAAGGTGCACAATGGCATGAGGAAAACCATGATGTGAAGACCACATGCAATCGCCAGAGGAACTTCACGATTTTCCGCTAACTCACAATGGGACCATTTAAGAAGACAAAACTGCCGTCCCCCTTCTCTCTTCGCTCAATGTGCTTTTTGAATAGAATTCCTGACCTCCTTACGTGCGGCCGTATATTCATGTGTGGCCTCCGCAAAACCCTATGCATGTTTTACTTTATATGCGCCATCGATTAGGGTTTTTAATTTTTCAAAAATCAATATCCACGAAGATCTTTTTTCAAACGCAATATTCACTTTTCTCAACGCAATATCTGTTTCATATCTGCCCTATCAAAAAAAAAGTTCATATCTCGGCAAAATTTTGAAATCAATTTTCCCACGAGATAATTTTCTATCATTAAAAATCGAGCTTGGGCCAATTGTTCGTCGCGGCTTAGTCCGCCTTTCATTTGCAGCTCAAAATCACCAATTTGAACCTATCTACGGCCAGTCCAATAAATAAATGCAAGACATGCAAACTAAAAATAAATGCACCTAAATCTATATGCTATGCATTGATCTATTACATTTAAAAGTTATTGGGTGCACCCAATTCACGTGAACCATCAACTTCAGTAGACCTCCAAGGGACTCAAATTATGAGATAGCTTACTTAAATAAGGTGAATGCAAAAATTGCTCAATTCCATTCGTGTCAATATTTGGAACTAATCAACTACCAAAAAAAAAAAAAAAACACACACACACACATTTGAGACTTATCTTTACATTTTAAAGAAATATCCAATGTTAAGTTTAATCTCGTACTTTTAATGAAAAAATTCCCCCATGATTCGGCGTCTACACCTTTTTATAATATAACAAATCCAACAATTATTCAACCCCATCGAACTAATTCACGAGAAACCATGCCTAAATCTAAATAAACAATAATAATGTATATGATTATAGATGAACAAAAGAGTAATTTACGATAATTAATATTCATCGAGTAATCAATCACTATTTCAAAATTCCTGATTTAAAGTCAACCTAATCATCAAGCATTTTATAAATCACTCGTCTTCTCAGTCTTATAACAAATTGTGTTTATAATCTCTAAATAATCATATGTTTAAACATTATCTTTTTTAGGTTTGTCCACCAAACCAAGGACTATACATTAAATGAAGACAAGTAATGACATAATGCTAAGTAAAAAACACTTGCATTTCACAAATTTGAATTTCACTCCATGACAAAAAAAAAGACGCGTGTGGGCAACTTCGCAGCAGGTGCAGCATCCAATTTACAGTCACGTCCCATTTATAGTCAATAAAGTAGATGGACGGTGGAGGACGTTATCAGTACAAGATCACATGGAGTTCCTTCTTTTTCGTGCTTTTCACATGGCTGTGTCTACGTAGAAAATTCAGAGTCAATAAAGTTATGGATTTAAAAATAAATTGGAAAGCATTTTCATTACCAGATCACAAGGAGTTTCTTCTCCTTCGCGCTTTTTGCATGGCTCTGGCGATGTAGACAACACCTATCCTGAATTTACTTTTGAACTTCCGGACAAATAAAAAAGATCCTCTTGCTTTCTGAGTCGTGAACAGGAGGTGCTAGGACGACCAATCAAGGATTATCATTAGAAATTTTTTGTTATCGAGTGCTTTTTAGGTACTTATTAATCATTCCACACCAGATAAGAATTGGCTTTATTGGTTATGTATAAAGTAAGAAAAAAATATTTTGAAAATGACAAAAATTTTATGTGCGGATGTTTTATTACATTCGTCGGTAAAATCCTTATTAGAAAAAATTATACTTTAAATATTTGCATTTGACCCCATTTGAGATAAATAGAAAAACGCGCATGGGCAACTTCGCGAGGGCAACTTTCAATTTATAGTCATTAAAGTTGATGCCTCTAAAAATGAGAAGGTGGGGACCGGTTTGAAAAATAGACACAATAACACATGCAGTTGTACCCCTTCTTTTGTCGGGTAGAAATGTACCTTTCTTTTTTTTCTTTTTATCTTTTTGCTCAAAACAGTCGTACCTTTTATTTTATTTTCTTTTCTTCAACAATTGTTACCTTCTCGTGTTTGTCACATGGGTCTGCAAATGTGGACGGCATCTGCTCTAAATTCACTTCTGTACTTTTGGATTACAAATAATACGATTCTCAAACATTTAATCTTTATTATTGTTCTCTAGCAATATCTACAGTTGGACATAATTAAAATCCCATGATTGGCCTATGTTCTCAAGTCATATCGATGATCACTCACGATTTACATAAATTTATCTTATGCAACATAGGTCTAAGTAACTTTCACTTTACATTTCGTTTGCAAATATGATATTAAAAAAAAAAAAGAACTCGATTCTCGAAGATAATCAACGTCCTTTGCACTGATATCATATATGATATAACCCGGCCCATGCCAAGGATCAGAATTTAAGCTCACCTTGAGTGTGCCTTGTCCTACAGGCCTTGTTATAAGAGGCTCAAACAATTCAGCGCAAAGCTTTAGCCCATGGAAAAAAAAAGCCTCCACCTCCGCCGACAACGTCGCCGGGCCTCCTCGGCGCACGGGCTCATCATGCTCGACGCACAGGTTACGTACGCGTGCTGATGGGGGTGCAATTTGCGCGTATGGCGAAATGCCTGACTTGAAACAGGGAGAAACAGCCATAGATGGAGCTCCATTGAGCTCAAATTTTGTCATTACAAGCTCTACCTTACGGGATTATGGCAATGACACCGAAGCCGATTTTTCTCGGATTCTCCGATTTTCTATTTTCGATTTTCGATTCAATAAACGCATTGATTTCTCGTTTCTTTTGTGTTTCCAGCAGTTTTATCCTCACTTCTGAAGCTCCTTTTCGTTAACGACGATCGACATGGTTATAGAACAGCACCTCGGAAGCTCCCTCTCGGATAAATTCACATCCTCCTCTTTAACACGCGAAAAACCTCCCTTGGATTCCACCGATCCATTCACTTTCTCCGATATTCTCAGGCTACTGACAACCGCCGTTTCTGTCGCAGATTCCTAATTTCACTGCTGCTCCCTGGAGACTCCGTTCGCCCCTGCTCGCAGTCGCCACAACCGAAGAGCTTGTAAAGTGATCATTTCTAATTGTTTCATTGATTCTCGTCCTTGAAGCCGTACCTGTGTGTGTCCTATTCATATCCGATCAGTAATCATCACAGGTCATAATCCTTTGCTAGGTCGAAATAAATTTGCTCTGTTTTAGATGATTGCGAATGAAAACATAGCCAAGAAGTTTGGTTACGGTTTAAGTAAAAAATCATCTGTGATAAAGGTTCTATTTATGATTTAAATATGTTGATGATTTCGTGATGGTCTAGATGTGAATAATAGCTTCATTACTGCACCTGGACTTCATGGCAGGGCATGGTATGCACCCTATAAAGACGAGTGAAAACGGTGGCAGCGCTAAAAATCCTTCAAGGGGGAAAATGAAATCCATAATTTTTATTAACTGGAAGTGTCGTGGAATGGTAAACCAATGAGTCTTGAAAGATATCAGCAAAGACAGATTCGTCAAGCATGTTTCCACAAATGAACTCTCGTTGACGTATAGGGATGCATACACCGAATTGCGACAGAATAAACTAAGATCCAAACAAATTCGTCGGATAAACAGGACACTCGCATACCATTGTCTGGTTGTGGATGGAAAAGATAAGCAAACTAACATTTGATCTATTGAAAATGGAAAGAATAAAACCGGATAAGAACCAAAACAGACGAAAAGCTGAGGTACTTTCGCTCCTCGGACGGTGAGACCGGAAGGATGTGGGCATTGGACACTCTTTCAACTAATAGTCATAGTCACTTTGCGACCTCTATTGAAGGAGAAAAGAAGCCAAGATTGACATGCTTGACAGAGATATAGTATCCGCATATCAGCTGAGCACAATGTCTGAGCTTGTATAAATTGGCAACTAAAAGATCATTTGAACTGTCCTTTATGTTCAATTCTATTCTAATGGAGTCAAAAGAGGACACGGAAATTTACAGCTTACACTGTGCCGGCAAGCATTAAAGCCTTATACACAATGCACCTGACCAAATCAGGACCACCTCATGCATCCTCCAGCTCTCTCACTATGCCTTCGGATAACGGATCAACACCTCGTTCCTTAGCCGTAGTAACTGCGACCATGACCTTAACACCCTCGGAAACCCTTCGAAAGAGAGATCCTTTGGTATATCCAGTGGCAGTGGCTCACCTTCACATCCCATCCCCACACTCTCGAACGGGAAAGGAAGTTTCTCGTAACCATCGGATATGTGCTTCATGTTGGGGTCCCAAAAGGGCAGCGTAGTTTCATGGAAGCGTTTCATGACCGGATCAAATGTAGAGCTCACTTCAATGCCATTGTAGCACCATACTGCCACCACACCTCCCGGCTTCCAGAGTAGACGGGTCAAGAGGGAGTTGAAATTGGGTAGGTCGAACCAGTGCACCGCTTGAGCCACCGTAATTAAATCCACTGAATTTTCACCTCCAATTAAGGTCATGATTTCATCGTTGGAGATGGGTATTGGGGTGTGGACGTAATGAACCCTTAGATGCTGCATCGCACATTTTAGCTGGGCTGCACTCGCATCAGTGGCGATCACCGGTCGTAGTGTTCGGCTACATATTTTACAAGCAAGTGCAGGGCATATGAACGGAGTTGTAAGTGACGAACAATCTGGAAGTAATGAAATTCGATTGAATAAATCAAAGAGGAAAGAGAAGCCCATTTTAAAAAAGACAAAAAAGGGAGAAGAAGCCTGGAAGACACTGAGACGGGTTGAACTTCAGTTTTGAAGTTCACATTCAAATCAACACAAAGGATTTGAGATCAATTACGTGGAACTGGAGGATGACCACCTTCAGTTGGTGATTAGGAAGCAGTACACAGCCTATCCAAGCCCCAGGCAAAATCAAATCGAATAAATCAACTTCTTATCAATGAGCAGAGTTAAAAGCAGTATCTGAGGATTCAGGTAAAATTCACCCAGGATGAGCTAATCTTCACTCATTCTCTACACCCTATGGCTTGTCAATTACTTCCAAAAGCAAAAACAAAGGAAAAATATTCATACATGGTGAGTGCTCGAATGAATGATTCTCCTCAAAATTCCTCTTCAGTGAGACATGCATTTGATATGTATTTAATCATAAAAAGTGTCAAATTTCGCATGATATGCGATCATATCTAGTCTAGCCCATTTTTCTTTTTGCAAAATCCAGAAAATCTGCTCACACCGTCATGGCTCCTGATCAATGTTGGGTTCCATCGTATCAAGAAAAACAGTAAACTTGCTACTAATCTTGCACACAGAAAAGAGAGAGAGAGAGAGCTCACGCTGAGGGCGGCTTGGCCATTGCCGACATCGACGTCCCGGGCGGGAGTGACGAGGAGTGACGAGGAGTGCGAGAAGCGAGCATGGAGTACTAGTGTGCCACTGCCGAGTATGTCGGATGAGCGTCCACGTACATCTCCGCTTGCTTGTCGAACAGACCCCCATCTCCCTCTCTCCCCTCCCGATCTGCCTTTGCTCACATTGCCCTTGCCTTGGGTCTTGGTTTCTGCTCTGTTCATTGCACTCCCTAATATTCAACTCTAGACTTGCCCAATATTTGAAAAAGAAAAGTTGGGAAATATTAACAAATGATGCGATTTTCTAATCATCATTTCCTCTATATTTTAATTGCACTTTTTAATCAAAGGAATATAGTGTATATCCATTTATTACGTTTTTAGTTTATTGGGAAATATTACCAAAAAAATTCCTGAACATATTATATGAATACCAATTCAGTTTTAAACTATAAATCTTTTGACAATTTACCAATATAATCATTCCGATCAATTTTGACCAAAAATTGATGACAAATACCATCTTGTACTAACGTGAATAATTTTACAATTATTTTTATTTTTTCATATTTTTTTCTATTGTGGTAGGTGAGGACGGGGCTTGAAGCCTTCACCAGACCTTAGCAGTTGCCTTCCTGCGATTGGCAAGGGCCGCGACCCTTGCCAGTAGCTGATCATACCAAGTAGAACGATGTCTGTTTTACTAGTTTCTGGCTAAAATTAGCCAAAAAGTCTATATTGACAAATTGTTGAAATATTTATAATTAAATTGATAAAATCGAAAGGTTCAAAACTAGATTGACATTTATATAATATATTTATGATTTATATTTGTATTTCCAATAAAAAAAAAACTAAATTGAAACTTTGATCTCAAACTTTTATGAAAGAATTCCCTAAACACTCGTGCCTACATTTATGCTGTTAATATAGCAAATCCACCGGCTAACTATTGATAACTTCCCAATTTGAGTTCAATATAATCAGCGAGCATTCTATAGAGAGCACTCATCTTTCCATTATAATAACAATTTATGTTTGTATTCTCAAAACGATCATATCTTTACACATGATTTTTCTTCCATATCGCAGGTTTGTCCATCAAGCCAAGGACTATACATTTTGACAATAAATGAACACAATAAAAGACATAAAGTTAACTTAAAGATCTTTGATATTTATTGGCCGCAAATTGAATACTGCCGCCTATAAGATGACAACAAATCATTATGTGGATCTCATCTTCGTTTATTATGAAAGTTATTGATATAGGAAATGAAAACTCTAGACGGATTAAGCGATAACTTACACGTCGACCCAGCAACTCATTTGATCTCATTGTTTTTCTTCGACTTTTGGATGTACAGGACGAACGCGACAGGATCAAACGCCACAAAAGACAGAATTACATGGTAGGAGGTGCGGCTCTGGGCTAGACCAATGCAAACAGACGAAGTGCAAGACTTATTGGGACATCTTCCTCATTCGAGATCAATCTTGACAATAATTCCGAGATTTGTTTGGCTCATTGGACTTGAGGAGTCCTAGCTAGCCAAAGTGCATCTGGTTTAATCTAGTGCATCGTTATCAATTTTGATAGTCAATTTAATATAGAGGTTACTCTTAACTTTGCACGATTTTGACAACAAACTAATGCAGATTTTGGTGTGTGGGTAAGATATTTGGTCAGATTCATTTTGCATGGTCTTTGCTCTTAGTGTTATTCTATTCTTGTTCAGTTGAGTAAATCCATTTCCATATGATAATGTGTGTACGCGCGAAATGTGTTGACGTTAATATCAAGGAATGTCATTCCACGATGTTTTAGTTTCGTTACGAAAATTTTTATGGGGCCATTTTGTTGGCTAATCTAGCAAACTTCATGGCAATCTAGTGCAAAAACTTTTGAAGAGACAATCAGAAGGATTTTTTTTTTTTTCCAAGGTCTGAAAACGTAAATGCCATTCCCTTAGAAGTATTTAGTGAATACAAGTTTAAAACTTCAGAGCAAATCAAGTTCCAAGGGGCTTGAGGTGGATAAATAGTCCAATTACTAGGACCTTTCTTTCATTAGGCTTTGGCAACCTAGTCGGCTAATTTGTTGGACTCCCTGCTGCAATAGGCTAACTTAAGGCCTGAAAAACTCAACATCATATAATATTCTCTCCCAATTAGTGCATTCATTGTACTTCCTAGTTCAGTTGAGTTGTGCTTGATAAGGCTCTTATTAGATCTGCATTGTCTGACTCAAGACTTAAACGAAGCTTCAGTTCATGCGGAAAGGGAGAGGAAGATTAGATTTCCACCATAACTATGCACTCCACCCGCGCGGCCGAGCTAGCATGTGCTAATCTCGCAAATCCGTCTACCAATCAACCCATGGAGTCTCGACAAATGCAGGCGATGGCTCCTTCCAACGATTCGGCAACAAAGGAACCGTCATGTCGATCTTCAGAGTGCGTGGATCGGAGATACTTGAGAATGTGGGAAATTAAAGCACAAAGAAAATAGCAGACGTTTCATGACATTTCTATGGGAAAAAGAAGGGCCCAATTGCAATCCAAACCCACAAGAGAGAATTATCTGGTTCAGGTTTTGCCCCTGCGATGCTTGTTGTTCGCTGCTATGTGCGCCCACGACATCACTGGACGCGTTGGCGATAGTTCGAGCCCATCGAAAAATTCACGTGGCCTTGTATGCACTGCTCGTGAATCAAAAACCCTCATAAGATTTAATCATAACCTTGACGTGTGTCATGCACGTGAACGTGGCACAATATGCCGGCCATCTTGGGATTTGATTGATTGCCGTCGCAATTGGGGTCCTGTTCTTGATTTGCAACTGCGAGAGATTGGTCGTGCAAACATCAAGATCCTCGCATTAAAATTCATGAACTGATGGAAGTCCTAAAATTGATTTTGAGTTGTCATAAACAGCACATTGGAGTAGATAGCGGCTGATCTCGTACCTACCCGCTCATCACGGCTTCTTTTGTGTAATTCAAAGCACTATCGAGCATGGGAAGTGTAACTACCCCACTCCATCTCACACGAGACAAATCTTCAAGGAGTATCCGGTTTATGAAATTCGTGGCTCGTATGTATCATACCTATTTGAGCGTACACAATAAAATATTGTTTCGATCACAATAAAATATTGGGACAACCAGAAAATTATAAGTCTTGTAATTTGTTTCGATCACAATAAATATTAGGTACACAATAAAAGGACTAAGAAAGTCAAATATTAAAGAGCACGCACAAAATATATATCACTTGGGACAACTATAAAATCATTAGTCCTTTTCAATTACTTTCTTCATAACTTGTTTCGATCACAATAAAATATTGAGTACACAATAAAAGGATTAAAAAGTCAAATATTGAAGGGCACATGCGAAATGCACATTCTTATTCCAACGTTAAAGAGCATGCGCCCAAAAACATATCACTTGGGACAACTATAAACTTATAAATCCTTTTCAATCACTTTCTTAATAACTTGTTTAGATCACAATAAAATATTGAGTACACAATAAAGGAATAAGAAAGTCAAATATTGAAGAGCACACGCAAAGTGCACATTCATCGAACGTTGAAGAGCGGCTGTGAAATACATATCACTTGGGACAACAACACCATTTTTCGTTACAATTTTGAACGAAATCTGTTCTTTCTAATCTTATATAGAATGAAAGAAAGCTTTACCGACCAAAAAAAAAAAAAAAGAATCATATGCAGCCTTGTTCTCGGAACCCTTTCTTTTGTGTTACTTTACACCGCCACTTAAGGTTGTTTCAGAGGGAGGACGCAAAAGAGAAGTGCACAGTAAACAATGTTTCTAACTTTCTGTCACCATGGGCCCTTTGATCTACCTTCTCCTTTTTGCGTACGTTTTTGCTTATTTCATTGATTATTGATGAATTCTCTTTTGCCTAAAAGCCGTCCTGCATGGATTTGCATTCATTCTTTTAGTAAGGCAAGCGTTTTTCAATTGCTGTCTTCAATTGGTCCTTCAAAAGACCATCACATCGACTTGGACAAATTGTACATGAGATTGAATACGTTAGTTCCTTTCCTAATGAGGATAACAACACAAATAGTTCCTAAAATTTGGCTCAATAGATAATGTGGTCCTTGAATTATATGGAAATATTCAATACTGTCATTTCATTATTTTAAGTCCAGGAATAATATTGAACATTTTCATATAGTTCGTAGACTAATTTAAACATGTATAAAAAGTTTAAAGATCATAACGAACAAATTAAAAATTTAGGGAAGACATTATAAATTGTACTAAAGTTTATGGACCACATTGAACAAATTAAAAGTTCATAAATCACATTGCATATTGATCGAAGTTCATGGATCATTTGTGTTATTTTCCCTTCTTAATCCCAATGAGATGGACCTGTTTTTGTTTATATACTATAAAGACAAGTAAGAATGTCGGCAATGAAATTATCTTATAGGATGGACAAGAAGCCTTGACTAATTGGGCCTGCCTTCACAGACAAAGTGGAGTCGGTCATAATGTGATCAACAATGAAAAAGCAAGAAGAAGAATTGTGGGAATTTCCTGTTTGCCCAAAAGGCAAAGGACGAAGGATTTGGTCTAGAAAAGGAACATTAGTGCCGTTTTTTATGGTTTTTGAGTGTCATAGAGTGTTTAACCCATGAGTCTCAAACAATATCAGCAAAGACATATTCATGAAGCATGTTTCTACAGGGGGAAATTTCGACATAATTAGATGCATAAATGGAGAATTAGAATTGATTAACAAGTAAGATCCAAACTAGTAAGATCCAAACTAGTATGTGATATAAATAGGGCACTTGCACACCATAGTCGTTTTATGGAGGGAAAAGAAAGGAGGGAATTAACATCTGAACTATCGAAAAGGAAAATAATAGAAACTGATAAGAACCGAAAGGGACGAGAAACTGAGGTCGCTTCGCCAATCAGCTCTTGAGACCGGAAGGATTGGGCATCAACAATCTTTCGGCTGCTAGCCATAGTCATCTCGCCACATGTTTTGAAGGAAAAAAAGAAGCCAAGTACACCATTTTGTTCCATCACTCACCTCCTCTTCGGCCTCTTCATCAATGCCCTCTTTCTTGTCCTCCTTGTTGCCATTGCATTCGCCTTTGCCTTTGCCTTTCGCCTTCCTCCTTATTGTCATTGTCCACAGAATGAACCCGCAAAGGCCCACGAGATAACCACAGAACCTCTTGCGCATTGTCGTCCTAGTAGCCGTCATCATCCTCGCCGTTGTAGTCACCCTCGTCACTAGCTTTATCGCTATTGTCTTTCGTGTCGTCATCGTATTCATTGTTGTTGTAGTCATCACCGTCATCTTGCTAAGATTTGAAATTATCATGTTCAAGGTGGATTAAACATCTTAAGAAGAAAAGGTCAGAATCCCCCAAATATCATATTACTTTACATTAATCCCTAGTTTGAACACCCAAACTCAAGCAACTAACAAGAATCAACATAATCTCTTAATTCTATCCAGATTGATTTATAGAAAATATTGACGTGACTTTTCCTGGCAATTAGTTGGTACTCGGATTTGGAGAAAGTAGGGCAAAGCAAAGGATAGAGATGTGCAGAAAGCCCTTCTTTTGATTTAAACCGACAGTTAATAGATGCAGCAAGCTTGCAATTAACTATCCCTAGATTTAATTTCAGCTTTTCAAAAAAATTCACATGAGTTTTGAACAGAGAACAATCAGTTGAGTTTTAGGTTGTTGTCGTCTCTTACCCCTTGTTCGCCTTCTTCATCATCCCTCTCCTCATCCTCATCCTTGCCCTCGTCGTCATTGCCGTCGCCATAGCTGTAGCTGTAGCTGTCACCTTCGCCTTCCTCGTTGAAATTGTCATTCTCGACATTATCATCCACGGAACCAACCGGGTGAAGGCCCTCGAGATGATTGAGAAAGCTCACGCATAATGTTGTCCTCGTCATCCTCACCATCATTGTCCTCCTCCTCATCATCCTTGCTATGGCTGTTGCCGTCACTTTCGTATTGACCTTCCTCATCGACATCATCATTCTCATCGTTACCATCCACGGAACCAACTAGCGAAGGCCCGCTAGACAAATGCGAAAGCCAATGCACATTGTTGTCCTCGTCATCCTCACCATCATCGCCCTCGTCCTCGTTGTCCTTGCTATGGCTGCTGATGTTGCCTTCCCATTGACCTTCCTCGACAACATTGTCGTTCTCATCATTACCGTCCACAGAACCAACTAGAGAAGGCCCGTCGACGAATGCAAAAGCTCATGTACATTGTTGTCCTCGTCATCCTCACCGTTATCATTCTCATCCTCGTTGTCCTTGCTATCACTATTGCCATCACCTTCACATTGACTTTCCTTGTCGACACCCTCGTTCTTATCATTATTGCCCATGGAACAAACCGGCGAAGGCCTGCCCGGTGAATGCACATTCTCATCATCTTCGCTGTCGTCATCCTCATTGTCCACATGCACATGGTTGTCGTCATCATCATCCTCCTTACTATCATCATCGTCTATATGCACATGGTTGTCATCGTTGTCATCCTCCTTGCCATCATCATCATCTATATTCACATGGTTGTCATCGTCGTCATCCTCCTTGCCACTGTCCTCGCTATTGTCATCCTCCCCGCCATCGACCTTGTCACCATCCTCATGCTTGTCACTATCATCTTGCGAGAGAGGGAGGTTCAAAAGTATCATATCTAATGTGGATTAAACATCTTAAAGAAGATGATAGATTTCCAAATATCATATGACTATAATCCTAAGTTTGAACACCCAAACGCAAGCACCAAACAAGAATCAACATAAAGGGATTCCCTACAATTAATCCCCCCTAAAAATGCTTTATAAAGCATCTATTGAACATATGTCTATTAGAATCAAGCAACATTCACATATTCACATATTTTTTTTTTTTTTTTTTTTTTGGAGACAAGAGGAACCAACTTGCAGCCGACAGCCGCGCCAGTAAACCCTAGTGACGCTAGCGCAGATCCACCACCACGGCGTCACACTTAATACCACTAGCCTGCACGCTGGGTTTGAACCCATCCCCTTCGTGAGGGGGATGGAAGCCCAAGCGCGCGGCCACCACATGGGGTGGTTATTCACATATCTTCATTCCCTCGAAATGAAGAAAAGAAGGAAAATCTGATTCTGAGACAAATGAAGAAAATAAGGAAATCTGATTCTAGAGACAAAAGTGAATATTTGCAAGGATCAAATACCGGTATGATAGTTGTCGAAAATGGGTCGGTTGGTGTCATAGCTTGTTGTGTTAACCCTCAACAAAGATGGTGGCCGAGGATGTTGCTCGCTTGATTAATGGCTGGTAGGTTGTTTGTGGCAATAAGGGTGCTAGCACCATTAGACACATACAAGGGTTGGCAAGCCCTCGTTTGCAAGCGACGAGGGCCGACAGCCCTCACCGATACGCAACGAGGGTCGTAGGCCCTTGCCGATGCAGCCCGACAGTCTTACCTTCTTTTCAAAAAAAAAAAAAAAATTTAGCTTTGTAATTCTTTTTAATTCTTATCCTCTTTTCTTTTACCTTCTTTTTTTCCCCTAATTTTTTATCTTCTTTTAAAATAAAAAAAAAATTATAGCCGATTTGCACCGAGGAAAGCTTAGTGAGACACCACACTACCGTGAACACACCACACTTAAGCAAACTCGAGGATGGATGAATATAACTTCACTAGAGAGAGCTCACTCTTTACTCTACAATTTTGGCCATGAATACAGTATAGCCATCAATATCAATTGATTGTAGTAATATGAGGAAATGCGGTTAAGCAAGTTGCTTATCACACTAGATTGAGAAGTTGTAATTGCCCTATTTATGCTCATGTGAAAGATGGCACTCAAGCAAGGAGATACATATTCCTAAACTATGCATTGGCACCAGAGACACAAGATATGGCACAAGTATGAGTTTTTAGCTAGAGTTATGATAAGCGAAGATGTTACCTTTGACGAGTTTGCTCTATCTTATAATAGGAGAGAGCAACCAATTGTAAATAAAGATCTAAGTGGTGTACACATAAATAAGTGGAGTTGCAAAAAGAGTAAAAACGTTAGCAGATTGTCGATGAAGTGATAGATTTTGTAGATTTTTTTAATATACTAAAAAGAACATGTAAAACGTTAATCGTGACAATTAGATTCTAAATAGGAATAGAAAAATAGAATAAGAAAGAATGGAGCCATCACTTTGTAATCGAATGATGGAGGGAAAATCCTTATAAGGTAAATAGGGTGGATTTAGTTATATTCGGGGTAAAAATAGCACCAACCTTGTTTTAGGTTCTCTGTGAGTTTTAGTTTAAGAAAAACAGTACTAGAGAATGCAATATTGAGTAAGGATTGGGTGGAATCGAAGGTTGGAATCAAGAGATTATTTTTATGTTAGAATCTCCTAGTTTGCAATGGATTTATCATTGTTATACTTTCTGTGAATCTAGATCACTCTTTGAACTAACCTACGCAAATTGTGGTGTGTTAATCTATTTCTTATTTAATTTTCTGGTATCTTGTGATTTTGGTAAATTGCATGATCCTATTGCAAATATTGATTTTAACAAGTGGAAAAGGAAGACATGAAGTTTCATCCTCCATTTTTAAAGGTAAAAATAGGCTCAACGTCATTGAGTAATTGTGATAGCACAAAATGAACCAAAAGCACAAATAGGAAGAAGGAGAGTATGAATTCTCAAATGGTGAGTGATGTAAGATACCCGGCCTCATTTCCGAAGTTGACACACATATAGCAGATGAAAATTTCTAGTAAGATGGGGATTTTTTATGTGATTATCCCTGGTTGCACATTTTAGAATTATTTTTTGTCCCTCTTCACTATAATAGAACAAATTAGAAAGCGAATAAAGCAAAAGAAACAAGTGATGATCCATAAATAGAAAGGAGGCGCACCTGTTCCAATAGAAGATCCCCTGTTTCTGTTTTTGTTTCATAGTCGTAAAGAGTTGTTTCAAATGTTGAGCCCAACGCTCGTGCCTTTGGGGCATTCAGAATCTTCTCTCTCGTAAGACTCCCAAGTGATGCTTGAATTATTTGGACCAATGTCCAATAACTCCCCACAATCCCTCATTTGAATCGGCACTCCTTTGGTATTTTTGAGCTTGATACATCAATCATCCTTTCCATTGATCTGCACCTATAAACTTTCAACTGCTCCAAATGCTCTAATTCGTCCACGCCCTCTACAACTTGGGCAGGCTCTCACACTCTACAATACCTAACCGCGTCAAGTTCTTCAAGTTTGACAAACCGCCTATCCTTTTTAATGAAGTGCACCCTTCGACAGAAAATACTCCCAATGATTTGAACATACAAGCAAATTGAATCTCCTCTAGCTTTGGGCACCTCAACAGCTGGAATACTTGAAGCATCTTTAGAAAGCTTGAGACAATGGACACTTTCCTCCCACCATTAGTCAACTTGGTAGCTTGTAGCTCATTACACCCGGCTCCTCCGATGGATTAACAAACCTCTCTAAAGATCTGCAGTCCTCAATACATAATTCCTCCAATGATATTAAGGCACCAAGAAATTGAACTTCGACTAGCTCAGTGCAAGAAGACACCTCAACTTCTCTCAGTTTTCTTAAACCTGATGGAAAGGATAATTTTTTGACGAGTTCACACATTCGATGGTCAACATTTCCAATTGAGGAAGCCCGTCTAGTTGTACTTGTTTCACTTGAATGCGATCGAGCTCTAGAACTATCAAGTTTGACGGAGTTGTTCGAGGGATTCAAAGTCTAATCCATACATAGTAAGTTTTTTTAGGAGAGAAAGGGAGCCCAACTCGTAGGGCTGCGCGCGGACATTTAAAAGGCACAAGTGCTGCTTCCTCAATTTGGATAACCTCCTATCCACTGTAGGTCACAAGCTTTAATTATATTTGATGTGGCCTTAGATTCAGAACCATCGATAGAAGTAGTTCAACTAGATTAGTAAGATTTGAGAGGTTAGGCACGGTCCGCAATGAACTAGATCTCAACCGTAGAGTGGTCAAACTTTTAGGGAGCTCCGGCAACTCTTGGAGCTTATGACAATGCTCTAAGTCTAGTGTTTGGAGGCGACGAAGCTCGCTCATTGTACTGGGCACTTTCACAATCGGTGTGGATGATACATTGAGAGATGACAAGCTTGATAGGCTTCCAATGGAATCTGTAATATCGTAATAGGTGTGTGAGACACATCCAACTTCATCAATGACCCTAGTTTCAAAATTGATTTGGGGAGTTCACTCAAGCTATCACAATTCCTAAGAGAGAGGTGCTGAAGATTTGGTAGCTCTCCAATTTGTTCGGGTAATTTTTCAAGATTTCGACATGACTCAATACTCAAATCAGTCAACAACCGCAGGTTTTCGATAGAGCAGTCAATTTCCATCAAAGATGAACATTTAGAAATACTCAACTTCTCTAAAACCGAGTATTCAAAAAAGGTTGGTGTCCTGTAAATCGACATATTATTCTCAAGAGTGAGAACCTTCAATTTCCTCCCATCCTACAAAAGCAAATGAAACATCAGCATGGACAATTGGATGTCTAAACAAGAAATACATGGGAATTTAGGCTCTCAACTTGGATCATTTGTCCTTTGATCCTCTCACTAAATGAGAAAATTAGACTACAAATCCAATGAATTTTGTCCTTGAATAAGAAAATTAGACCGATAGGGAAATTGACATACCTTGATCGGGCCCCGACATGATCATCCATGAACCCATGGCCAACGAAATTCCCCACAACCACGTTTTCTAGATGCAAATTGGTTGCCTCAAAACGTGGATGACGTTCAGAACTTCTATCGGGTAAAACAAACCGATCCATTTCAATTCGGAAAGACAGCCCGCAAAGTCGCCTTGGCGAGGTTATGTTATGCAACCACACAGCCGAAGATGTGGGAAACGTTTAATTTCCTCCGCAGTGATAGTTAAGTTATCATCAATCCTTGACCAATTTGTCAAATCCGGTGCTTGAACGCTACTCTTGATCTGCCAATGAAATTGAGGAGCGGGATCAGGAATTTGTCAATATTATACGTTTTTATTCCATTGAAGAGAAGAAAAAATGGAACATAAGAGTAGCTCTCATTTTAGAAAGACGAATCCTTAATTATGAACACAGTATTAAATTTGGTCACCACATTACCTCTATTGATCTTAATTCGTGAATGATGTCGTCTCGGAGCCCACAACCTGGAACGCTCTTGATTAGCAATTGTCCTTCCAAGATCTCTAAATTGATCATGCATCCAAAACTTATTTTCGTCTAAAACCTTTATAGTGCATTTGTTAATAAGGACATCAATAGCATACTCGGGCTAAACCCACAGTCTTTCCACACAAAGAATGGATTAGTCTTATCTTTATCAATGAAAAAGCATGCAATATCAAGGAATATTTGTTGCTGATCCATTTCTAAGGCATCATAAGTAATCCTTAGCTTTCCCAAGACATCGCTAGTAGGTGTTTTTCTTAGCTTCTCTAGCATCTCTTGCCATATTTTTTCCTCTTTCTGAAGAAAAAGCAATGAACCTATTGCTCGAAGAGCTGAAGGTAGTCCATCCGTAGTAGAGACGATGTCTTTTGAAGTGTCATATAGTTTGTCTGGAGGAAAGTCAGCATCAAATGCATGCCTACTAAAAAGTTGAAGTGCATCTTTGTCGCTTAACACCTCCATTTCATAAGGCACAATTTCATACTTCAATCCCCTAATTTTTATAACACTTTTGTCCCTAGTGGTAACAAGTATCCTAGTACCATTGTACAAAGAATCAATTCCAATAAGGTATTCGATTTGGTTTCCCTCATCAACATCATCCAATACAACTAGTACCTTCTTGTTGCAAATTGTTTCTCTAATCGTATTGATTCCATAATCAATGTTATCAATGTTGCGAGTCACTCTAGAATTAGAGATATTAGATAGCAATTGTTCTTGCAACTTGACTAAGCCCTTGGTTTTTGCTGTTTCCCTTACACCATCAAGAAAGCTACAGTTTTTCCCAAAGCGAGGACATAGTTGGTTATAGATGATCTTGGCAAGTGTTGATTTACCAATGCCACTCATCCCATAAATTCCAATAACCCGCACACCACCAGATTGGATGTCCAATAAACCATTTATGGCTGCTATTCGATCCTCCATTCCAACTAAATCTCTAGTAACTTTTCTTTGTCTTGTCTTGAGCCTAACCACAACTTCCACAACAACAGCCTCGATAAGATCCCCATCGCTACAACAAAGTTGAACAGTTTCAATTGTAAAGAGGCAACAAATTCGTTTAATTGCACGTTGACCAACCATCTACTAAGTTAGGTTGGGAACATGAGGTTAAAACTATTCTGGAGGGAAAACTCTCGTTAAAAAGAACCAAAAAGGAGTATATAAATAGTGGTTCTTATTCAAATATCAAACAATTATTTGTTGAATCCCTTTCATAGATCAATTTCATAAACTAATCGGTTAAGTGATGAAGCCAGAATCTCATGTTGACACTTTCTTATTGCATGTGAGAAATAACACAACGTAAGAGACCAATATAAAAGTAGTGCAAGCAAAAGGTACTTTTGCGTTTTACCGACATAATAATACTAAACTAAACAGCACTAAGTTTTGTAAGTTCATTTTATTTGAATGTTCATCGTGTTCGAAGACACTAAACTTTAACTCTACCTTATTATTTCACTTATACACACGCACGCATGCATGCACGTGGCACGCTCTTGTGTGAGGTTTACCCGGCAGTTTACTTTTCATGATCACTCTACCTAGTAGCCATACGCGTTACCACATGTCTATATATATATATACACGCACGCATGCATGCATGCACGTGGCACGCTCTTGTGTGAGGTTTACCCGGCAGTTTACTTTTCATGATCACTCTACCTAGTAGCCATACGCCTTACCACATGTCTATATATATGTATATAAAGACACACACACACACATTTGTCGTCGTCATCATGAGACAACTAGTTTTGGGGTGTTGAGAGGCAACTAGAATTATCCAACGAAAAATGGCACGAAACAAACGGGACTGGACCGAGACCAATTACGTTACCCTAAAAACTTCAAGAACATGATGAATTTACAAACCTTAACATCCGTTACCAGTTTAAGTTGAAGAAACAGAGAAAGAGAAATGTTTGATTATTAAAGGAATTAATGTACCCGAAGCCTTAATATTTGTCACGAAAATATAATTGAGTGTTAAAACTTTCAAAATATGCAATCAATTACTAAAATTTGTCAAATTGATACAATCAAATTGTTCCTTTAACTCTATCCACGTTAATGGATGGAAAATATTGACCTGTCATTAGAAAATAGGCTGAGAAACTAACAAATAAAAGAATAAATGAAGGGGCACGAAGAACGGTGGAAAGAAATCTCGCTTGCTCCCATCCCCAGTAACTTTTTCTCCAATCTGATCATTTGTTCATTCTTCTTTAAAACTTTCCATGGTTTCTTTAAATTGAGTTCTTGAGACAGGAGTTTGAAATACTACATGGAAACTCTACTGGCCATGGCTGTGAGCTCGAAGGAGCTCCAACCACCATGGCCGAACGACCAAACTCAATGAAGCTCGAGCGACCGTAGCCCCGAGCTTGACGAAATTCCAGCCATCACGGCCAAACTCGATGAAGCTCAAGCGGCCAATGGAGTTCTCAATGGTGGCTAAGGTCGAACAACCTCAAATTGGAGGTCGCATGACCTCAGATATGAGGTTTCACGCTGGGTTTGTGCCCCAAACTCAAGCCCGGGTCTTTCCGTGCGTGGTGATGTGCTGCATGATTTTAATGGTGGCGGTGGCAACCTGATCTGGTGACGGTGGTGGACGAGTTTGGCAAAGTTGGTCGAGTTCTTGAGGTGCTAGGCAGTGGTGGGGGATGAGTTTGGTGGTGGTTAAGTGTGAAGTTGGTTGTGGAGGCTGAATTTGATTGTGGTGGAGGTGGTGTCTGATTCCATGGTGGTTGTCTTCAAGGGCGAGGATAGCCGGCAAGGCAGTAGGTGGTGGTGAGTCTAGCGGCAGGTGTTTGAGGCAACGGCTGCCGGCGACCATGGACAGCTTCATTGACCAGCTGCACTACCGTTTGATCAACAAGCGTTGATACCGGCGGTCTGATTGATGAAAATGGTGTAAGCGGAGCAGCTTAATAAGGTGAGCTTTTCCTTTTCATAAACAATTGCTGCTGTCAGAACAAACCTTATTTCAGAATCTAAAGCTTAGGCTTTGTGCGAACAATCCAAGTTTTTCTCAACGATCATCTTCTTGAACGAGTGGAGTCTTACTATTATAAGATTCCGAGAGAGAAATTCCGATGGCAAGAAGAATTTGAGAATTTCCTTTTAAATTTGAAAAAATTGGAGTTGGAATATAATTAATGAATCTTTATAAGATCTATTGCTCAATTGTAAAAGATAAGTTTGACATTCACGGTTAGATAGTTACCCAGAATATTTCTTCAGCTCCCACCCCTTGGTGTCATCAACTTCATTGAGAGCCTCGCACCACGACTCTACATCCTCGGAGCTAAACTTCTTTTCTGATCCTCCATCCTTTGCTCCAAATTCAATATGGCATCACGGTACAACGGGGATTTCAATTTCACATCAGCAGGTTTCACATCATAAAAGATGGGCAATATCACCTTCTCATTCCCCTCTTCTTTAGATTTAGAGGTGTTCTCCACCATCTTTGCAAGCTCGCGGAGGCACCAATGACTCGAAGCATAGTTTTGGGAGAAGATGGGTATGTAAAGCTTAGAGTCATCGATTGCTAGCAGAAGGTTGCCACTAATTCTTTCTCCTGGTCGAAGCTCTTCATCATCCATGAAAACGCGAATTCCAGCATCTACCAAGGCATGGTAGAGGCTATTGGTGATTCCCCGACGAGTATCGAGCCCTCTAAAACTTAGAAACACCTGATAGTTTTAGAAACACCTGATACTCAGCTCCTAATAGGTTGTTGGTACTCATTCTTGTCTCTGAGTTTGCCATACAAGCTCACTTCACACTTAGCGGGTCAGGTCACCTCTCTCTCTCTCTCTCTCTCTCTCTCTCTCTCTCTCAAATAGGCAGGATTGAGATACTTTTTCATCTAGCCCGTTGTACTGGATATAAGTAATTTCACACGAACCGAGGAAACTATCGACATACTTTTATGCACTTTTTGCTTGATTTTTAAAATTAACAACATTTATTTACACGTAGAAGATTGGCAATTAGTTTAATAATCTACCGATTCCTATTCCTGTGACTATTAACTCCTTTAAAGTTACTAACTATTATTCGATATTACCTAACTTAGTTTGACTGATATACCAGCATTTGTCACAATAAATACCAATTAATTTTAGTCACTAAGCAACCTTTTATCTTGTTTGGTTTTGAAAATATCAACATTTATTAATACTTTCAAGATTTCTAACTACTTCAATAATAAACCATCGTTTAATCTTCCAGCTTATTAGAAAATATTTATTTGCTCATGGACAGGACATGCCATGGCGATGCAATCGTACCAGCTGTAGGCAATTTCGCACAAAGCTGAACATGTTGTGCAGATCTAGATGCAAGTCGCGATTTTAATATTGAAGTCACAACGAAGACCTTCTAAGACTTATTAGAGGACCCTTGAATATAAAATTAATTTTAAAAAGACTCAAGATATGAGCCAACTACCAATTGATTTGAAAAAAATTAAATTGATTTAGAGCACATTTGGTAACCATTATATTGCCGAAATAATTTTTGTTCGAAATAAATTTTTTTTTATTCTGTTCTTGGGAATATTTTTGAGTTTTTGAAAAAGTTTGGTAACTATTCAAAATTTATATTCTAGAAATGCATTTAGTAAGATTCTTAATTTTTTTTTTTTTAAATTTTTTTAATACTTTTATCATTTTTTCTTTTTTTTTCTTTTTTTCTTTTCATTTTCTTCTTCTTCCTCCTTTTTGTGGCCGGTGGTTGGCCAAAGCGGTGGCCGTGACCTATTAGGCGAGGTCCTACGAGCTCGCCGAAGGCTCGCCTAGCCACCACGAGGCTTGGACGGTTGGGTGAGGCCGAGCCTTGCCCAACTCGGTGAGCCTCGTTGAGCCACCACTAGGTAACGCCAACCTAGAGGTGGCCTAGCAAGGTCGAGTCTCGCCCAACCACGATGAGGCATGGCGTCGTGGGGGCCGGCGACACTCTAGCGAGGTTGCGAGCCATGACCAAGGCCCACAATCGGCCAAATGGAAGAAAAGAAAAGGAAAGAGAAGAAAAGAGAAGTGAAAATAAAAAAAAATTAGACTTTATTCTAGGAATTGTTCTCTCGGAACAAAAAATAACTTTTTTTTTCTACTTGATTATGTTCCAAATCTATTCCCATGAACAAAAAATGAACACAAACTATATATATTTTTGTTCTATGGAACAAAAAATTTACCAAACAGATTTCTATTCCTTTTTGTTCTCAATGATAAAAAAAAAAAATAGAATCAATTGTTTATGGGAGTGTTACCGGACATGCCCTTAGTTGACCAAAAAGATTCTAAGAGTTTTGGTGTATTTGGATCTAATCTAGAGTCCATAAGATCGGTTTAGACATTAACAACAGTTGGTAATACATAATTTCTAACCTAGAGAGGAGTGGCCTTATTAAAAAGAAATTTGAAAAAATGCTTTCAAATAATGAACAGGAAATGTTTTGACCACGCCAAGGATCATTAGGAGACAAATCTTTTTAATAAGCGTTCTATGGACACTTGTTGGCTATATCTAGTGAAATAAAATTTACATTCTCAATGTGCTGATTGCGTATAAAATGCGGAAGGCAAAGCTTTCGAAATAACAAAATTTTCTTTATGTGAAAATTTTTAATTTAATCGGTACCCTGAGCACTAATCAAACATAATGCTTATTAAAAAATACTACACTTCACATATTTGAATTTGAATCCATTTGCCATAAAAGACGCGTGTGCGCAACTTCGCAGTAAGTGCAGCGTCCAATTTACAATCACGTTCAATTTATAATCAATAAATTTGATGGACTTAAAATGATAACGTGGAGGACATTATCATTACAAGATCAGATGGAATTTCTTCTTTTTCGAGCTTCTCATGTAGCTATGTCTCCATGGAAAATTCAGAGTCAATAAAGCTGATGGATTGAAAAATAATAAAGGGGACATTATCATTCGAGGTCACACAGAGTTTCTTCTTCTTCACGCCGATAGCATCCGTTCAGAATCCACTTTTGAACTTCTGAATAAATAAAAAAATCCAATAACAAAATATTAGTAAAGAATCACCTCTCGTGATTCCACGTGGGACTATAGATAATTAGAAAAATCTCCTTCACTTTACAAAAATTGGATTTGCTTCATTCTCTGCAGAAAATGCTCCACCTGAGCGCTCCCTTAGCATATATTTATTATTCACCATGGATTATTTGTTTTGATCTCTTCGCCTTAATGACTTGCCTTATATTATCATTAATTATATTTAACTACTCACATTTTCTCATAAGATATGCCTTCGTATTAAAAAGCAAAAAATTGCGCAAAACTTTTACAACCATTATTTCCTTATTGATAACTATTTAAGTCGTGATGAAAAAAATTTTAAGATTTATTAGAAGAACATTGAAATTCTATTAATTTTACAAATACTCATGGTATGAGCCAACTACCAATTGATTGGGAAAATTAAAACCGACTGAGCTGACCAATAGATTCAAAAAGTTTTGGAATATTCAAATATAATCTGGAGACTACAAGATCGGTTCAAACATCAACAACAATAGTAATTATAATCATCCCACTTTGAGAGAAGTGGCATTATGAGAAAAATTGTGAAAGATTTGCGTCCATATCATGAACAGGACTTGCTATGGCAGCAATTTTAAAGTATTTTGTTAATAAGTGCCCTCACAACACTAGTTAGCCACTCATAATAAAATAATATTTTTCATTTTCAATACACTGATGGTGCAAAATATGAGAAAAATAGTATTTTGAAAATGAAAAAAATTTCTTTGCGTGTGGATGTTTAATTTAATTAATGCCTTTAGAACACTGGTTAACAAAATTCTAATAAAAAGACATTACATTATGTACGACTTCGACTCTATTTGCTGTCCAAAAGCATATAGACAACTTCCCAGCAGGTGGCGCTTCCATTAGTCAACAAAGTTGACGGATTTTATAATGATAAGGTGGACAAAGGAGGCCTAACCAAAAACGCGTATAGGCAATTTCTCAGCAAGTGTAGCTAGTCAATAAAGGGGATGAGCCACCATTCCAATATGGAAAGGGAAGGTGGGGATTCTCGGGGGAGGTTGGGGTGGAGACAAATTAGTTTGAGTGTGAATTTTGATTAAACGCCTGCAAAGAAAATAAAAGAAAAGTCTGAGAGTGAATAGAGTAGGATTGACCAAAAAATAAAAAATAAAGGCGATGACAATAAGTAGAGACCAAAAAAGACAGAGAGATATAGAGGTGTACCTTTGTTTTCTATTTTTTCTTTTTCTGACCATAAGAGGTGTACCTCTTCGCATGCCAAATTTCTTTGGAGGCTCTTCTTCGTGCTTGTCAAATGACTCTGGCTATGTAACAACCTCTGTTCTGAATTTACATTTGAATTTTTGGATTAAAAAAATGATTCTCAAATAATTATATCATTTATTCTGTTGCTATACCTACGTTTGGACATATTTAACATCCGAGTTTGATATTGTAAAATTACAAATATCTGTATGAGTACATAATAATAAAATATGATTGAAGAATAGCGTCCCACATGACAAATGGGACTCTAAGCTATAAAATTTCCTTCATATTGCATTTATAGAATTTGCAGCATTCAAAAAATGCATCACCTGAGTGCTGCCTCAACATATATTTATCAATTCACCATCGAGTATTTGTTTTGATCCCTTCAACTTAATAACTTGCCTTTTATTATAATTGATTACATTTAACTACTCAATTTTTCTTATAAAATGTGTCTTTATATTAAAAACAAAATGATTATGCAAATCTTTTACCACACTTCTTTCTTTATTATAACTATTAGGAGGTGAGCACAGTGTGGTTGGTACAATTTGTGTGATAGTTTGAATTTTTTGAGTTGTTTTCGATTAAATAAATCGGGCTTTTCGACGCATCTATAGTGCTATTCTCCGAGTTGGTCACTCACGAGATAATTGGTCTATCGGGGAATCGATTAAGGAATCTAAATGTAATGGACTTGAGAATTGAACAGGGAATCGACCGCTCGACCGTGTCGATCTACAATGGTCATTGCGGCACTTTGTCGAATCGATAAGAGATCGAGATAGGTCGATTTGGCTGAGATATATAATCGAACGTGGGTGATTCCACTTGATTTCAAAATTCTCACCGATCGGCACTAAATTGATTTTCGACGTTTTGGGTACCCCCTGTGTCCGTATTTGAAATCTCGAGATTTTCACGACAACCGAGTCGCCAGGTGTGTCGAAGATGTACTTTGTGACTTAAGATAAATCGATCACGGGTCAATTGCACCAAAATTCCTAAAAACTACCCGGTAGATTAGGTCGCGCTAAAAGCGCGCCGGATTGAAATTAACCGCTTATTTGAACCCGATTTCAGAAATTGAAAGTTTTGTGGTGTCACGAGCTATATTAGGGACATCGACTCATCCTCCGAGAAATTTTGAGAGATTCCGAGATTTTTACGGAAAATCCGATTCGGACATCGCAGAAAAATAATGAAAATTCAGATCGGCCAAAAGTGAAGAGATTTTCGACTCGAAATCGAGCCATATGACGAAGGGGACTTGTAGAAATTATGTGCGCTTTTTTACATCAAAATGGACGTCGAATTTAGGAATTTGTCGAAGAAATTTGATGTCCCAAAAATGGAAATTCGGAGCTTTGGTTGGGGGTGCATTATTTGCATCAATATTGAAGTATTATGGACTTATCTTATTGGAAAGTATCGAGGGGACAAGTAATCAATTAAAGGGATAAGATTGTTGACTTTAAACTTCTTTTTTTTGGCTTCTCGGACAAGCTTGCTTCACCAATCCCATTTACACGATTCCTCTTCATCCTTATCTCTTGGGTTTTTTTTTTTTTTTTTTTTGGCCTCTTCTTGCCTTCATCCGCTTCTTTTGATTTCTTTCAATTTTCCCTTGGAGTAACCCACGAAATTCTCCACCGAAGTCATCGTTCAATCTCTCTCCCCACCAAGTTTCCTCAATCAACGTTGCAACGCCACCTTCGTTTGTCTCCTTCCACCAAGCGGCCCAGCGTGTTCGGTCCATTTCAACGCCTCCACCAGCGAGCTCCAGTCCACGTCTTCTCCGCCCACGAAGCCTGCAGCATCCACGCGGTCAATCGAAGAAGCCACGTCTCCACCATCGTTGACCGCTGCCTGCCACTCCACGCCAAAATTTGCTGGCTTCGTTGTTGTCTTGCCAGCACACCCACACATCCGAAGATCTTCCTCAGCTTCTGCCAGCAGCCGCGCGTCCGAATTCCTTTTCTTTCGGTCAACCATACCTTGCATAGAAGACTGAAGCTGCCGCGCGTCCTCGCGGCCAGACGAAGCTGCTTCTTCGTCCGCATCTCCACGCGGCCTCGCGTGTCTTCGGCCCAGCTTGAAAAATTCAGCCCACGTGATTGTCACCTTCGGCCTTTGCTGCTTCATTTGCTGGTCCAGCCCAGTCAAAGTTCCACCAAGCAGCAGCCCAGCAAGTTGTGGTTTTCGCAGCCCAGTCCAGTAACGCCCTCAAGTCAGCCCAAGAATCAAGTCCAGCACAGCTTTGGGGCTTAGCCCAAATCAAAACAAATCTCGCCGGACTGAAATTTGTTGGGCCGTTTTGGATCGGTCCAGTTCGCGACGCCGCCGAAAATTAAGATTTGGCCGCCGTCGCGTCGTCGTGTGCAATGAGCCGGTTTTTCGCGATACACCGGTGAGTTTATTCTCTAAACTCTTCTTAGTAGACTTTGATGCTAAGGGGTGTTTAGATTTATTTAATTAGGAATTAGGTGGTTAATTAGATTAAATTAGTAATTTAATTATTTAATTGAGCATGTTAGGTGGTTAGCATGGTTTAGCTAAGGCCTATTTAAATTGTATTATTTATCTAGAAGGGTTCGGGAATTTTCCGGGTCCGTATTGGTATTTAATTTAATAATTTTGGCCTAGGTTAGTATTTTTAGAAATTAAATTGAATTAATTAATTAATTTTCGAAATTAATTATTTATTAATTATTTTTCCGGAAATTAGCCGGGATGGCCGCATGCCAATTTCGTCATTGATCAGCAATGGTGTGGTTAGTTTCGCAATTGAGTTTTAAATTATGCAAATTGAGTGACGATTGGATTTTTGGTATTTAATTCCAAAAATTGTGGATTTCCAATATTTATTCAAAAAATCTCGGGTGTCGGATTTTAACACTGAAAATGGTTTTATATAATATATAAAATAGTGGGATTTTAAAAAGGAAGAATGTCAATTTTTCCGGGTCGAGTTGATCATGTACCCACACACGACTATTTTCATGTGTATTTCTAATACGAAGAAAAATGCCGGGTTCACCATTTTAATTGAAGCATTTGAGTGCAATGCACGGCGCCCTAGGCCATATTTGAGTGATCGTGTGATGACAATAAGAAATCGTCCCTTGTTGAGTGGACGTTATCCCTATTTGGGATACCCCTTGATAAAGGGAAGTCGGCCGAGAGATTCTCGGACCCTATGCTCCTTCGGGATAGCCGTCGACAAAGTGATGTGCCGTGCTCAATGGGGTGAGACGAAGCCTAGCAATGCCGTAAGACCGCCGAACCGAGAGTAGGCCGTGCTATATGCCAAGATCAAAACTAGGAACGCATGATAAATTGAATATTGTGTTCCAATTAATTGAGCTTGAGTGATGCTCGTTTATGATATGAACTGTCTTGACCGCAGGGTGGAACTAAAACGAGGTAAGTCTCATTGATTGTGTGATTGCGTGCTTAGGATGCTTCTTAGCGTCTTTCCTTCCTACCAAGTTTAGAGCTTAGACTTGTCGAGACACATCTCTGGTTATCAGTATAACCACTTTCGTGGTCATCGAGTGGAGGACCCGGGCGAGAGGAGGTGATTTGAGGCATAGGTCGGATAGGACCGCTTCTTTTTGGAGAACAGTCTTTTGTAGTCTTTTGACCGTAGACTCTGTACTTGACTTAGCATATGTTTATAAAGGCATGTTTGTTTGTGAAATTATTGTTCGCTTTTCTATCCCGAGATAGTTACTTGTCGGGGATTTATTTTCGTTTCCGCATGTGCATCAAAATGAAAAGGGTCGGCGACTAGTCCCGAGAAGTCGCAAAATTTTATCGACTGCAGAGGGATGGGTACACGCTCGGGGTTCGGGCGTGACAATTTGGATGTCAAACCAAACCAAACTGCATAAATACAATCGAAGAAAAGTGAAACCAAACTAAATTATTATAGTCCGTAACCAATCAAACCAAATTACTTTTTGAGGATTAATTAAGTTTAATCATTCTTTCTTCTTTCATTTTTTCCTCTTCACCTTGTGCAAATTCATGAAAAAAAAAAAAAAAACCAAAACCCGTAGTTACAACAATTCATGAGTTCACACACCACGAAAATCAATAGGCTGCTCCATATATAGATGGCAAGAATAATTAACAAAATTATTAATTTATACAAAATGATTTTGTGGTTTGATTTGGTTTCGAAAAATTAAAACCAAAACAAAATGCAAAAACATTATGGTTTCATTTGTGAACCATTTTTTTCCAAAAAGGTACTTTTAAATTGAATCGAACTACAAAGAAACTGTTCAATTCGTTTTGCTTTAACTTGAACCATTTTTTACTCACCCCTCGCTTTTTATTTCGCACAACACGTTGGTTCATGTATAATACCTATTTATAGTTGTGGCATATATACTGTACTCCTACGATAGATATTTTTAAGTAATTTGTGCAGTAAAAAAATTTGCCACTCGTGTCATTTAAAAAATCCTAAATTTGTAAGTTCCATATGTAGTATGTTTAGATCTAATGAAGTTGGTCTTATAGTGTTGGATAAGGAAGCTTAGCTCCGACACCAAACATTGACTTTCATGAAGCTACTCGTATATCACTTGTTGCCTATTTTGGAGCGAATGTAGTGGCAGCAACCCAAGAGAATCGTACTATGCAAAGCTTATGAAGACACTATTACACTATGTTAACTCTCTCACCTTTTAAAGTACCTATATTATTTTCATTATACAAAAACTAATTGGAACAAAATGCTCTTATAATACACTCTCTATTGACCTCTGTATCTCTCCCATGAAGCTAAGACTTTGAGAGCCCGCGAATGTTCCACCACACCTACCCAAATTGACTTTTCAATTGGACAACAAATGTTCAACTCAAATGAAGTCTTAGCGTTTATGCATGGTCTCGCATAAGATTAGACTGTCTTAACCACCCTTTTAGTGTGCCTTTAACCTCTATACACTTTACTGTTCCTCAAGCCTGCGTGAGCCAGCCCTACTAATTCTTCAGGACTTGTTCTAAGTTTATCACTCGTAAAAAATAATAACAATAATAATTGAATGTTTGTAAGACGGTGCGTTATGGTCATTGAAAGAATTCACTCACCTTATTTAACTTAGTCAACACATGCAACTGAAACTTATAACAAAAAACATATACAGCTAGCATAACACATTGTAGTGTATATGAGAAAGATGCTTTTTTTTTTAATAACTTTTTTTAGCAATTAACCTTTGACTTTTTATATTTAACAACAAAAATAAATCCATCCATGTGGACAAATAGGTCATTTGAAATCATCTGATTTTTTAAAAAATTAAATTTAAAATAGTTTTGTTTGTGCGTTTCGTTGTCAAATAACTTTTACTTTCAATAAAAGGTTAATTGCTACAGATTATATTAATTTATAAACCAATTCAACTTTGAATTCCTATAGTAATAATTAGGACATCTTCTAGCTAGCTATTAGATGAACCAATTGAACATTTCTAGAGAAACTTGGAAGAATTAACCATCAATTGTTTTAAAAGTTTCCGCTAGCTAGCTGTTAGATAAATAAGGCCAGATTCACTTTACCTTTGAAATGCACATTCACTCGCTTCACTCAATTCAAGAGCTGTCAAGTTTTAAGTTCTTCGCTCAATCATGATTAATTAGAGATGGCAACATGCCCCAAATCAAATGTACCTCTTATATTCCATCACCTAAAGCAATCGAACCTTATATAGCTGACTGGTAGAGCGTCAGCCTTGATCAAACGGTTCAAAGAAATGAGTAAACCACATAGAAAATGATAAAAGGATTAGCTAGGATTAATAAACAATGTGAAGTGGCCTTATTATTCAAAGTAATTTACAAACATGCCCTCACTAATCATACGAGGAAGGTCACTTCTTCACTTTCCCTGCAAGCATAAAGGCTTTATAGACCGCATTCTTCACGAGCTTCGTGCCGCCCCAAGCCCTCTCAAACTCCCTAACAACCCCCTCACTCAACAACTCCACTCCCTGTTCTTTTGCGGTCGCCACCGCGGACCACGACCTCAAGATCCCCAGGATTCCCTCGAAAGAAACCTCCGTTGGTATGTCGAGTGCCACTGGGTTCCCCTCGGATCCCAAACCGACACTTTCGAAAGGGAACGGCAATGTCTTGTATTGGTCGAACACGTACCTGACGTTAGGATTCCAGTACGGAAGCGTCGCGTCGAAGAACTTTTTAAGTATCGGATCGAAGGTAGGGCTGACTTGGATGGCTTGATAGCCCCAAACTGCAATCACGCCCTCTGGCTTGCGGAGGACACGATTCACGAGAGAGTAGAATTTGGGGAGGTCAAACCAATGTATGGCTTGAGCCACGGTGATTAGGTCAACAGAGTTCTCACCACCAACCATGGCTAACAATTCATCATCAGAGATGGATGGCGGAGTGTGCATGTACCGAACGCGCGGATGTGGGATAGCATAATTTAGCTGTGACTCGCTCACGTCCGTGGCAGTCACTTGCTGATAATGCTCCGCAACCTACATTTGTTGAGGGAAATGAAGCAAAGGAAACAAATGGCTAAGGAACAACACCAATAAATATGTTATCTTAGAACAGAACGGTATAATCGTCTGCATACGGTAATTGATTGTTTGCTATTGGCTGTGTAGCTAGCGGTTCATAAAAACAAAGGTGGAAATGAAAAGATTTCATCTAGCTTAACAAAAAAAAAAAAATTAGTTTAAATCAAGAAGAGAACAGTTATGTACAGAAGCGTAAGCATATTCGAATTCGCGTAAGAAGAAAGGGAGACAGAGAAAACCCCAAGAGCAGCTTGACCATTGCCGGTGCCAACGTCCCAAGCCAAGGCTTGGCGGGGGTGAGAGCGGCCAGTTTCTGGTACCACTCCCTCGGATACGTCGGCCTCGCATCTGCATATATCTCCGCTTGCTTATCGAACAGCCCCGCCATCACCCCCACACAGGCTCTCTCTCTCTCTCTCTCTCTCTCTCTCTCTCCACCGGAACTCATATATATCATGCGAAACTTCTCGAATGGTAATCGAGTCAGCATACGAAGGCCATGACAATTAGTTGGGAAATTTAGGGGGACCGTACTCGACTTGGCTTAGAGTTTCAGGGTTTGTGCAGAGGAGCAAGCAAAATCGAACTTGACATGTGAATTCCGAGGAGAAGTGGAACACGTGATTCTGCAAATTGTAGGGATTTCAATATTTCCGCTTAGTAAGGGTCTATGATTGAAGAATATATAAAATTTGGTTCACTTATGAAATAGATTTCTTTTTTCCTACTTTTTACAGACTTTGTTCGAATGGTACCTTCCCTTGGTAAAGCTTGCCGGCCATAAGGTACGAGTTCTTTCGTTTTCTTATTTTCTTGGCCAGTAAGCTACATGGTACTTTCTTCAAATAATAATAGTTGACTGCATGAAAACTAATTATTTGGAGAGGATACGAATTCTCTTATTCAATTATTAAATTCAAATTCCCTCATCAATCGAGATTAGTGGGTGAAAATGGATCGTGACATGTCTTGACCTTAAAGATGGTACATTTGGTCAATTTATCTTGTTTAAATAGAGATGATTGGTTTTTTTAAATGAAAATAAGAATAACAATGAAAGAAAAGAAGAAAATGAGAAAATGGGTTTTAGAATGGGAGATATACTTAGTAGGGGTGTCAACGGTTCGATTTGGTGCGGTTTTTAAAAAATCAAACCGAACCGAACCGTTAAAAAAACTTCCGAACCAAACCGAATGAGACCCAAACCGAATACGAAGCGAATCGAAATTTTAGCTTGATTTGATTTTTTGGTTTTTGGTTTTCAGTTTTCGGTTTTCGGTTTTTTTTTTTTTTTTTTTTTTTTTCTATATTGTTTTTTTTTTTTTTTTTTTTCTATGTATATATTTTTCATTTTCAAGAAATAAACTCTTATCGGTTTGTTGGTTTTGGTTCGGTTCGGTTCAGTTCGGTTAACTAATAAAAACCAAATTGATAAAAAAAAAATTTGGTTTTTAATGAAAATCAAAAAAATTTCGGTTCGGTTTTTTACAATCCTAGTACTGAGTGCAAAAACTTTAGGGCTTGATTCATCTATAGGCTTAAAGTAGGGTCGTTGCCGTTAGAAGGGAAAATGGGCTTACTGCAATCAGTTTCCACAAAATGGGCTTCGATGAGTTTTCTATTCGAAGTGGGTTTGTTTTAAATAAGCCTACTCGTGTCCGTGGCCCAAGCCTGTGAGTCCAGGTTTAGTCCGGGTTCAGATTGGGCCCAAGAGCCCAGCCTGAGTCCCTGCTTTTCAGATTATAAAAATTTAAAAGTAATAAAATACTAAATAAAAAATAAAAATTTAGAGAATATTCGAAAAATAAAAATTTGAAAACGGTATGAAACAAAGACCTTGATCAGGTTGCTTAAATTTAGGCACAAGACTTAGCTTAGTTTCATTTAATTAGTGTGTGTGAATAAATATAGTTTAGGGATTTTAGTGATTACTTTTGATTTTGTGATAGGTTTAAATAGATTTATCTTTTAAACAAGGAATTAGACTCATTTTGAATTTACCTCATGAGATTGCTGTCTAGGGGCGTAATAACAGGGCATGTGTATTCTTTGCTTAAACACTTTATTGAGCTTACTTCCTTATACTTAACTTTTATCGTATTGATTATGATTGTTTACTTACCCTTGATTGCACACTTATGCATGGATATCATTCAATGGCATAGGGTAATGATTTGATTATAAGTCGCATGGATCTATTAGGTAAAAAAAAAATCACGTAAGTTAAAGTAACGAAAGGGCACTAATTAGGCAATTAGTAAAATCATGTCCCGATCTTAGAAATCTAATTATGTAGAAAGTGAAATATTCTCCCTTATCTAGTCAAGTGAGAACCCAAGTCATTTGGAGATGCCAACTTGACATGACCTCCAAACCCGCTTCCTGACACCACATCGGGAGGGTCACAAGAGTTAAAAATTGCTATCTTTGATTGGTCTTTGAGAGTTCGACCAAAAAAAAAAAAAAAAAAAAAATTGGTCCTTTGAGAGGCCATAACATCAACTAGAGAGCTTCGCATATGAAATTGAATACCTTAATTCCTTTCCCAGTGAGATGTTCCTACTTTTTTTAAAATACTTTCAATACAAATAACAATAGTAGTAGTGAAATTACATTTCGTGATGGACAAGAAGCCCTGATTAATCAGGCCTGCCTTCACGAATAAATTGGAGTCGGTCCATAATGTGATCAACAATGAAAAAGCCTTGGGGGAAGGATTCTGGGAATCACCAGTTTGCCTGAAAGGCCAAGGACGAAGGATTTGGTCTGGGAAAAGAACGTTCATCTTGTTTTTGGTGGTTATTCAGTGTCATGGAGTGGTAAACCAATTAGTCTTGAACAATGTCAAAAGAGACAGATTCAGGAAGCATGTTTCTACGGGGCAACTCTCAACATAATGAGATGCATACACTGAATCGGAACTGATTAACCAATAAAATCCAAGCAAATTCGCGTGCCATAAATAGAGCACTTGCACACCATTGTCGTTTTATGGAGAGAAAAAAAGGACTGGATAACATCTGAACGATCGAAAAGGAATAGAACAAAAGCTGATAAGAAACGAAAGAGACAAGAAACCAGGGTGGTTTTGCCTATTAACTCTTGAGACCGGAAGGATATGGGCATCAACACTTTTTCAACTGCTAGTCTTAGTCATCTCTCCATATGCTTCGAAGGAAAAAAGAAGCAAGCACGTCATTCTGTTCCATCTCTTACCTCCTCTTCGGCTTCTTCATCATCGATCTCGTCCTCTTTCTTGTCGTTGTCGTCAATTCGCATTTGGCTCTCGCTTTCCTCCTTCTCTTCATGGTTGTCCACAGAATGAACTTGTGGATGCCGCCGAGACGACTACAGAACTTCCTGCGCATTGTCGTCCAAGTTGCCATCATTGTCCTTGCCATTGTATTCGCCCCCACCGTCGTATTCATTGTCGTTGTAGTCATCACCGTCCTCTTGCTGAGGAGAGGAGGTTTGAAAATATCATGTTTAAGATGGATTAAACATCTCAAGAAGAAAAAGTGAAAGTTCCCAAATATCATATTACTTTACATTAATCTCTAATTTGAACAATCAATCGCAAGCAACTAGCAAGAATCAACATAATCCTTTAATTGCGACCAAATTGACCAACAAAATTTTTTGACGTGACTTTTTTTATTACCTTTTTTTCTTTAATTCTCTCAATCAGTGGGTACTCAGAATTGAAGAAAGTAGGGCGAAGCAGGGGACGATGATGTGCAGAATGCCCTTCTTTAAATTGTAAACCGACAGTTTCAATATCAATTTGCAGCAAGCTCACGAGCTAGAGCAATATCTCTTTCTAGATTTATTTTCAGCGTTTCCAAAGATTAGCACGAATATTGAACAAAGAATAGATTTCAGCTAAGTTTTAGGTTGTTGTGGCCTCTTACCTCCTCTTTGACTTCTTCATCGTCCCTCTCTTCCTCTTCCTCATCCTCGTCCTGTCCTCGTCGCTATCGCCTTCCTCATTGACATCATTGTTCTCATCGTCATCGCCCATGGAATAAACTGGCGGAGTCCCGTGAGATGACTGCAAAACCTCATGCAAATTATTGTCCTCATCATCGTTGCTATTGCTGTAACTGCCGGCATCACCTTCACCTTCCTCGTCAACATCGTCGTTCTCATCATTATCGTCCTCAGAACAAACCAGCGAAGACCTGCGAGACGAATGCACATTGTCGACCTCATCATCCTTGCCGTCATCATTCTCATGGTCCTCATGCACATTATCGTTGTTGTCATCATCCCTGCCGTCGTCCTCATTGTCCTCATCATCGTCATTCCTCGTACCCTCGTGCTTGTCATTGTCATCACCATCATCTTGCTGAGGAGAGGGAGTTCGAAAGTATCATTTCTAAGTTGGATTAAACATCTTAAAGAAGGAAACAGATTCTCCAAATATCATACGACAATAATCCTTAGTTTGAACATCCATACGCAAGCGCATAATGAGAATCAACGTAAGAGGTTTTCCTCACCCTTAATCACCCTAAGAATGCTTTCTAAAGCATCAACCCAACGGGAATCTATTAGAATCAAGCAGTATTCACAAATTCGCGTATCTTTATTCACTCAAAATTGGAACGGAGCAACCGTTAGGCTTTGATTTACCTCTTCATGACTTTCCCAAGACTTGACATAAGTTAAGAAAATAAGGAAATCTGATTGGGCAATTTGGGAGAAGCAGAGGAGGTGTTGCATATAGAGATGCGAAGAGAGAGGAAAATTGGAATGTTGAGAATGACTCAGAGGAGTTACGTGAGACAAGTTCGAAGCACCACAACATGTAGCCGGTAAGATTTGTAAATACCCCTCTTGTCACACTTTCAGGACATCATTTACGTTGTCACTGTGCATTGGGATAGAGATGGAGAATATATTTCGTATTTCACAAGCTAGTACTGTTGATTTTAGAGGTGTATGCCATGTGTAGGTGTGGTACCAGATTTGATCTTTAACATGATGTTGGTAATTTATATGATCAGCTTGTTATACATGGAATGGGTCCACCAGTAATTCGTTGGGATGATAGGGAAAGCAGTTCATGTAGCGTGGTAATAATTTGGTAAGTAGACCCAGGTCAAGCAGGCAATCTAGAGAGTGGTGGATCCGAAAGCTGTCATGTTGTTACTCTTGTGGTCTGTGACACGACTTGGAAGGTTTTGTTACGAGACACTGTAATTTCATCAATGACTGAGGCCAAAATTAGTGACAGCGAAAGAAACGGAAGAGGTACTGTGGCCGAAACTAAACGACATGACAATAACACGGCAATGGCGTGACATGGGTGATGACATGGCATGTACAATGAATGATGTGGCATATGACATGACATGATGACGTGGCAAAATGATGCAACTTAAGCGGCCCAAGCAAGGTGTTGGGAGAGCGCGGCAATGTAAAGCGACGAATCACCACCTTTAACTTGGCTGCAAACCTGAGATTTGCCGAGAACGTCAGCTTGGATTCAAGTGAAGGGATGCAAATAGGCATCTACATGTGTATGGGCGTTCAGAGGGTCAATCCCCGACGCTTGCAGAGGCATCGGTGAGTCAAGCCATACTATTGCCAGGAGCCTGGACCAGCTAGCATGGCTCAACCAAGCATCCAGTTAAGCTGAGGACATGCATAGGATGCGTTTTTAACCATATTTTCAAATCTTTTTGGTATTATTCATTGTATCTTCTTGAAATTGTTAAGGTTTGAGTTTTAGTTTGAGAAAAGCAGCATTAGAGGTTGAGCGAAACAGTAGATGAGGATTGATGGAATCGGCGCTTGGAATGAGGAGATTATTTTTATGTTAGAATCTCCTAATTTGTAGCGGTATCATTACTACTAGATCACTCTTTGAACTAGGCTAGGTAAATTGGGGTGTGTTGAATCCATTTCTTAATTAATTTTCTGGTATTTCATGACTTTGTTAGATTGCATGATTTTATTGCACCATATTGATTTTATCAAGTGAAAAGAAGTCATGAAGTTTCATCATCAATTTTTGGGGATAAAAATAGGTTCCGTGTCATTTGAGTAAATGTGATAAGCAAAGAATGAACTAAAAGCACAAATGGGAAGGAGAGTACTTTATCGATTAGAAGTGATGTAAGAACCCTGACCTCGCTTTTGAAGTTGACATGAGTATAGCAAATAAAATTCCTATTAAAATGAAAATTTTTAATGAGAAATTTTCCATGGTTGCACATTTTAGATTCATTTTATTGTCTCTCTTCACTAGAATAAAGCAGAAATAAAAAGCGAATAAAGCAGAAGAAACGGTTATGATCCACGAATAAAAAGAAGGTGTACCTGTTCCAATAGAGGATCCCCTGTTTCGGAAAAATTTGTTTCGACGGCAGAGTCTAACGCTTGTGTTTGTGCGTTCAAAATCATCGCTCTGTAACACTCCCAAGTAATGCGTGAACCATATGAGCCAGTGTTGAGTAACCGCTCACAATCCCATATACATATCACGCACCCCTTTGGTATTTTTGAGCTTGATGCCTCAAAAATCCTTTCCATTGATCTGCACCGGGAAATGTACACCATCTCCAAACGCTCTAACTTGTCAGTGCCCTCAACAACTTGCAGGTTCTCACACAATGTAATTATTAATCTGTTCAAATTCTTCAAGTTTGACAAACCGCCTAAACTTTTCAACGAAATGCACTGGCAAACACTAAATTCTTCCAATGCTTCCAACGTTGAAACAAATTGAATCTCTTGTGGCTTATCGCAGTCATGCAGGTCGAGTCGTCGAAGCATCTTTAGGGAGCTTGAGACAAGGTACACTCTCCTCCGACCACCAGTCAACTCGGGAGCTTGTAGCTCATTGCATCCTAGCTCCTCCTCCCACAGACAAACCAACCTCTCTAAAGATTCATTCTCTTCAATAGATAACGTCTCCATCGATTTTAAGACACCATGAAATTGAAGTTCGACTAGCTTGGGGCAACACATCACTTGAACATCTCTGAGTTTGTTCAAACTTGATGTAATGGATATTCTTGCAACGTGTTCACAGCCTTTGATACACAACTCTTCCAAATTAGGAAGCCCATCGAGTTCCACTTGTTTCACTTGAGTCACTCCGAGATTTAGAACTCTCAAGCTTGATGGAAGTTGTTTCACCTTCTGCAGGTCTAGTTTGTCGAGACGAAGTTCTTCCAGCAGGGAAAGGGAACCCCACTCTATGGATGTTGCACGGACATTTAAAAGGCACAATTCCAACTTTCTCAGTTTGAATAGCCTCCCAATCCACGGCAAGTCGCAAGGTTGAGTTATATTTGAACGACCACCATGAAGTTGGTTATCCGATAGAGCAGTTCAACTAGATTAGTAAGGTTTGAGACATCGGGGATACTCGCAACGATGTAGATGCAAGCCTCAGAGTGGCCAAACTTTTTGGGAGCTCCGGCAACTCTTGAATCTTATTGCAATCATCTAGGTCCAATTTTGTCAATGACTCTAATTTTGAAACTGAGTCAGGGAGTCCCCTCAAGCTCCAACAAAGCCTAAAAGAGAGGTGCTGAAGATTCTTTAGTTCACCAATTTGTCCAGGCAATTTTTCAAGTCCCGCACAAAAGTCAAATTCTAAGTAAGTCAGCCACCTCAGTTTCCCAATAGAGCAACTAATTTTCTTCAAAAAATCACAATAAAGAAAACTCAACTTCTCTAAAACTAAGTGTTTGGAAAAGATTGGTGTCTCATGTGACGAAGGACAATACTCAATGATGAGAACCTTCAACTTCATTGCCTTCTACAAAAGACGATGAAACATTAAGACAGAGAATTAGATGTCTATACAAGAAATAAATATGGATTTAGGCTCCTGACTTGTATCGTTTGTCATTTGATCCTCTCACTAAATGAGAAAATTAGACTGTAAATTCATTCAATTTTGTACTTTATTGAATAAGAAAATTAGACTGAGGGGGATTCTACCATACCTTGATTAGGCTTTTGATCGCATCTTCTATCCAGTCATAGCCACAAGTCGCAACACAACCACGTTTTCTAGATGCAAATTGGTTGGCATAAACGCTGGATCATCTTTGCCTCTAATGTAATGGCCCAAATAAAACCATTTCAACTTGGAAAGACGGCTCGCAAAGTCGCCTTGCAAGTGTACGTCATTCAACCAAAGAAACTGTAGATGCGGGAACCGCTTAATTTCCCTTCGCAGTGACAGTTATACAAGGGTCATCCCAATGACGTTGCAGGTTAAAACAGAGTGCTTGAACGCCTCGCTTTTTCTGCCAATGACATTGAGGAGCAGGAGCAGGAATATGTCAATATCCCACAATTTTATATTATCGAGAGAAGAAAAATGAAATAGAAGAATAGCTCCCAACTCAGAAACGTGAATCCTCAATTAAGAACAGGGTAAGCAATTTTCTATTCAAATAGGGTCATACTTTACCTCTTTCGAACTTAATTTGCGAATGATGTCGGCCTTATCCCACAACCTAGTACCCTTTTCCTTAGCAATTGCTCTTCCAAGATCTCTAAACTGATCATGCATCCAAAATTCATCGCCGTCTAAGACCTTTATCATGCACCTCTTAATAAGGACATCAATGGCTTCCTCTGGCTAAACTCCAATTCTTCCCACCCGTAGATTAGATTAGTCTTATTCTCACCAATGAAAAAGCATGCAATATCGAGAAATATATGTTGTTGATTTGGCTCTAAGGCATCATAGCTAATCTTTAATTGTTGCAAGACATCCTTATTGAGTGTTTTCTTTAGCTTCTGCAGCATCTCTTCCCATATCTTTATCTTTTCTGACCAAAAAGCGATGCACCTATTGCTTGAAGAGCTAAAGGTAGTCCACCTGCGGTAGACACAATGCCTTTCGAAAGAGTGTAGTAATCGGCTAGAGGAGAGTCACGATGGCCGAAGGCATGCCTACTAAAAAGTTGAAGTGCGTGTTCATCACTCAACCGCTCCAATTCATGAGGCTCGAATTTATACTTAAGTCCCCTAATATTCAGAACCCCACTATCCCTAGTGGTAACAAGTATCCTAGTACCAGGATAGAAAGAAGTCCTTCCGATTAGTTTTTGATTTGGTTGCCATCATCGACATCATCCAAAACAACCAGTACCTTCTTGTTGCAAATTGTTTCTTCAGTCGCTTTGATCCCATCATCACCGTTACGGATGTTGCGAGCCGCTCTAGAATTAGAGATATCGGACAATAATTGTTCTCGTAGCTTGACTAAGCCCTTCGTTTTTGCCGTTTCCTTACGTCACCAAGAAAGCTACAGCTTTTCCCAAAGTGAGGACACAATTGGTTGTAGATTTTCTGGGCTAGCGTGGTTTTACCCATGCCGCCCATCCCATAAATTCCAATAAGCCGCACACCACCGGCGTCGATGTCTAATAAATTGTTTATTGCTGATATTCGATTCTCCATTCCAACTAAATCTTCGGTCACTTCTCTTTGTCTTGTCCGGAGACTATTCACAACCTCATCAACAACCGATTTGCTTAGATGCCCATCCCTGCCACAAAGTTGAACAGCTTCAATTGTGAAAAGGTAACAAATTCGTTTCCTTGCATGTTGACCAACCATATACTAAGTCAACTAATTCCAATCTAATTATCTTAAACATTGTTCTCATGGAAACGTTAAAAATATGGACGAATAACATAATCATAATATATTATTGTTATGTTACGAGATAAAAAATTCTTGCGCAAAATCAATTCAGAAGACAGAAAAGGAGTATATAAATAAGTGTTTCCTATTCAAACTTACAACAAGCCTTTTCACTTCTCTTTTGTAGATCAATTTCATAAACTAATCAAAAACGCAGATATTACTCAGTTAAGTGATGGAGCCAGGAATCTAATGTCGATACTTTATCATTGTATCAAAGAAAGAACCACCCCGTAGAAACCAATATAAGAAAAATTGTAAGAAAAAAGTGTTTTTATTTTTTACCGAAATAATAATACTAAACCGCATTTAATTTTTGCGAGATCATTTTCTTTTAATGTTCATCGGTTTCAAGGACATTAAGAATTTATCACCACATTATTATTTCACTTAAAACAATAAAAATTAATTTCCATCAAAATGTCATGAAATACGTGTGCGCGTTCCCCATGATCGCTTAAGAATTTTACTTTGATTTACTTTTGATGGTCGCTCGACCTAGTAATCATATGGGTTATCACATGTCTATATAAAGATATTAAAATTTATCTTTATGATTATGAGGCAATTTTTATTTTTATTTTTTTGAGATGGGTCAGCTGCAACAACAATTTATCCAATGAAAAAGGGCACAAATCGAATCGGGACTAGAATAAGATGGACTAAAGACTCGATAAACATTCAACGTTAACCCCAAAACTTCAGGAAGGTGATGAATCACTAACATGAATTTCCATTACAAGTTTAAGTTGAAGGAATCGAGGAAGAAATGTTTGATCTTTAAATCAAGTAGAAGAATCAAAATATAAATGCGTGATGAGTTACGGCAATATGAGATTGAAAAAGAACTTTACAAATACAATTGCGTTCAGCTCAATGATAAAGTTCTCTGGCATACATTAGAAATCTTAACACATGTACGGATCAAGTTGGCGTAGAAAAGATGAAACAAAGCCAATCTTTTATACAATGAAAATTAGGTCAAAAACAAAGTCATTATAATTCTGTTGGGTCAGAAAAAATTTGGATATCTCATGATATTAAAAAAATTAAAAAAGAATTTTTATTTCAATTTTGGGAAACTGGAGTTGGAATATGATTAATGAATTTTTATTAGATCTACCTTCAATCGTAAAAAATGAAATTCCCATTCATAAATAAGTGGTTACCCTGTATAATTCTTCAAGTCCAACCCGCTGATGCCACCAACTGTTTTGAGCGCTCGCCGCCATGTATTCGCATCCTCGGAGCTGAAATTTTTTTTCTTATCCTTCATCATTTGCTCCAAATTCTGAATGTCATTTTCGTACGATGGGGTTCGCAACTTCACGTCATCTGGTTTCACATTATAAAAAATAGGCAATATCACCTTCTTAGTCTCGTCTTCCCCAGAATTAGAGATGTTCTCCACCATCTTCGCAAGCTCGCAGAGGCACCAATAACTCGAAGCGTAATTTGGGGAGAAGATGGGTATGTAGAGCCTAGAGTCATTGATCGCCCGCAAAAGTTCGCCATCAATTCTTTCACCCGGTCGAATCTCTTCGTCATCGATGAAAACATGAATCCCGGCTTCTAACAAGTCTCGGTAGAGGACGTCGGCGAATCCACGACGAGTGTCGGGTCCTCTAAAACTTAGGAATACCTGGTATTCCCCTCCTAATGGATTGCTTGTGCTGGTTCCCGTCTCTGATGTCGCCATAGGAGCTCACTTCGCGCCCAGCGGAGCCTCCCCTCACTCTCTCTCTCTCTCTCTGTCTCTCTAAGGCGCTCTTGAGATACTTTTTCATCTAGCACATCGTACCGGCTGTAGGCAATTTCGCAAAAAGCCGAAGATGTTTCGCAGATTCGATGCAAGTCCGTGACTTTAATATTTGAAGTCACGACAAAGACTCTGTAAGCCTTATTAGAGGACCGTTGAATATAAAATTAATTTTACAAAGACTCGAGATATGAGCCAATTACCGATCGATTCGAAAATTAAAATTGACTTAGTTGACCAAAAGACTCGAAGAGTTTTGGTGTACTCGGGTCTAATCTGGAGTCCATAAGATCGGTTCAGACGTTAACAGCAATTGATAATACATAAATTCTAACCTAAAGAGAAGTGGCCTTATTTAAAAAAAAAATTGAAAAATATGCTTCCAAATAATGAACAATAAATGTTATGGCCATGCCGAAGATCATTGGTAGACAAATCTTTTTAATAAGCATTTTATTGATTCAGACATTAACAGCAATTGATAATACATAAATTTTCTCTGTGTAAATGTTTAATTTAATCGGTACTCTCGGAGCACTAGTTAAACATCGCGCTTAATAAAAAAAAAATGCTGCTTTCGACATATTTGAATTTGACTGCATTTGCCATAAAAGACGCGTGTGGGCCACTTCGCAGCAGCGTCCAATTTACAGTTAATAAAGTTGATGGACTTAAAACGATAAGGTGGAGGACCTTAACATTAAAGGATCACATGGGATTCCTTCTTTTTCCTGCTTTTTCACATGGCTCTATCTCTGCAGGAAATTCAGAGTCAATAAAGTAGAGGACATTATCATTACAAGATCACGTGGAGTTCCTTCTGCTTCGTGCTTTTCACATGGCTCTGGCGATGTAGGTGCTGCATGGTAACCTTCCCTGCCCAAATAGCATTTTTATTCTTTTGTTTCTCAGAACAAAAAAGAATGTAAAACCCGTTTAGAACGCAAAGTTGATTTCTATTAGGAATGAAAGGTTAAGCACTTAATAAAAATAGAAATAAAAAAATTGCTTCGTTTTAACAATTTAGAAATAAAGAAATTTTCTTTTTTTATTTTTTGTTTTATTTTCTTGTCGTGGCCACCTCCAACCGTCCAGCCACCGCCGACCGCCGCCGCCGCCGCTGCGCGCCGCCGACCGTGAGCAAGAATAAAAATAAATAAATAAATAAACAAATAAATACAAAAAAAAAAAAAAAACAAATAAATACAAATAAAAAAAAAACGCAAGAAAATAAAAAAATACAAATAAAACAAATAAATACAAAAACAAATATATAAAAACAAATAAATACAAAAAAAAATAAAAAAACAAATAAATACAAATAAACAAATACATACAAATAAAAACAAATAAATGAAAATAAAAAAATAAAAAACAAATAAATACAAAAATAAATAAATACAAAAACAAATAAATACAAATAAAAAACAAACTCAAGAAAATAAAAAAACAAATAAAAAACAAATAAATACAAAAAACAAATAAAAACAAAAATAAAAACAAATAAATAAAAAAAAGAATAAAAACAAATAAATACAAATAAATACAAAAAGAATAAAAACAAATAAATACAAATAAATACAAATAAATACAAAAAGAATAAAAACAAATAAATACAAATAAATACAAAAAAGAAAAAAAAACAAATAAATACAAATAAATACAAAAAAGAATAAAAACAAATAAAAGAATAAAAACAAATAAATACAAAAAGAATAAAAACAAATAAAAATAACAAATAAATACTGAAAAGTTAATCGTTGCGTTACCAAACGAATTTTTATTCTTTTTCTATTCCAAGAAAGTAGTAAAATTTTGTGTAGTTATCAAACGGGTTCTTTTTAAACCTTTTCTCCTGGGAATAAAGAAAATAAAAGAACTATTTCGGAAAAAAATTTTCCCCGCCCAGAAATTTTACCATGCGCGCGCGTGACAACACCTGTTCTGAATTCACTTTTGAACTTCTGGACAAATATTAAAAAAAAAAATCCTCTAACATTTGCTTCCAAGTCATGAACAGGAGGTGACTGTAAGAGGTTGTTGTTAACGATGGTCTCTAGGCATTTATTAGCCATTCCACGTCTACCAATTGCGTTCAATTATAACTTATTAAACTAAACGAACAAAATTTCAATAACTAGTATGTTTTTCAAATTGCAAGATTTATAATATTTGATAAAAAAAAATGATTATACTGAAGTGACTGTTAAAGTAATATCTCGAGTTTGAATTCAGATATCAGTTTATTAAATTGAATTTGTGGAGAAAGATTTGTCTCATCGGATTAGAATTCGGACGAAGAAGCTCTTCTTCGTTGGATTTGTTTTTGGCCGTGCAAAAGAAAGCAAGGGAAGACGTGGGCACTAAAAAACAAAATAAGGGGCTCATTTATTCTATGAATATTTATTTATTTATGGGGTAAAAAATTCTATCGCTAAGAGGAAAGAAAGAGGTGTACGTCGCCATTCTTGAGTAGTGTTCGGTCAATAAAGGTTTGACCGCGTGAGGGACCCACGGAAAGAAAAGAAGTTGTCCTCTCGCTGTCTCCTGCAGAAGCCGTACAAAAAGGAAGATACTACGAAGAAGGGAAAATTCAAGAACACGCAACGTTCTTGGATTTTCAGTGGTGCGAGAAAAGCTTTTGCTTGGGGGTGAGCACTGTGATTTCTGTGCTGTGAACTTGCGTCCAATTAAGTTATTTATTTATGAACATGTTGATTATATGTTAAAAAACTCAAATATATAAATAATTATAACTTTAATTCTTTTATTATTAAATGACTATTCTCACAAATATAGATATCTATGCTCGAATTGTACTCCTATAGAGACGATAATTGTATCAAACAGGTGCAACTTAAACACTTTAAGGTGATTTCAAGCCCTTACACATGAATGACTTTGAATCAATCTCAATATATTTGGATCGTGTGCAAACCATCATCAAACAATTAAGGGTTAATGATGAAGACTTCCAAGATGTGCGAGTCTTAGAAAAATTCTTGAGGTCTTCGATTGAAAGATTTGGTTACACGATTCCAGGGATCGAGGATTGATGGGTTGATTGTACATACGTGAGCAAACAATGAATCAAAAGCCTATTAATTCAAATCCCAAGCAAGCATTGTAAACTCGGATCACTTCATCAATTTAAGGAAGCTATCAAGGCGAGGACGTGGAGAAGGCCGAGGTAGAGGTGGAAATTCAAATTCCACCGGAATTTATAAAATATGTTACAAATCAATAATCAAATTTTTTTTTTTATAATTTAGTCTTAAACTTTATGTATTAATATCGATTGAGTCTATCTAATCAATTTTGACAAAAAATTGTCAATATTGACTTTAATCATTCTACGTGACATAGCAACTAGCGTGAATATTTTTAAATAATATTTTAATAATTTTCTAAATTTTTGTATAATTATTTGGTTTTTTCTTTTCTTTTATGTTATTAATTTATTTTTTATTTTTAGCTGAGGGCCGGCAAGGGCTGCTGGCCGACCCTCGCCGGCTCTTGGCAAGGGCCGCAACTCCCTCGCTGTGGCGACGAGAGCATGGCGGCCCTCGCCCAATGCCCTCGTTGGGGCTGGTGAAAGCCTAGCCAGAGAGAGAGAGAGAGAGAGAGAGAGAGTTGGAAGACAAGCAACGAAGAGTCACCGGCCAGCGAAGGAAATAGGAGCCACCTCGACGACGTGTCTGGAGGTTGCGGTGCCTCAAGACCCTCCGTGCTGGCGGCCCAAGAGCCGAGTCCGCCGTGCAGATCAAGATGGAGGATCCAATCTAGGACCTGGTCGAAGAGGTCGAGTACGACGGGCTCGTGGCCAAGCGTCGCGAAGAAGAGGACTGGACCAGAGCCGGAACTAATTGCTCCCCTGATGTTAGTATCGACAGGTCAGAACTCCAAATGCTTATGGGTCCACTTCTATTTATCTTTGTTTTTACAGCAGTCTTGTGGATTTTGTTGAATTAGTAGGTTCAAAACGTTCTTGCAGGAGAGAATGTTAAGAAAAAGAAGACGGTGAAGAAAATTGCCCCATCTTCATGCTGCAGCAGTATTAATGGAAAAGCAAAGGTTGTCTTCAAAAAAAAATAATAATAATAACTGGAAAGAAAATAAAAACCAAAATAGAAAATTCAAAAAACATTATTAAAAATATCAACGTTAGTATCGGTTGTCCCACACAATATAGTTAGTATCCACGTCAACGATTTCCAAGTTAAAATTGATCAAATGAACTCATTTGGTGCCAATGCATTTAAGACTAAATTAATTAAATTAAAAAATTTAGAATTAAATTAATACCAATGTAATAGGTATATAACTTTTTTTGATACTTTTCCGACTGTATGGATATATTAAGTCTAATGTATGAAAACTAACACACAATATTATATGATTATAGGTCTCGAAAATAATAAGATGGGTTGTTCATCCTCAAACGTGGTTAAAGAATGTATATTGGTACATATCTATCCTTAGAAATGAGTTTTAATAGCTTTTGGAAAACATACATATAATTGTGGTAGCTAGACATACGACGACATAAGACATATTATCTACTTATATGCATTGATCTATTACATTTAAAAGTTATTGGGTGCACCCAATTCACGTGAACCATCAACTTCAGTAGACCTCCAAGGGACTCAAATTATGAGATAGCTTACTTAAATAAGGTGAATGCAAAAATTGCTCAATTCCATTCGTGTCAATATTTGGAACTAATCAACTGCACAAAAAAAAAAAAAAAAAAACACATTTGAGACTTATCTTTACATTTTAAAGAAATATCCAATGCTAAGTTTAATCTCGTACTTTTAATGAAAAAATTCCCCATGATTCGGCGCCTACACCTTTTTACTTTTAATATAACAAATCCAATGATTATTCAACCTCATCGAACTAATTCACGAGAAACCATGCCTAAATCTAAATAAACAATAATAATGTATATGATTATAGATGAACAAAAGAGTAATTTAGGATAATTAATATTCATCAAGTAATCAATCACTATTTCAAAATTCCTGATTTAAAGTCAACCTAATCATCAAGCATTCTATAAATCACTCGTCTTCCCAGTCTTATAATAAATTGTGTTTATAATCTCTAAATAATCATATGTTTAAACATTATCTTTTTTTAGGTTTGTCCACCAAACCGAGGACTATAAATTAAATGAAGACAAGTAATGACATATTTGAATTTGACTCCATTTGTCATAAAAGACGCGTGTGGGCAACTTCGCAGCAGGTGCAACATCCAATTTACAGTCACGTCCCAGTCAATAAAGTTGATGGATGGTGGAGGACATTATCAGTACAAGATCAAATGGAATTCCTTCTTTTTCGTGCTTTTCACATGGCTGTGTCTACGTAGAAAATTCAGAGTCAATAAAGTTATGGATTTAAAAATAAATTGGAGGGCATTTTCATTACCAGTCGCATGGAGTTTCTTCTTCTTCGTGCTTTCCGCATGGCATGGCTCTGGCGATGTAGACAACACCTGTCCTGAATTTACTTTTTGAACTTCCGGACAAATAAAAAAATCCTCTTGCTTTCGAGTCGTGAACATGAGGCTCTAGGACGACCAATCAAGAATTATCATTAGAAAATTTTTGTTATTGAGTGCTTTTTAGGTACTTATTAATCATTCCACACCAAATAAAAAGCGGCTTTATTGATTATGTATAAAATAAGAAAAAAATTGAAAATGACAAAAATTTTATGTGTGGATGTTTTATTACATTCGCCGGTAAAATCCTTATTAGAAAAAATTATACTTTAAATATTTGCATTTGACCCCATTTGCGATAAATAGAAAAACGTGCATGGGCAACTTCGCGGGGGCAACTTTCAATTTATAGTCATTAAAGTTGATGCCTTTAAAAATGATAAGGTGGGGACCGGTTTGAAAAATGGACACAATAACACATGCAGTTGTACCCCTTCTTTTGTCGGGTAGAAATGTACCTTTCTTTTTCTTTTTATCTTTTTGCTCAAAACAGTTGTACCATTTCTTTTTTTTTTTTTTTTTTTGAATGTAGGAGGAACCAGCTTGCACCGACAGTCGCATGGAGTTTATTCTTCTTCACGCTTTCCGCATGGCTCTGGCGATGTAGACAACACCTGTCCTGAATTTACTTTTGAACTTCCGGACAAATAAAAAAATCCTCTTGCTTTCGAGTCGTGAACATGAGGCTCTAGGACGACCAATCAAGAATTATCATTAGAAAATTTTTGTTATTGAGTGCTTTTTTAGGTACTTATTAATCATTCCACACCAAATAAAAAGCGGCTTTATTGATTATGTATAAAATAAGAAAAAAAATTGAAAATGACAAAAACTTTATGTGTGGATGTTTTATTACATTCGCCGGTAAAATCCTTATTAGAAAAAATTATACTTTAAATATTTGCATTTGACCCCATTTGCGATAAATAGAAAAACGCGCATGGGCAACTTCGCGGGGGCAACTTTCAATTTATAGTCATTAAAGTTGATGCCTTTAAAAATGATAAGGTGGGGACCGGTTTGAAAAATGGACACAATAACACATGCAGTTGTACCCCTTCTTTTGTCGGGTAGAAATGTACCTTTCTTTTTCTTTTTATCTTTTTTGCTCAAAACAGTTGTACCATTTCTCTTTTTTTTTTTTTTGAATGCAGGAGGAACCAGCTTGCACCGACAGTCGCATGGAGTTTCTTCTTCTTCGCGCTTTCCGCATGGCTCTGGCGATGTAGACAACACCTGTCCTGAATTTACTTTTGAACTTCCGGACAAATAAAAATCCTCTTGCTTTCGAGTCATGAACATGAGGCTCTAGGACGACCAATCAAGAATTATCATTAGAAAATTTTTGTTATTGAGCGCTTTTTAGGTACTTATTAATCATTCCACACCAAATAAAAAGCGGCTTTATTGATTATGTATAAAATAAGAAAAAAAATTGAAAATGACAAAAACTTTATGTGTGGATGTTTTATTACATTCGCTGGTAAAATCCTTATTAGAAAAAATTATACTTTAAATATTTGCATTTGACCCCATTTGCGATAAATAGAAAAACGCGCATGGGCAACTTCGGGGGGCAACTTTCAATTTATAGTCATTAAAGTTGATGCCTTTAAAAATGATAAGGTGGGGACCGGTTTGAAAAATGGACACAATAACACATGCAGTTGTACCCCTTCTTTTGTCGGGTAGAAATGTACCTTTCTTTTCTTTTTATCTTTTTGCTCAAAACAGTTGTACCATTTCTCTTTTCTTTTTTTTTTTTTGAATGCGGGAGGAACCACTTGCACCGACAAGACGTCTGTAAACCCCATGCGTGGTGATCGAACAAGCAAAAACCATCACCCCAACGCCTATCTTCATCCTTTAACGATCCGCCAGCCTCCCGCAACGCAAGGCTTGAACTCCCGCCTCCCCGGAGGAGGACGTTGTAAGCCCAGCGGAGCCACCTGAGCCGGTGGTGTCGTACCATTTCTTTTATTTTCTTTTCTTCAACAATTGTACCTTCTCGTGTTTGTCACATGGGTCTGGAAATGTGGACGGCATCTGCTCTAAATTCACTTCTGTACTTTTGGATTACAAATAATACGATTCTCAAACATTTAATCTTTATTATTGTTCTCTAGCAATATCTACAGTTGGACATAATTAAAATCCCATGATTGGCCTGTGTTCTCAAGTCATATCGATGATTACTCGCGGTTTACATAAATTTATCTTATGCAACATAGGTCTGAGTAACTTTCACTTTACATTTGGTTTGCAAATATGATATTAAAAAAAAAAAACTCGGTTCTCGAAGATAATCAAAGTCCTTTGCACTAATAGCATATATCATATAACCCGGCCCATGCCAAGGATCAGAATTTAAGCTCACCTTGAGTGTGCCTTGTCCTACAGGCCTTGTTATAAGAGGCTCAAACAATTCAGCGCAAAGCTTTAGCCCATGGAAAAAAAAAAAAGCCTCCGCCTCCGCCGACAACGTCGCCGGGCCTCCTTCGGCACACACGCTCATCATGCTTGACGCACAGGTTACGTATGCGTGCTGATGGGGTGCGATTTGCGCGTACGGCGAAACGCCTGACTTGAAACAGGGAGAAACAGCCATAGATGGAGCTCCATTGAGCTCAAATTTTGTCATCACAAGCTCTACCTTACGGGATTATGGCAATGACACCGAAGCCTATTTTCTCGGATTCTCCGATTTTCTATTTTCGATTTTCGATTCAATAAACACACTGATTTCTCGTTTCTTTTGTGTTTCCAGCAGTTTTATCCTCACTTCTGAAGCTCCTTTTCGTTAACGACGATCGACATGGTTATAGAACAGCACCTCGGAAGCTCCCTCTCGGATAAATTCACATCCTCCTCTTTAACACGCGAAAAACCTCTCTTGGATTCCACCGATCCATTCACTTTCTCCGATATTCTCGGGCTATAGACAACCGCCATTTGTGTTGCAGATTCCTAATTTCACTACTGCTCCCCGGAGACTCTGTTCGCCCCTGCTCGCAGTCGCCGCAACCGAAGAGCTTGTAAAGTGATCATTTCTAATTGTTTCATTGATTCTCGTCCTTGAAGCCATACCTGTGTGTGTCTTATTCATATCCGATCAGTAATCATCACAGGTCATAATCCTTTGCTAGGTCGAAATAAATTTGCTCTGTTTTAGATGATTGCGAATGAAAACATAGCCAAGAAGTTTGGTTACGGTTTAAGTAAAAAATCATCTGTGATAAAGGTTTTATTAATGATTTAAATATGTTGATGATTTCGTGATGGTCTAGATGTGAATCATAGCTTCATTACTGCACCTGGACTTCATGGCAGGGCATGGTATGCACCCTATAAAGACGAGTGAAAACGGTGGCAGCGCCAAAAATCCTTCAAGGGGAAAATGAAATCCATAATTTTTATACCTGGAAGTGTCGTGGAATGGTAAACCAATGAGTCTTGAAAGATATCAGCAAAGACAGATTCGTGAAGCATGTTTCCACAAATGAACTCTCGTTGACGTACAGGGACGCATACACCGAATTGCGACAGAATAAACTAAGATCCAAACAAATTCGTCGGATAAACAGGACACTCGCATACCATTGTCTGGTTGTGGATGGAAAAAGATAAGCAAACTAACATTTGATCTATTGAAAATGGAAAGAATAAAACCTGATAAGAACCAAAACAGACGAAAAAACTGAGGTACTTTCGCTCCTCGGACCGTGAGACCGGAAGGATGTGGGCATTGGACACTCTTTCAACTAATAGTCATAGTCACTTTGCGACCTCTATTGAAGGAGAAAAGAAGCCAAGATTGACATGCTTGACAGAGATATAGTATCCGCATATCAGCTGAGCACAATGTCTGAGCTTGTATAAATTGGCAACTAAAAGATCATTTGAACTGTCCTTTATGTTCAATTCTATTCTAATGGAGTCAAAAGAGGACACGGAAATTTACAGCTTACACTGTGCCGGCAAGCATTAAAGCCTTATACACAATGCACCTGACGAAATCAGGACCACCTCATGCATCCTCCAGCTCTCTCACTATGCCTTCGGATAACGGATCAACACCTCGTTCCTTAGCCGTAGTAACTGCGACCATGACCTTAACACCCTCGGAAACCCTTCGAAAGAGAGATCCTTTGGTATATCCAGTGGCAGTGGCTCACCTTCACATCCCATCCCCACACTCTCGAACGGGAAAGGAAGTTTCTCGTAACCATCGGATATGTGCTTCATGTTGGGGTCCCAAAAGGGCAGCGTAGTTTCATGGAAGCATTTCAGGACCGGATCAAATGTAGAGCTCACTCCAATGCCATTGTAGCACCATACTGCCACCACACCTCCCGGCGTCCAGAGTAGACGGGTCAAGAGGGAGTTGAAATTGGGTAGGTCGAACCAGTGCACCGCTTGAGCCACCGTAATTAAATCCACTGAATTTTCACATCCAATTAAGGTCATGTTTTCGTCGTTGGAGATGGTATTGGGGTGTGGATGTAATGGACCCTCATATGCTGCATCGCACATTTTAGCTGGGCTGTGCTCGCATCAGTGGCGATCACCCGGTCGTAGTGCTGGGCTACCTATTTTACAAGCAAGTGCGGGGCATATGAACGGAGTTGTAAGTGACGAACAATCTAGAAGTAATGAAATTCGATTGAATAAATCAAAGAGGAAAGAGAAGCCCATTTTAAAAAGACAAAAAAAAGGGAGAAGAAGCCTGGAAGACACTGAGACTGGTTGAACTTCAGTTTTAAAGTTCACATTCAAAACAACACAAAGGATTTGAGATCAATTACGTGGAACTGGAGGATGGCCACCTTCAGTTGGGGAAAAAACCAAAAAAGTCAAATCATTCGTGACGGCAATTCCGGTCCTAAACTTTTCGATTGGATCGGTCGGCCCTAAACCTTTTAATATTGGTACAATTCAATCCATCCGGCCAATTTTGGCCGGCCGGCGCGACGTGGACATCGGCCGATGGTGGAGATGTTGACGTGGCAATTTTTATGATTTTTAATTATTTTTTCGAATTTTTATTAATTTTTATTAATTCTTTTTCTTTTTCCTTTTCTTTTCGTCTTTTTCCTGGCGGTGGCGGCGAGCCTTCGGTGAGGCTCGTTGGCCACTTGGGCAAGGGCCCGCGAAGCCCTCGCCTGCCGTCGGCAAGGGTTGCGGTCCTCGCTCGGTCTCTCCTAGGGCCGCCATGGGTGAGGTAGCTTCGCCGAACCCGCAGGCGAGGCCAACCTCACCCGTGGCCGGCGAGGCCACGGCGGCCATCGCCGGGCGGAGGCGGGTCCCGCCAGCGCCGGTGAGGGTCGTGGCCCTCGCTCGGCCTCGCCCGGGCGGCGAGGGTCGCGGCCCTCACTTGGCCTCGCCTAGGGCCGCCTTGCTCGCGGCTTAGCCCAGCTCCGACCTCGATTTCCTTCGCTTCATTGCCGCTGACTTTTGCTCTTCTTCTCCTTCCATGAGCAGAAAGCCGCGAGCAATCCCACCAGCTGCTTCGATGGCGAAGGGTGGCCTCACCCAAATATGAGCTAAGCCGCGGGCAAGGCAACCCCAGGCGAGGCCGAGTGAGGGCCGTGACCCTCTCCTTTGCGTACGTTTTTGCTTATCTCATTGATTATTGATGAATTCTCTTTTTGCCTAAAGGCCGTCCTGCATGGATTTGCGTTCATTCTTTTAGTAAGGCAAGCGTTTTTCAATTGCTGTCTTCAATTGGTCCTTCAAAAGACCATCACATCGACTTGGACAAATTGTACATGAGATTGAATACGTTAGTTCCTTTCCTAATGAGGATAACGACACAAATAGTTCCTAAAATTTGGCTCAATAGATAATGTGGTCCTTGAATTAATACTGTCATTTCATTATTTTAAATCCAGGAATAATATTGAACATTTTCATATGGTTCAGACACTAATTTGAACATGTATAAAAATTTTAAAAATCATAACGAATAAATTAAAAATTCAGGGAAGACATTATAAATTGTACTAAAGTTTATGGACCATATTGAACAAATTAAAAGTTCATAAATCACATTGCATATTGATCAAAGTTCATGGACCATTTGTGTTATTTTCCCTTCTTAATCCCAATGAGATGGACCTGTTTTTGTTTATATACTATAAAGACAATTAAGAATGTCGGCAATGAAATTATCTTATAGGATGGACAAGAAGCCCTGCCTAATTAGGCCTGCCTTCACAGACAAAGTGGAGTCGGTCATAATGTGATCAACAATGAAAAAGCAAGAAGAAGAATTGTGGGAATCTCCTGTTTGCCCAAAAGGCAAAGGACGAAGGATTTGGTCTAGAAAAGGAACATTAATACCGTTTTATGGTTTTTGAGTGTCATAGAGTGTTTAACCAATGAGTTTCAAACAATATCAGCAAAGACATATTCATGAAGCATGTTTCTACAGGGGGAAATTTCGACATAATTAGATGCATACATGGAGAATTAGAATTGATTAACAAGTAAGATCCAAACTAGTTTGTGATATAAATAGGGGCACTTGCACACCATAGTCATTTTATGGAGGGAAAAGAAAGGAGGGAATTAACATCTGAACTATCGAAAAGGAAAATAATAGAAACTGATAAGAACCAAAAGAGACGAGAAACTAAGGTCGCTTCGCCAATCAGCTCTTGAGACCGGAAGGATTGGGCATCAACAATCTTTCGGCTGCTAGCCATAGTCATCTCACCGCATGTTTTGAAGGAAAAAAAAGAAGCCAAGTACACCATTATGTTCCATCACTCACCTCCTCTTCGGCCTCTTCATCAATGCCCTCTTTCTTGTCCTCCTTGTTGCCATTGCATTCGCCTTTGCCTTTGCCTTTCGCCTTCCTCCTTATTGTCATTGTCCACAGAATGAACCCGCGAAGGCCCACGAGATAACCACAGAACCTCTTGCGCATTGTCGTCCTAGTAGCCGTCATCATCCTCGCCGTTGTAGTCACCCTCGTCACCAGCTTTATCGCTATTGTCTTTCGTGTCGTCATCGTATTCATTGTTGTTGTAGTCATCACCGTCATCTTGCTAAGATTTGAAATTATCATGTTCAAGGTGGATTAAACATCTTAAGAAGAAAAGGTCAAAATCCCCAAATATCATATTACTTTACATTAATCCCTAGTTTGAACACCCAAACTCAAGCAACTAACAAGAATCAACATAATCTTTTAATTCTATCCAAATTGATTTATAGAAAATATTGACGTGACTTTTTCCTGGCAATTAGTTGGTACTTGGATTTGGAGAAAGTAGGGCAAAGCAAAGGATAGAGATGTGCAGAAAGCCCTTCTTTTGATTTAAACCCGACAGTTAATAGATGCAGCAAGCTTGCAATTAACTATCCCTAGATTTAATTTCAGCTTTTCAAAAAATTCACATGAGTTTTGAACAGAGAACAGTCAGTTGAGTTTTAGGTTGTTGTCGTCTCTTACCTCTTGTTCGCCTTCTTCATCATCCCTCTCCTCATTCTCATCCTTGCCCTCATTGTCATTGCCGTCGCCATAGCTGTAGCTGTAGCCGTAACCTTCGCCTTCCTCATTGAAATCGTCATTCTCGACATTATCATCCACGGAACCAACCGGTGAAGGCCCTCGAGATGATTGAGAAAGCTCACGCATAATGTTGTCCTCGTCATCCTCACCGTCATTGTCCTCGTCCTCATCATCCTTGCTATGGCTGTTGCCGTCACTTTCGTATTGACCTTCCTCGTCGACATCATCATTCTCATCGTTACCATCCATGGAACCAACTGGCGAAGGCCCACTAGACAAATGCGAAAGCCGATGCACATTGTTGTCCTCGTCATCCTCACCATCACCGTCCTCGTCCTCGTCGTCCTTGCTATGGCTGCTGATGTTGCCTTCCCATTGACCTTCCTCGACAACATTGTCGTTCTCATCGTTACCGTCCACAGAACCAACCAGAGAAGGCCCGTCAGACGAATGCAAAAGCTCATGTACATTGTTGTCCTCGTCATCCTCACCGTTATCATTCTCGTCCTCGTTGTCCTTGCTATCCCTATTGCCATCACCTTCACATTGACCTTCCTTGTCGACACCCTCGTTCTTATCATTATTGTCCATGGAACAAACCGGCGAAGGCCTGCCCGATGAATGCACATTCTCATCATCTTCGCTGTCGTCATCCTCATTGTCCACATGCACATGGTTGTCGTCATCATCATCCTCCTTGCCATCATCGTCATCTATATGCACATGGTTGTCATCGTCGTCATCCTCCTTGCCATCATCATCATCTATATGCACATGGTTGTCATCGTCGTCATCCTCCTTGCCACTGTCCTCGCTATTGTCATCGTCGTCATCTATATGCACATGGTTGTCATCGCCGTCATCCTCCTTGCCATCATCATCATCTATATGCACATGGTTGTCATCATCGTCATCCTCCTTGCCACTGTCCTCGCTATTGTCATCGTCGTCATCTATATGCACATGGTTGTCATCGCCGTCATCCTCCTTGCCATCATCATCATCTATATGCACATGGTTGTCATCGTCGTCATCCTCCTTGCCACTGTCCTCGCTATTGTCATCCTCCCTGCCGTTGACCTTGTCACCGTCCTCATGCTTGTCACTATCATCTTGCTGAGAGGGAGGTTCAAAAGTATCATATTTAATGTGGATTAAACATCTTAAAGAAGATGATAGATTTCCCAAATATCATATGACTATAATCCTAAGTTTGAACACCCAAACGCAAGCACCAAGCAAGAATCAACATAAAGGGATTTCCTACAATTAATCCCCCTAAAAATGCTTTATAAAGCATCTATTGAACATATGTCTATTAGAATCAAGCAACATTCACATATTCACATATCTTCATTCCATCAAAATGAAGAAAAGAAGGAAAATCTGATTCTGAAGACAAATGAAGAAAAGAAGGAAATCTGATTCTGGAGACAAAAGTGAATATTTGCAAGGATCAAATACAAAGTTTTACCAAAAAAAAAAAAAAATACTGGTATGATAGTTGTCGAAAATGGGTCAGGTTGGTGTCATAGCTTGTTGTGTTAACCCTCAACAAAGATGGTGGCCAAGGATGTTGCTCGCTTGATTAATGGCTGGTAGGTTGTTTGTGGCAATAAGGGTGCCAGCACCATTAGACACATACAAGGGTTGGCAAGCCCTCATTTGCAAGCGACGAGGGCCGACAGCCCTCACTAATACGTAACGAGGGTCGCAAGCCCTCGCCGATGCAGCCCGACAATCTTACCTTCTTTTTCAAAAAAAAAAAAAATATTTTAGCTTTGTAATTCTTTTAATTCTTATCCTCTTTTCTTTTACCTTCTTTTTTCCCCTAATTTTTATCTTCTTTTTAAAAATAAAATAAAAATTATAGCCGATTTGCACTGAGGAAAGCTTAGTGAGACACCACACTACTGTGAACACACCACACTTAAGCAAACTCAGAGGATGGATGAATATAACTTCACTAGAGAGAGCTCACTCTTTACTCTACAATTTTGGCCATGAATACAGTATAGCCATCAATATCAATTGATTGTAGTAATATGAGGAAATGTGGTTAAGCAAGTTGCTTATCACACTAGATTGAGAAGTTGTAATTGCCCTATTTATGCTCATGTGAAAGATGGCACTCAAGCAAGGAGATACATATTCCTAAACTATGCATTGGCACCAGAGACACAAGATATGGCACAAGTATGAGTTTTTATTTAAAGTTATGATAAGCGAAGATGTTACCTTTGACGAGTTTGCTCTATCTTATAATAGGAGAGAGCAACCAATTGTAAATAAAGATCTAAGTGGTGTACATATAAATAAGTGGAGTTGCAAAAAGAGTAAAAACGTTAGTAGATTGTCGATGAAGCAATAGATTTTGTAGATTTTTTTAATATACTAAAAAAAACATGTAAAACGTTAATCATGACAATTAGATTCTAAATAGGAAAAGAAAAATAGAATAAGAAAGAATGGAGCCATCACTTTGTAATTGAATGATTGAGGGCAAATCCTTATAAGGTAAATAGGGTGGATTTAGTTATATTCGGGGTAAAAAGGCACCAACCTTGTTTTAGGTTCTCTGTGAGTTTTAGTTTAAGAAAAACAGTACCAGAGAATGCAATAATGAGTAAGGATTGGGTGGAATCGAAGGTTGGAATCAAGAGATTATTTTTTATGTTAGAATCTCCTAGTTTGCAATGGATCTATCATTGTTACACTTCCCGTGGATCTAGATCACTCTTTGAACTAAGCTACGCAAATTGTGGTGTGTTAATCTATTTCTTATTTAATTTTCTGATATCTTGTGATTTTGGTAAATTGCATGATCCTATTGCAAATATTGATTTTAACAAGTGGAAAAGGAAGACATGAAGTTTCATCCTCCATTTTTTGAGGTAAAAATAGGCTCAACGTCATTGAGTAATTGTGATGGCACAAAATGAACCAAGAGCACAAATAGGAAGAAGGAGAGTATGAATTCTCAGATGGTGAGTGATGTAAGATACCTAGCCTCATTTCCGAAGTTGACACACATATAGCATATGAAAATTTCTAGTAAGATGGGGATTTTTATGTGATTATCCCTGGTTGCACATTTTAGAATTATTTTTTGTCCATCTTCACTAGAATAGAATAGAAATAGAAAGCGAATAAAGCAAAAGAAATAGTGATGATCCATAAATAGAAAGGAGGCGCACCTGTTCCAATAAAAGATCCCCCCGTTTCGTTTCTGTTTCACAATCGTAAAGAGTTGTTTCAAATTTAGAGCCCAACGCTCGTGCTGGGGCATTCATAATCTTCTCTCTCGTAAGACTCCCAAGTGATGCTTGAATCATTTGGACCAATGTCCAATAACTCCCCACAATCCCTCATTTGAATCCGGCACTCCTTTGGTATTTTTGAGCTTGATACATCAATCATCCTTTCCATTGATCTCGCACCTATAAACTTTCAACTGCTCCAAATGCTCTAATTCGTCCACGCCCTCTACAACTTGCAGGCTCTCACACTCTACAATACCTAACCGTGTCAAGTTCTTCAAGTTTGACAAACCGCCTATCCTTTTTAATGAAGTGCACCATTCGATAGAAAATACTCCCAATGATTTGAATATACAAGCAAATTAAATCTCCTCTAGCTTTGGGCACCTCAACAGCTGGAATACTTGAAGCATCTTTAGAAAGCTTGAGACAATGGACACTTTCCTCCCACCATTAGTCAACTTGGTAGCTTGTAGCTCATTACACCCCGACTCCTCCGATGGATTAACAAACCTCTCTAAAGATTTGCAGTCCTCAATACATAATTCCTCCAATGATATTAAGGCACCGAGAAATTGAACTTCGACTAGCTCGGTGCAAGAAGATACCTCAGCTTCTCTTAGTTTTCTTAAACCCGATGGAAAGGATAATCTTTTGACGAGTTCACACATTCGATAGTCAACTTTTCCAAGCGAGGAAGCCCGTCTAGTTGTACTTGTTTCACTTGAGTGCGATCGAGCTCTAGAACTATCAAGTTTGACGGAAGTTGTTCAAGGGATTCAAAGTATAATCCATACATAGTAAGTTTTTAGGAGAGAAAGGGAGCCCAACTCCATAGGCTGCGCGCGGACATTTAAAAGGCACAAGTGCTGCTTCCTCAATTTGGATAACCTCCCTATCCTTTGTAGATCACAAGCTTTAATTATATTTGATGTGGCCTTAGATTCAGAACCATCGGATAGAAGTAGTTCAACTAGATTAGTAAGATTTGAGAGGTTAGGCACGGTGCAATGAACTAGATCTCAATCGTAGAGTGGTCAAACTTTTAGGGAGCTCCGGCAACTCTTGGAGCTTATGACAATGCTCTAAGTCCAGTGTTTGGAGGCGACGAAGCTCGCTCATTGTACTAGGCACTTTCACAATCGGTGTGGATGATACATTGAGAGATGACAAGCTTGATAGTCTTCCAATGGAATCTTGTAATACTTTTGTAATAGGTGTGTGAGACACATCCAACTTCATCAATGACTCTAGTTTGAAACGATTCGGGAGTTCGGTCAAGCTATCACAATTCCTAAGAGAGAGGTGCTGAAGATTTGGTAGCTCTCCAATTTGTTCGGGTAATTTTCAAGATTCGACATGACTCAATACTCAAATCAGTCAACAACTGCAGTTTTCCGATAGAGCAGTCAATTTCCATCAAAGATGAACAATTAGAAATACTCAACTTCTCTAAAAGCGAGCATTCAAAAAGGTTGGTGTCCTGTAAATCGACATATTATTCTCAAGAGTGAGAACCTTCAATTTCCTCCCATCCTACAAAAGCTAATGAAACATCAGCATGGACAATTGGATGTCTAAACAAGAAATACATGGGAATTTAGGCTCTCAACTTGGATCATTTGTCCTTTGATCCTCTCACTAAATGAGAAAATTAGACTACAAATCCAATGAATTTTTTCATTTAATAAGAAAATTAAAGCGATAGGGAAACCGACATACCTTGATCGGGCCCACGACATAATCATCCGTGAACCCATGGCCAACGAAATTCCCCACAACTAGGTTTTCTAGATGCAAATTGGTTGCCTCAAAACGTGGATGACATTCAGAACTTCTATCGGGGTAAAACAAACTTATCCATTTCAATTCGGAAAGACAGCCCGCAAAGTCGCCTTGGCGGGTTATGTTATGCAACCACAACAAGCGAAGATGTGGGAAACGTTTAATTTCCTCCGCAAGTGATAGTTAAGTTATCATCAGTCCTTGACCAATTTGTCAAATCCAGTGCTTGAACACTACTCTTGATCTGCTAATGAAATTGAGGAGCATGAGCAAGAATTTGTCAATATTATATGTTTTTATTCCATTGAAGAGAAGAAAAAAATGGAACATAAGAGTAGCTCTCATTTTAGAAAGACGAATCCTCAATTATGAACACGGTATTAAATTTGGTCACCACATTACCTCTATTGATCTTAATTCATGAATGATGTCGTGCTGGAGCCCACAACCTGGAACGCTCTTGATTAGCAATTGCCCTTCCAAGATCTCTAAATTGATCATGCATCCAAAACTTATTTTCGTCTAAAACCTTTATAGTGCATCTGTTAATAAGGACATCAATAGCATACTGGGCTAAACCCACAGTCTTTCCACACAAAGAATGGATTAGTCTTATCTTTATCAATGAAAAAGCATGCAATATCGAGGAATATCTGCTGCTGATCCATTTCTAAGGCATCATAAGTAATCCTTAGCTTTCCCAAGACATCGCTAGTAGGTGTTTTTCTTAGCTTCTCTAGCATCTCTTGCCATATTTTTTCCTCTTTCTGAAGAAAAAGCAATGAACCTATTGCTCGAAGAGCTGAAGGTAGTCCATCCGTAGTAGAGACGATGTCTTTTGAAGTGTCATATAGTTTGTCTGGAGGAAAGTCAGCATCAAATGCATGCCTGCTAAAAAGTTGAAGTGCGTCTTTGTCGCTTAACACCTCCATTTCATAAGGCACAATTTCATACTTCAATCCCCTAATTTTTGTAACACTTTTGTCCCTAGTGGTAACAAGTATCCTAGTACCATTGTACAAAGAATCAATTCCAATAAGGTATTCGATTTGGTTTCCCTCATCAACATCATCCAATACAACTAGTACCTTCTTGTTGCAAATTGTTTCTCTAATCGTATGGATTCCATAATCAATGTTATCAATGTTGCGAGCCACTCTAGAATTAGAGATATCAGATAACAATTGTTCTTGCAACTTGACTAAGCCCTTGGTTTTTTGCTGTTTCCCTTACACCATCAAGAAAGCTACAGTTTTTCCCAAAGCGAGGACATAGTTGGTTATAGATGATCTTGGCAAGTGTTGATTTACCGATGCCACTCATCCCATAAATTCCAATAATTCGCACACCACCGGATTGGATGTCCAATAAACTATTTATGGCTGCTATTCGATCTTCCATTCCAACTAAATCTCTAGTCACTTTTCTTTGTCTTGTCTTGAGCCTAACCAGAACCTCCACAACAACAGCCTCGATAAGATCCCCATCGCTGCAACAAAGTTGAACAGTTTCAATTGTGAAGTGGCAACAAATTCGTTTAATTGCACATTGACCAACCATCTACTAAGTTAGGTTGGGAACATGGGGTTAAAACTATTCTGGAGGGAAAACTCTCGTTAAAAAGAACCAAAAAGGAGTATATAAATAGTGATTCTTATTCAAATATCAAACAATTATTTGTTGAATCCCTTTCATAGATCAATTTCATAAACTAATCAGTTAAGTGATGAAGCCAGGAATCTAATGTTGACACTTTCTTATTGCATGTGAGAAATAACACAACGTAAGAGACCAATATAAAAATAGTGCAAGCAAAAGGTACTTTTGCATTTTACCGACATAATAATACTAAATTAAACAGCACTAAGTTTTCTAAGTTCATTTTATTGGAATGTTCATCGTGTTCGAAGACACTAAACTTTAACTCTACCTTATTATTTCACTTATACACACGCACGCATGCATGCACGTGACACGCTCTTGTGTGAGGTTTACCCGGCAGTTTACTTTTCATGATCACTCTACCTAGTAGCCATACGCGTTACCACATGTCTATATACACACACACACACCACACACACACACACACATTTGTCGTCGTCATCATGAGACAACTAGTTTTGGGGTGTTGAGAGGCAATTAGAATTATCCAACGAAAAATGGCACGAAACAAACGGGACTGGACCAAGACCAATTACGTTACCCTAAAAACTTCAAGAACATGATGAATTTACAAACCTTAACATCCATTACCAGTTTAAGTTGAAGAAATAGAGAAAGAGAAATGTTTGATTAGTAAAGGAATTAATGTACCCGAAGTCTTAATATTTGTCGTGAAAATGTAATTGAGTGTTAAAACTTTCAAAATATGCAATCAATTACTAAAATTTGTCAAATTGATACAATCAAATTGTTCCTTTAGCTCTATCCACGTTAATGGATGGAAAATATTTGACCTGTCATTAGAAAATAGGCTGAGAAACTAACAAATAAAAGAATAAATGTAGGGGCACGAAGAACGGTGGAAAGAAATCTCGCTTGCTCCCATCCCCAGTAACTTTTTTCTCCAATCTGATCATTTGTTGATTCTTCTTTAAAACTTTCCATGGTTGCTTTAAATTGAGTTCTTGAGACAGGAGTTTGAAATACTACATGGAAACTCTGCTGGCCATGGCTGTGAGCTCGAAGGAGCTCCAACCACCATGGCCGAACGACCAAACTCAATGAAGCTCGAGCGACCGTAGCCCCGAGCTTGACGAAATTCCAGCCGTCACGGCCAAACTCGATGAAGCTCAAGCGGCCAATGTAGTTCTCAATGGTGGCTAAGGTCGAACAACCTCAAATTGGAGGTTGCATGACCTCAGATATGAGGTTTCACGCTGGGTTTGTACCCCAAACTCAAGCCCGGGTCTTTCCGTGCGTGGTGATGTGCTGCATGATTTTAATGGTGGTGAACCATAATAGTGGCGGTGGCCACCTGATCTGGTGACGGTGGTGGACGAGTTTGGTAAAGTTGGTCGAGTTCTTGAGGTGCTAGGCAGTGGTGGGGGATGAGTTTGGTGGTGGTTAAGTGTGAAGTTGGTTGTGGAGGCTGAATTTGATTGTGGTGGAGGTGGTGTCTGATTCCATGGTGGTTGTCTTCAAGGGCGAGGGTAGCCGGCAAGGCAGTAGGTGGTGGTGAGTCTAGCAGCAGGTGTTTGAGGCAACGGCTGCCAGCGACCATGGACAGCTTCAGTGACCAGCTGCGCTACTGTTTGATCAACAAGCGTTGATACCGGCGGTCTGACTGATGAAAATGGTGTAAGCGGAGCAGCTTAATAAGGTGAGCTTTTCCTTTTCACAAACAATTGCTGCTGTCAGAACAAACCTTATTTCAGAATCTAAGGCTTAGGCTTTGTGCGAACAATCCAAGTTTTTCTCAACGATCATCTTCTTGAACGAATGGAGTCTTACTATTATAAGATTCCGAGAGAGAAATTCCGATGGCTCGCATTTTCTTTTGCTTTAAAAAAAAAAAAATAGCTTTTCTATCTTTTTATCCTTATCCTTCCTCATTTCTACTATTAAAATATTAAAACCGTTTTTGATTTTTAATTTTTCAAGTTTTTTCCAATATGATGCTTGGTAAGCGCCACATCGGTGCCACATGTAATACGAAAATAATAGAAAAATTGTAATACATTCACGGACCAAATTGGTATGGAAAAGATGGAGCAAAGCCAATTTCTTATGCAATGGAAATTAGGTCAAAAGCAAAATTGTAATAATCCTATTAGGTCTGAATAAATTTGATATCTCGTGATTTAAAAAAAAGAAGAAGAAGAAGAAAACAAGAATTTGAGAATTTCCTATTAAATTTGAAAAATTGGAGTTGGAATATAATTAATGAATCTTTATAAGATCTATTGCTCAATTGTAAAAGATAATTTTGACATTCACGGTTAGATAGTTACCCCGAATATTTCTTCAGCTCCCACCCCTTGGTGTCATTAACTTCATTGAGAGCCTGGCGCCACGACTCTACATCCTCGAAGCTAAACTTCTTCTTCGATCCTCCATCCTTTGCTCCAAATTCAATATGGCATCACGGTACAATGGGGATTTCAATTTCACATCAGCGGGTTTCACATCATAAAAGATGGGCACTATCACCTTCTCATTCCCCTCTTCTTTAGATTTAGAGGTGTTCTCCACCATCTTTGCAAGCTCACGGAGGCACCAATGACTCGAAGCATAGTTTTGGGAGAAGATGGGTATGTAAAGCTTAGAGTCATTGATCGCTAGCAGAAGGTTGCCACTAATTCTTTCTCCTGATCGAAGCTCTTCATCATCCATGAAAACGCGAATTCCAGCATCTACCAAGGCATGGTAGAGGCTATTGGTGATTCCCCGACGAGTATCAAGCCCTCTAAAACTCAGAAACACCTGATACTCACCTCCTAATAGGTTGTTGGTACTCATTCTTGTCTCTGAGTTTGCCATACAAGCTTAGTTCACACTTAGCGGGTCAAGTCACCTCTCTCTCTCTCTCTCTCTCTCTCTCTCTCTCTCTCTCTCTCTCTCTCTCTCTCTCTCTCTCTCTCTCAAATAAGCAAGATTGAGATACTTTTTCATCTAGCCGTTGTACTTGGGTATAAGTAATTTCACACGAACCGAGGAAACTGTTGACATACTTTTATGCACTTTTTTGCTTGATTTTGAAAAGTAACAACATTTATTTACACGTAGAAGATTGGCAATTAGTTTAATAATCTACCAATTCCTATTCTTGTGACTATTAACTCCTTTAAAGTTACTAACTATTATTCGATATTACCTTTTTTTTTTTTAGGTCGGTCCTACTCTATTTCTATTCTAACGCTTACTCTCGACTTTTGCCCTGCTTTCGCTTTGAGGGCGTGGGAGTCGAAACCCACTCGAAACTACGGCGCCCCCACCCCAACCCCCCGAGAAGGTGGGGTCGAACCCCACCTCCCCCTTCCAAGTTGGAAGGGTGAGCAAACCCCAGGTGGTTGATATTACTAACTTAGTTTGACTGATATACCAGCATTTGTCACAATAAATACCAATTAATTTTAGTCACTAAGCAACCTTTTATCTTGTTTGGTTTTGAAAACAACATTTATTAATACTTTCAAGATTTCTAACTACTTCAATAATAAACCATCGTTTAATCTTCCGACTTATTAGAAAATATTTATTTGCTCATGGACAGGACATGCCATGGCGATGCAATCGTACCAGCTGTAGGCAATTTCGCACAAAGCCGAAGATGTTGTGCAGATCTCGATGCAAGTCGTGATTTTAATATTGAAGTCACAACGAAGACCTTCTAAGACTTATTAGAGGACCCTTGAACATAAAATTAATTTTAAAAAGACTCAAGATATCAGCCAACTACCAATCGATTTGGAAAAAAAAATTAAATTGATTTAGAGCACATTTGGTAACCATTATATTGCCGTAAAGCTTGAGTTTTTGCTCATAAATTTATTTTTTTTTAATTCTGTTCTTGGGAATATTTTTGAGTTTTTGAAAAGGTTTGGTAACTATTCAAAATTTATATTCCTGAGATAGAAATGCATTTAGTAGGATTCTTAATTTTGTTTATTTTTTAAAAATTTTTAATACTTTTATCATTTTTTTTTTTTTTTTTTTTTTCTTTTTCATTTTCTCTTCTTCTTCCTTCCTTTTTGTGGCCAGTCATTGGCCAAAGCAGTGGCTTGAGTGACCTATTAGGCGAGGTCCCTACGAGCTCGCCGAAGGCTCGCCTAGCCACCACGAGACTTGGCCTCACCAAATTGGGTGAGGCCGAGCCTTGCCCAACTCGGTGAGCCTCGTTGAGCCACCACCGGGTAACGCCAACCTAGAGGTGGCCTAGCAAGGTCGAGTCTTGCCCAACCACGATGAGGCATGGCGTTGCGGGAGCCGGCGACACTCCGGCGAGGTTGCGAGCCATGACCAAGGCCCACAATCGGCCAAATGGAAGAAAAAGAAAAGGAAAGAGAAGAAAAGAGAAGTGAAAAAAAAAAAATTAGACTTTATTCTAGGAATTGTTCTCGGAACAAAAAATAACTTTTTTCTACTTCTTGATTATGTTCCAAATCTATTCCCATGAACAAAAAATGAACACAAAATATATATATATTTTTGTTCTATGGAATAAAAAATTTACCAAACAGATTTCTATTCTTTTTTGTTCTCGGTGATAAAAAAAAAAAAATAGAATCGTTGTTTTAAGGAGTGTTACCGGACATGCCCTTAGTTGACCAAAAGATTCTAAGAGTTTTGGTGTATTCGGATCTAATCTAGAGTCTATAAGATCGGTTGAGACATTAACAACAGTTGGTAATACATAATTTCTAACCTAGAGAGGAGTGGCCTTATTAACAAGAAATTTGAAAAAATGCTTTCAAATAATGAACAGGAAATGTTTTGACCACGCCAAGGATCATTAGGAGACAAATCCTTTTAATAAGCGTTCTATGGACACTTGTTGGCTATATCTAGTGAAATAAAATTTACATTCTCAATGTGCTGATTGCGTATAAAATGCGGAAGGCAAAGCTTTCGAAATAACAAAGTTTTCTTTTATGTGAAAATTTTTAATTTAATCGGTACCCTGGAGCACTAATTAAACATAATGCTTATTAAAAAATACTACACTTCACATATTTGAATTTGAATCCATTTGCCATAAAAGACGCGTGTGCGCAACTTCGCAGTAAGTGCAGCGTCCAATTTACAATCACGTTCAATTTATAATCAATAAATATGATGGACTTGAAATGATAACGTGGAGGACATTATCATTACAAGATCAGATGGAATTTCTTCTTTTTTCGTGCTTCTCATGTAGCTATGTCTCCATGGAAAATTCAGAGTCAATAAAGCTGATGGATTGAAAAATAATAAAGAGGACATTATCATTCGAGGTCACACGGAGTTTCTTCTTCTTCACGCCGATAGCATCCGTTCAGAATCCACTTTTGAACTTCTGAATAAATAAAAAAATCCAATAACAAAATATTAGTAAAGAATCACCTCTCGTGATTCCACGTGGGACTATAGATAATTAGAAAAATCTCCTTCACTTTACAAAAATTGGATTTGCTTCATTCTCTGCAGAAAATGCTCCACCTAAGCGCTCCCTTAGCATATATTTATTATTCACCATGGATTATTTGTTTTGATCTCTTCGCCTTAATGACTTGCCTTATATTATCATTAATTATATTTAACTACTCACATTTTCTCATAAGATATGCCTTCGTATTAAAAAGCAAAAAATTGTGCAAAACTTTTACAACCATTATTTCCTTATTGATAACTATTTAAGTCGTGATGAAAAAATTTTAAGATTTATTAGAGGAACATTGAAATTCTATTAATTTTACAAATACTCATGGTATGAGCCAACTACCAATTGATTCGGAAAATTAAAACCGACTGAGCTGACCAATAGATTCAAAAAATTTTGGAATATTCAAATATAATCTGGAGACTACAAGATCGGTTCAAACATCAACAACAATGGTAATTACAATCATCCCACTTTGAGAGAAGTGGCATTATGAGAAAATTTGTGAAAGATTTGCGTCCATATCATGAACAGGACTTGCTATGGCAGCAATTAAAAAGTATTTTGTTAATAAGTGCCCTCACAGCACTAGTTAGCCACTCATAATAAAATAATATTTTTCATTTTCAATACACTGATGGTGCAAAATATGAGAAAAATAGTATTTTGAAAATGAAAAAATTTCTTTGCGTGTGGATGTTTAATTTAATTAATGCCTTTAGAACACTGGTTAACAAAATTCTAATAAAAAGACATTACATTATGTACGACTTCAACTCTATTTGCTGTCGAAAAAGCATACAGGCAACTTCCCAGCAGGTGGCGCTTCCATTAGTCAACAAAGTTGACGGATTTTATAATGATAAGGTGGACAAAGAAGGCCTAACCAAAAACGCGTATAGGCAATTTCTCAGCAAGTGCAGCTAGTCAATAAAGGCGATGGGCCACCCTTCCAATATGGAAAGGGGAGGTGGGGGATTCAAATCCCCACCTTCTCGAGAGGTTGGGGTGGGGACAAATTAGTTTGAAGTGTGGATTTCGACTCTCACACCCGAGGAGGTAGGGCAAAAGTCGAAAGTGAATAGAGTAGGATTGACAAAAAATAAAAAATAAAGGTGATGACAATAAATGGAGACCAAAAAAGACGGAGAGATATAGAGGTGTACCTTTGTTTTCTATTTTTTTCTTTTTCTGACCATAAGAGGTGTACCTCTTCGCACGCCAAATTTCTTTGAGGCTCTTCTTCGTGCTTGTTAAATGACTCTGGCTATGTAACAACCTCTGTTCTGAATTTACATTTGATTTTTGGATTAAAAAAATGATTCTCAAATAATTATATCATTTTCAATATTTTGTTGCTATACCTACGTTTGGACATATTTAACATCCGAGTTTGATATTGTAAAATTACAAATATACGTATGAATACATAATAGTAAAATATGATTGAAGAATAGCGTCCCACATGACAAATGGGACTCTAAGCTAGAAAATTTCCTTCATATTGCATTTATAGAATTTGCAGCATTCAAAAAATGCATCACCTAAGTGCTGCCTCAGCATATATTTATCAATTCACCATCGAGTATTTGTTTTGATCCCTTCAACTTAATAACTTGCCTTTTGTTAGAATTCATTACATTTAACTACTCAATTTTTCTTATAAAATGTGTCTTTATATTAAAAACAAAATGATTATGCAAATCTTTTACCACACTTATTTTTTTATTATAACTATTAGGAGGTGAGAACGGTGTGGTTGGTACAATTTGGATGTCAAACCAAACCAAACTGCATAAATACGATCGAAGAAAAGTGAAACCGAACTAAATTATTATAGTCCAGAACCAATCAAACCAAATATTTTTCAGGATTAATTCAGTTTAATCATTCTTTCTTCTTTCATTTTTTTCCTCTTCATCTTGTGCAAATTCATGAAAAAAAAAAAACCAAAACCCGTAGTTACAACAATTCATGAATTCACACACCACGAAAATCAATAGGTGCTCCATATATAGATGGCAAGAATAATTAACAAAATTATTAATTTATACAAAATGATTTTGCGGTTTGATTTGGTTTCGAAAAATTAAAACCAAAACAAAATGCAAAAAACATTATGGTTTCATTTGTGAACCCTTTTTTTTCCAAAAAGGTACTTTTAAATTGAATCGAACTACAAAGAAACTGTTCAATTCGTTTTGCTTTAACTTGAACCATTTTTTACTCACCCCTTACTTTTTATTTCGCGCAACACGTTGGTTCATGTATAACACCTATTTATAGTTGTGGCATATATCTTTTGTACTCCTACGATAGATATTTTTAAGTAATTTGTGCAATAAAAAATTTGCCACTCGTGTCATTTTAAAAATCCTAAATTTGTAAGTTCCATATGTAGTATGTTTAGATCTAATGAAGTTGGTCTTATAGTGTTGGATAAGGAAGCTTAGCTCCGACACCAAACATTGACTTTCATGAAGCTACTCGTATATCACTTGTTGCCTATTTTGGCGCGAATGTAGTGGCAGCAACCCAAGAGAATCGTACTATGCAAAGCTTATGAAGACACTATTACACTATGTTAACTCTCTCGCCTTTTAAAGTACCTATACTATATTATTTTCATTATACAAAAACTAATTGGAACAAAATGCTCTTATAATACACTCTCTATTGACCTCTGTATCTCTCCCATGAAGCTAAGACTTCGAGAGCCCGCGAATGTTCTGCCACACCTACCCAAATTGACTTTTCAATTGGACAACAAATGTTCAACTCAAACGAAGTCTTTTCGTTTATGCATGGTCTCGCATAAGATTAGACTGTCTTAACCACCCTTTTTAGTGTGCCTTTAACCTCTATACACTTTACTCAGTTCCTCAAGCCTACGAGCCAGCCCTACTAATTCTTCAGGACTTGCTCTAAGTTTGTCACTCGTAAAAAATAATAACAATAATAATCGAACGTTTGTTAGACGGTGCTTTATGGTCATTGAAAGAATTCCATGTCTACTTAATCACCCACCTTATTTGACTTAGTCAACACATGCCACTAAAACTTATAACAAAAAACATATACAGCTAGCATAACACATTGTAGGGTATATCACAACGATGCTTTTTTTTTAATAACTTTTTTAGCAATTAACCTTTGACTTTTTATATTTAACAACAAAATTTATAAATCCATCCATGTGGACAAATAGGTCATTTGAAATCATATGATGTTTTTTTAAAATTAAATTTAAAATAGTTTTGTTTGTGCTTCGTTGTCATTAAATAACTTTTACTTTCAATAAAAGATTAATTGGTACAGATTATTTTCATCTATGAACCAATTCAACTTTGAATTCTAGTAATAATTACAACATCTTCGAGCTAGCTATTAGATGAATCAATTGAACAATTCTAGAGAAACTTGGAAGAATCACCCATCAATTGTTTTAAAAGTTTCCGCTAGCCAGACGTTAGATGAATAAGGCCGGATTCGCTTTACCTTTGAAATGCACATTCACTCGCTTCACTCAATTCAAGAGCTGTCAAGTTTTAAGTTCTTCGCTCAACCATGATTATTAGAGATGGCAACATGCCCCAAATCAAATGTACCTTTTATATTCCATCACCTAAAGCAAATCGAACCTTATATAGCTCACAGGTAGAGCGTCAGCCTTGATCAAATGCTTCAGAGAGATGAGTGAACCACATAGAAAATGATAAAAGGATTAGCTAGGATTAATAAACAATGTGAAATGGCCTTATTATTCAAAGTAATTTACAAACATGCCCTCACTAATCATACGAGGAAGGTCACTTCTTCACTTTCCCTGCAAGCATAAAGGCTTTGTAGACCACATTCCTCACGAGCTTCGTGCCGCCCCAAGCCCTCTCAAACTCCCTAACAACCCCCTCACTCAACAACTCCACTCCCTGTTCTTTTGCCGTCGCCACCGCGGACCACGACCTCAAGATCCCCAGGATTCCCTCGAAAGAAACCTCCGTTGGTATGTCGAGTGCCACTGGGTTCCCCTCGGATCCCAAACCGACACTTTCGAAAGGGAACGGCAATGTCTTGTATTGGTCGAACACGTACCTGACGTTAGGATTCCAGTACGAAAGCGTCGCGTCGAAGAACTTTTAAGTATCGGATCGAAGGTAGGGCTGACTTGGATGGCTTGATAGCCCCAAACTGCAATCACGCCCTCTGGCTTGCGGAGGACACGATTCACGAGAGAGTAGAATTTGGGGAGGTCAAACCAATGTATGGCTTGAGCCACGGTGATTAGGTCGACAGAGTTCTCACCACCAACCATGGCTAACAATTCATCATCAGAGATGGATGGCGGAGTGTGCATGTACCGAACGCGCAGATGTGGGATAGCATAATTTAGCTGTGACTCGCTCACGTCCGTGGCAGTCACTTGCTGATAATGCTCCGCAACCTACATTTGTTGAGGGAAATGAAACAAAGGAAACAAATGGCTAAGGAACAACACGAATAAATATGTTATCTTAGAACAGAACGGTATAATCGTCTGCATACGGTAATTGATTGTTTGCTATTGGCTGTGTAGCTAGCGGTTCATAAAAACAAAGGTGGAAATGAAAAGATTTCATCTAGCTTAAAAAAAAAAAAAAATTAGTTTAAATCAAGAAGAGAACAGTTATGTACAGAAGCGTAAGCATATTCGAATTCGCGTAAGAAGAAAGGGAGACGGAGAAAACCCCAAGAGCAGCTTGACCATTGCCGGTGCCAACGTCCCAAGCCAAGGCTTGGCGGGGGTGAGCGGCCAGTTTCTGGTACCACTCCCTCGGATACGTCGGCCTCGCATCTGCGTATATCTCCGCTTGCTTATCGAACAGCCCCGCCATCACCCACTCTCTCTCTCTCTCTCTCTCTCTCTCTCTCTTTCTCTCTCTTTTCTCTCTCTCTCTCTCTCTCTCTCTTCTTCAAGCGAAATTCATACATATCATGCGAAACTTCTGGAATAGGAATCAAGTCAGCATACGAAGGCCATGACAATTACTTGGGAAATTTAGGGGGCCGTAGTCGACTGGGCTTAGAGTTTCAGGGTTTGTACAGTGGAGCAAGCAAAATCGAACTTGACATGTGAAATCCGAGGAGAAGTGGAACACATGATTCTGCAAATTGTAGGGATTTCAATATTTCCGCTTAGTAAGGGTCTGTGATTGAAGAATATATAAAATTTGGTCCACTTATGAAATAGATTTCCTTTTTCCTACTTTTTACAGACTTTGTTCGAATGGTACCTCCCCTTGGTAAAGCTTGCCGACTATAAGGTACAAGTTCTTTCGTTTTCTTATCTTCTTGGCCAGTAAGCTATATGGTACTTGTTCAAATAATAATAGTTGACTGCATGAAAACAAATTATTTGGGGAGGATACGAATTCTCTTATTCAATAATTAAATTCAAATTCCCTCATCAATTGAGATTAGTGGGTGAAAATGGATCACGACATGTCTTGACCTTAAAGATGGTACATTTGGTCAATTTATCTTGTTTAAATAGAGATGATCGATTTTTAAAATGAAAATAAGAATGAAGAGTATCGTAACATATTTATCGGAAAACCCCATGTTTTATTTGTAGCTCAGCGCAATCCAATGGAGTAGGCCAACCACTTTAAAGCAATTCCCCACACATCTCAAAAGTCATATTACCCCCCCCTTTTGATGGGATTGGAAGGCTAAATTTAGTTTGATGTACAAAAATTAATTTACAATATCATATGACCACAGTTCTTAAAAATTAAAAGATGGGTCGTTCATCCTGTTTCCAAGCTTTCTTATGATTTCACTTTAGAAATGTATATTGACAAATATCTTTCTGTACACGGGTTTTAATAGCTTTTGGAAAAAACACATATAGCTATGGCAGCTAGACATGTGCCAACACGAGACATGTGTTCTATTTATATATGTTGATCTGTTACATATTGAAGTTATTGGGCACACCTGAGTCATGTGAGCCATTGACTTTAGTAGCCTTACAAGGGACCCAAATTATAAATAGGTCACATAAATGAGGTGAATGTAAAAGTTGCTCCATTACATATTAACTATCAAGAAAACATTTTTAAAAAAATCCAATGATAAGTTGGATCTCAATATTTTCAATGAGAGATTTCCCCATAAACCCATGCCTACATCTTTACTATTAATATAACAAATCCAACGATTATTAAACCTCATCAAAGTAATCCATCAAAAACCTTGCCTAAATTTAGATAGACTAGGATAATCCATGAAATATCCAACGGAGTCTCTAGCTTGGATTGAGCCCGACGCTAATAGTCAAAGCCTAGTTGAAATTAAAACTGTCAAGTATTGATCGACACACGGCGACACCGTTTTCCGTCGGTCCTGCCCCCATGCCGCAAACTACCCTGCTATCCAAATACTTGAGGATCTCCGTTCCTGCTCGGCACAACACCACCGGCTGTGCCGGCTTTGATCCTCGGCTACATCTTGGAAACCTCTTCTATCGAGCTGACCGTCGATTGCTGCCGCCATCAATCGGCTTTGCAAGACGTGCTCAGCTTTACTCTGCTGAGCGGCTGGGAGTTTCGCAGCGACGGATTCGCGCTTGGAATCCATTCGTTCACTTTGATCCTGACAGGCAGTAATAACCTAAGTCTCTGAACTTGAGTTGGTGACGGATTATAGCTTCGTCGTCGTCCATTGACCTGGTAATTTCATTCTCTTCTTTTCTGCTTTTGTTTTGGAGAGTTGTTGTGCTGAGCTATGTTCATGATACTCATGTGAAAATCACTGAAAAAACTGAGTCGTTACTTGATGATTCACGATGTCATTGGTGTTCTAATGCTGATTTTAGAGCGAGAAACAACTTCAATTTCGTAACTAGACCTGATCTTTGCAGTGCCTACAATCTGTTTGATGAAATGCAGTGGGGACATTCTTGTGAAATAGGCTTTGATATTAGTCAACCAGCGTATATTGATGTTATATATATATGTTGATGTTAGTGTTGTAGCCTCTAGGTGAATTTTTCTTTTGGTATGATCATGGTTACTGAACATGAATCTCGGGGTCCATTCGTTTGCGGAAAATGGCCATTTCAGGAAAATATTTTAGGAAAGTCATTTTCAAAGAAAATATTATATTTTAGGTGTTATTTAAAACCCGAACTTTTGAGTGGAAAATATTTTCCATGGATCGTTAGCTAATTTAATTATTTGGGAAAAATTATTGAATACTTGAATTTTAATATTTTTAATTGATCAAAAAATTAATTTTATTTTTTATATTTTTGTAAAATAAATTGAATTTTTAATTATTTGTATTTTTAAAAATCGAAATTTTTATTTATTTTTATTTTTTTTCTTTTCTTTTTCTTTTTCTTTTTCCTTTTTCTTTTCCTTCCTCCTTCCTCCTCCTTCTTCCTCCTCCTTCCTCCGCCACCACCACGCACGCCGCCGCACGGCCTGGGGCGGAGCTCGAGCTTGTTGGAAGCAAATTATGCAATCCCTTAATCGCCATAACGTAACAAGAACAAGAACATGCATATGTGACAAGAAAGATTAACGCTTTTTGTTTTGGGATCCATCGTTCTTGAAGCGGAAGCGGAAACACGATGTTACGCGAAGTCCTTCTCCCCTATTGCCTCCCATCACTGGCTACCAATGAGACGGCCCCCTCACCCCTTAGCGTTAGGTTAACGCCCCTTATGTGAGGATACGTGTGAATCAATTAGGGTTAGAGGAGAGGCTTGCATTTATTTATAAGTTCAGTAGGCCTCTCATTCTGGTAAGGCTCAACTTCAGCCACACTAGCCACAACCCAGTATTAAACTAATTAAGAAACCTTCTATCTCACCTTAGACCAAACCCCAAAAAGCGGTAAACGTTAAACGGTAAATTACAATATCAATTAATGTAGTCCACATAAAGAAAACTCTTACATTCTCCCACTTGGACTATATTAAGTGAAATAAAATGCTGTATGTGCGCACTTTGGTCTAGAGATAATTCTTAATAGTCAATCATCCCATAAAGTCTTAACACCGAATCATGGCGGTAGCTACATGTATACACACAGAGCCTTCCATGGTCACGAGTGTTCTCAACTCTATTGATATGGATCCAATATGGTAGTGTGTCAAATGGACAACATCTCTCAGAGATCCATTTGTCGTCACCATTCTCTTACTTTAAGCGTCACAAAAATTGTGCCACTAGAGAATGTCTTTATGGTTCCATGAACCCACATATGTCTTGTCCTTATGGTTAACATTTCTTTATATATAACAAGACATATGGACAAGGCTAATAATCGTATGCCCTAGCCTTCACTCAAGGTTTAAACAATACCTTGAGACTTTAACAATATATATATTCAACATAATAACAAACCATTCAAAACATTTTATTGAATGCAAAAGTTGACATATATATATATCAAAACGTTACTAAATTGTAACAAATACAGATGTAAACTTTATTTAAAGAAAAATAAAATACAGCTCCCACTAAATGACTGACATCCCAAGATGCTTCTAAGCCCATGCGAATGACATGTCGCTCAAAAACACATGGGCGTAGACCTTTAGTTAGTGGATCTGCAACCATATCATCTGTAGAAATATAATCTATTAAAACGTCACCTTTCTGTACCGTTTCCTTTTGGTCAAAAAATTTGACCATCATATATTTAGACCCCTTGAGACCCTCGTAATAAATAAATAATACTACAAATTTGTTATCTCAATATAACCATATAAGTTTATCCATAAAGTTAAACGATTAACTCTTTCATGAGGTTCCGGAGCCTAATAGCCCGAGGTAATGACCTAAAAGAATGTTACTAACACTTTGCTTTCATAATAAAAGATGACATAGAACTTTATTTACTGCACTTCCTGCCAACATAAATATGTATTTCGTTATTGATATTATATCATCCTAATAGCCAACAAAGTTTACATCTAAATATCTTACTAGCTGCAAGAATTGAACATATCCACATATTAACCTATAATCTCTTGTCCTCTTTAAGTACCTTAAAACCTTCTTGGCAGCAACGCAATAATCGCGTTCGAATTTGATTGATGTCTACCTAGAAGTCCCGTCATAAAGACGATATTTAGTCTAGTACAAATTCGAGCATACATTATACTTTTAAATGCGCCGACACAAGGTACACCCTTTAATTAGATTTTCTCAATATCTAAATAAGGATAATGTGATAGATTCAGTTCATCACCCTTAACAACAGGAGCAATTCTGGCTTGCAATGATGTATATTGAATATTTCCAATATACAATCAGCAAATGTCCTTCGAGAAAATCTAATATAATATAGCAAAAACAATCCTTACAAACCTTAGTACAAAGGATAAAAGATGCCTCAAGGTCATTACTTGTAAACAAAATATCATGTACATAGAGTATGAGAAAAATAAATTTCCTCCCACTGACCTTGCAGCATATTGAATTACTTTGTTCCCAATTGAACAAAATAACAACACTATAATATTGTGTCTGGAAACTTGCTTAAGCCCATGAATTAAGACTTTTCGGTACTTATATAGATTTTGTATCTATTTGACGTAACTCCATATAAAAAATAAACTATCAATGCCACGTTCACTCTGAAAGAATCTATAAAGAAATAATTATTTCTTCACTAACTATCCACCCCTCTTTCGAGTAAAAAAAATAAATTATTATTCTTTATCTCGGTCATTTTCCTTAAATAAAAAACTTTTGGAAACAACCTTTTAACCATATACAAGATGTATATGTCATTAGGACTTAAACATAATCTTTGCAGATATGTCCTAATTTCAATATTATACAAAACATAATTTCAAGCAACTAAAGCTTCCATCATATTATAGCGGTGCGAGTCTGCAGCAAACCTCTTTTCAAGTGTTTAATGGAACGCTTCATGGACGATAAGCAAATTTTATTGCATTCTCAAGCAACAAATCATATGTCCACAACTTAAAATTTGAAGAAGTAAAAACCTCAATAACGGTGGAGTTATTAATTACAGAAAAAGTGACTAAAATAACAAGCAATGTATATAATTAGCATCATGTGAGCCTTTGTGTAACTTGACGTACAAGTACACATCCAGAGAGTTACATGCATAATCATATAATCACCTTTGGGCAGAATACGACGTACATGCATTGTACACTCCCCACATGATAGCGATTGTGAGAATATATTCCAATCTTCGTGAATTCATCACCTTTGGGCAGATGAACCACTAGGATCGATCACTCCTTCACCACATAATCATGTATCCCTCCATGAACTAATACACAATCACCTCCTTTGGGAGTATGACTACACATTAGACCAGGAGACATCCCATCGGTATACGAGGAAATTTCTCAAACCCAATCAAGCGTGCCACTTTGGCGGTCGGTCACTACTCAATTGAATTCTTGAAACTCTCTCATACCAGGGATATAAATTTTACTCCTCACATACACCATTGTGATTTTAACTTTAGTGATAGGGGCATAAAATCACTAAAATCACATATCATGCTAATCACATTGCTTCATTCATTAATAAAAAAAATAAACTTAATTGTATATTATTAATGAATAACACTCATAAAGGTCATGTGATAACATACCAGTAACCCAGCACCTGTATTTCCAAAATAACATAAAAAAAATACAGAAAAATACGCAAAAAATACACTAAAAATACGCGTATTTAGGGCTTTGTATGTATTTTCACATTCATAAAATCATCAAAAAATTAAAATAAATATACCACGACGTAGGAAATCACCATACGACTCGAATGCCACCAGACACGCGCGAAACGGACCATCCACGCACCCTCACGCGCCGCCTGAGTGCGCGGCGCGTGGAACCCACGCGCGGGCGTCAAAAAAGTCAAACCGGTCCGACCGGTGGCGGTCCGACCGGTTCCCGGTCCGACCATCCGGTCCAGCCGCCCGGTCCGACTGCCCGGTCCGACCGGTTGACCGGGTCGGGTCACGGGTCGGGTCGGTCAACGGGCCGGGTCTGGCTCGGGTCGGGTCTCCATCCAGGGTCGGGTCGGGTCGGGTCGCCGTCCGAGTGCTTCGCTGACGTCAGCGTGACGTCATCGGGTCGGACCCAGAGTGACGTCAGCGATGCTGACTTCAGCGCGACGTCACGGATCGACTCCGAATCCGAATCGGAATCGGATCCGGGTCGCTGACGTCATCGTGACGTCAGCTCCCGCGTGCGCCACACGCGCGTACAGCGCCCCGCGCGTGGGGGCGCGTGAGGGCGCGTGAAGCGCGTGAGCGCGTGTCTCCGACGCCCGGCGGCGCGTGGCTGCGCGTGGTGGCGCGTGGGGCCTCCCCGGCGACGCGCCACCCACGGTTTTGCTCGTCTCGTCGAGCCCAGTCAGAATATGTGATTTAATTTTACTTTTACTGTCTTTAAAAATCTCAAAAATCACAAATTAGGGCAAAATTGATGCGTTAGTTCAGGGTTATGGAGAACACGATACCACGTGTTGGAAGCAAATTATGCAATCCCTTAATCGCCATAATAAGCAGGAACAGAACATGCATATGTGAGAAAGATTAACGCACCTCGCTTTGGGATCCATCGTTTGAAGCGGAAGCGGAAACACGATGTTCCACGCGCAGCCCTTCTCCCTTGCTCCTTATCCTTATCACCACGATGAGGCGGCCCCTCACCCCTAGCGTTAGGTTAACGCCCTTATGTGAGGATACGTGTGAATCAATTAGGGTTAGAGGAGAGACTTAGCATTTATTTATAGAGGTTTAAGGCAGCCTTCATTTACGGGCGTTTCAACTCACCCACACTCATGCAAATGGCCCATATTAAACCAATTAAACCTTCTATCTCACCTTAGACCAAACCCCGTAAAACGGTAAATGTTAAACGGTAAATTACAATATCAATTAATGTAGTCCACATAAAGAAAACTCTTACAGAGCTAGCTTTGCGGTGAGGTCACCGGCCATTGTTGTGGCAACGACCGGCCAAGGCTAAGGAAGAAAGATTTTTTTTTTTTTTTTTGGTCTAAAAGGAAGAAAGATGAAAATGAAAAAAAGAAAAGGGAAAAAAAGAAAAAGAAAAAAGAAAAAGAAAGCATAAAAATAAAACAAAAATATGTTGGTGAAAAGAAGCAAGGTGGAAGAAGTTATGGAAAATGTTTTTCACTTTTCAAAAGTGAAAAACATTTTCCTCATTTTTGAAGGTTATTTTTCCGATGATGGAAAACATTTTCCTTGAGTAGTTTATTTTAGGTGAAACGAACATCGGAAAATCCGAAAAACGTTTTCCGGAAGTTATTTTCGCGAAACAAACGGACATTCAGTTCCTTCGTTTCGGCGTTTTTCTGCGTTATGTGATATACTTCGGTGGTTGTTGATGACGCTCGCCGATGAGAAATGACGGAAGGTGGATAATGCAAGTTCAGCTGTCTAGCGATGCTTGTCATCAAGTTCCTAGCAGCATTGGCATCCCTTTATTTCTGCCTGGTGTACGCACGTGTGAGATTTTGGCCGACGGCGGGCTCTAGTGACTGCGGGAGGTTGACAGCAGTAGTCGACAATGGCGGACCAGTGACGGATAGACATGACTAACGGCGGTGGATAAATGGTTTTCGGCTTAAAGATCGAAAGTGTTGATCATCGGTTGAACCTCGAATGTTCTGGAGTTAATGTTCATTTTTTAGGTGTTTCTTTTTAGTTTGCAATAAGAATAACAAAGGAAAGAAAAGGGAAAAAAAATGAGGAAATGGGTTTTACAATGGGAAATCTTACAAAATTATATTTAAATTATTCCACAAGATTAACCGGTTGACATGAACTTGCAAAACAATTATATGGACAGAATTGCACCGTCATTAATTACAAATAACAGTACCGTTTTCTTAGCACAAGTTCCTTACAATGGGAGATATACTGAGTGTAAGCTTAGGGCTTATTAATTCTTACTGCAGTCAGTTTCAACGAAATGGGCATCGATGGGTTTTCTATTCGAAGTGGGTTTGTTTCAAATAAGCCCACTCGTGTCCGTGGCCCAAGCCTGTGTCCAGGTTTAGTCCATGTTTGGATTAGGCCCAAGGGCCCAGTTTGAGTCCCTCTCTTTTCAGAAAATAAAAAAATTTGAAAGTAATAAATACTAAATAAAATAAATAAATAGATTAGAGGATACTCGAAAATATTTTTTTTTAAAAATTGTAAATGGTACGAAACAAAGACCTTGATCAAGTTGCTTAAGTTGTAGCACAAGACTTGGCCTAGTTTCATTTAATTAGTGTGTGTATGTGTATATAAATACTCATGTCCCAATTTTAGATATTTGTATAGGAAGTAAAATATTGTCCCTAGCAAGCTGGTGGCCACTCATTGGATTAATTGAATTTAAAATATAAATGCCAATGTCATGTGAAGTAAGGCTGTGTTTGGCGGTCGGAATAAAATTCGGGATAGATATGATTTATCGTATTACACGTTTGGTCTTCATTCGAAACGTGATAAAGTCGGATATAAGGGGGATATAGATAGGATAAAATTATCCCATGAGAGAGATGGGATAAAGGTGGATAGGATTTATAATATTCATAATAGGAAAGTTATTTTTCTCGAATAACAAACTTATTAAATTAACAAAATAGAAATTATATTTCTATATAAATAATATTTGAATTCTAATTTAAGAAATTAAAAAAAAAAAAATATTTTTAATTAATCTTATTTTAATTTATATATTCAACTTTAATTCTATCTTATAATAAGCATTCAATCTATAATTTAAATATTTATATTTATTATATATTTTAGGTATTTTTGTATTTTAGGTATGTTAGTATAGTTTAATATTTGATAATTTTTTATTAAAGAATGAGGAAAGGGGAAAAAGAAATAAAAAAGAAAATAATATAAAAAATAGGAAAAATAAAATAAAAATAAATTAAGGAATATTGTTACGAGAGATTTTCACCATCTTCGTTTATGAACATTTAGGTTCATTTATATAACTTTATAATGATATGTTGTTTATAATGATGTGAATATATCCGACTTTAACACTGCGATTCACCAAACAATGGACGGGATATAAAAAATCTCAAGATTTTATATCATGCCCTATCCAATCTATCTCGATTAGAAATCAGAACGACCAAACGTAGCCTAAGGATTTTGTGAAAACCCAAGTCATTTTGAGATGCCAACCCGACATGACCTCTAAATCGGCTCCTCAAAACCATATTAGGTAACAATAGGTAAAAGTTGCCATCTTTAATTGGTCCTTTGAGAGGCCATCACATCAACTTGGAGAGTTTTGTAAATGAGAATGAATACGTGAATTCCTTTCCAAATGAGATGTTCCTGCTTTCTTTAAATACTTTAAAGACGAGTGAGAATGGTGGCAGTGAAATCCCATTACGTGATGGACAAGAGGCCCTGATTAATCGGCTTCACGAACAAATTGGAGTCGGCCGATGATGTGATCAATAGTGAAAAAGCCTTCATGGGGGAAGAATTCTGGGAATCAACTATTTGCCTGAAAGGCCAAGGACGAAGGATTTGGTCTGGGAAAAGAACATTCGTCTTGTTTTTAATAATTATTCAGTGTCATGGAGTGGTAAACCAATGAGTCTTGAACAATATCAACAAAGACAGATTCATGAAGCATGTCCCTATGGGGCACCTCTCGACATAAAGAGATGCATACACTGAAACTGAACAGATTAACCAGTAAAATCTGAATAAATTTGTGTGCCATAAGTAGGGCACTTGCACAACATTGTCGATTTACGAAGAGAAAAGAAGGAACTGAATTAACATCCGAACAATAGAAAAGTAAAAGGACAAAAGCTGTAAGAACCAAAAGAGACGAGAAACTGAGTTGGTTTCACTGATGAGCTCTCGAGACCGTAAGGATATGGCCATTAACACTCTTTCAACTACTAATCATAGTCATCTCTCCACATGTCTTAAAGGAAAATAGAAGCCAAGGACTTCATTCTGTACCATCTCTTACCTCCTCTTCGGCTTCTTCATCATCGCTCTCTTCCTCGTCCTCGTCGTTGCCATGCATTCGCCTTCGCCTTTCACCTTCCACCTCCTCATCATCGTTGTCCACGGAAAAAAGAAACTCACCAGAGGCCCGCAAGACAACTACAGATGCTCCTGCACATTGTCATCACGGCCATTATACTGAGGAGAGAGGGGCTTGAAAATATCATGTTTAAGGTGGATTAAACTTCTAAAATAGAAAACATCAAAATCTTCAAGTATCATATGGCATTAATCCCTAGTTTGAACACCCAAACGCATTTAACTGGCAAGAATCAATATAATCCTTTGATTCCATCCAAATTGACTAATGAAAATTGCAAACGTGACTTTTTATTACTTTATTTTTCTCTCAATGAGTAGGTACTCTGATTTGAAAAAAGCCCTTCTTTAGATTGAAACCGGACAGTTTCAATATCAATTTCTTTGATCAAAGTTTCTAGTTGCAACAAGCTCGACCTGCGTTTGAAAAAATCACATGAATTTTGAACAGAGGACAGATTTCAGCTGAGTTTTAGGTGTTGTGGTCTCTTACTTCCTCATCCTGTCCTCGTTGATGTCGCCTTTGCCTTCCTTATCGTCACCATCATCCTCCCAGCGGTAGTCCTCGTCATCACTATCATCTTGCTGAGGAAAGAGAGGTTCGAAAATATCATATCTAAGGTGGATTAAACATCTTAAAAAAGAAAACAGATTCTCCAAATATCATACGACAATAATCCTTAGTTTGAACACCCAAACGCAAGCGTCTAGTGAGAATCAACGTGAAGGGTTTTCCTACCCTTAATCACCCTAAGAATGCTTTCTAAAGCATCAATCGAACATAAATCTGAATCAATCAGCATTCACAAATTTGCATGTCTTCATCCCCTCAAAATTGGAATGTAGCAACTGTTAGGCTTTGATTTACTTCTTCATGACTTGCCCAAGACTTGACAGAAGTTAAGAAACCAAGGAAACAAAAGTGGATTTTTGCAAGGTGTCAGGTTTGTGTCGTAGCTTGTTGTGCTAGCTCTCAACAAAGGAGGCGAGTGGGGATGATGCTTGCTTGATTGTTGGCCGGTAGATTGTCTGTGCCGGGTGGTGCCACCGCTGTTTGCTGCATATAAGGGCTGGCAAGCCCGAGCGAGCGAGCGACAAGGGCCAACGGCCCTCACCGATACCCGAGGGTCACGGGTCCTCGCCAAGAAGCCCAATTACCTTCTTTTTCAATTATTTTTTTAGTTTTTCTAATATTTAATTCTTTTATCCTTTTTTCCCCCAATTTTTAGCTTTTTTTTACAAAAAAATTAAGCAGATTTGCATTGCGGAAGGCGTAGTGAGACCCCACTACTGCCAACACGCCACACTTCAGCAAAATCAATGGATGATGACCATAACTTCGTTGGAGAGAGCTCACTCTTTAATCTCCAATTTTGGCCATTTATATAACATGTAGTATAGCCATCAATATCAATAAAATGCAGTAATATGAGGAAATGGGGTCAAGCAAGTTGCTGATTAAACTAGATTGAGATGCGTAATTGCCCTACTTATACTAATGTGAAAGATGGCGCCCTGAATCTAAGGGCAAGGAGATACAAATACCTAAAATATGCACATGGGGTGGAAGGGACACAAGATATGGTGCAAATGAGTTTTTACCTTTGATGAGTTTACTCCAATCTATAATAGGAGTGAGTAACCAATTATAAAGAAAGATCAAAATGATGTACATAAAAATTGATGGAGTTGCAAAAAGAGCACAAAGATAAGCACAGTGCGGATGAGGTAAAAGATTTTGTGGAGTGGCGGTATTCTATAGCAGCTTATAGATACTTTGTGGTGGGCGCAGACTCAATGCTTTGCAGTGGCCAGTGAGGGTGGATGAATTGGAGTGTTAGTTGAATGTGAAGGTCTAGTTGGCAAATTTGGGAGAAGTGGAGGAGGTGTCGCATATAGAGATGCGAATAGATTGGAAAGAGAATGACTCAAGAGGAGTTACGTTTGACAAGTTCAAAGCACCACAACATATAGCCGGTAAGATATGCAAATACCCCTCTTGCCACACCTTTAAATCATTTACGTTGTCACTGTGCATCGGGATGAAGGTGGAGCAAATATATTGTATTTCACAAGCTAGTACTGTTGATTGTTAGAGGTGTATACCATGTGCACGTGTAGTACTAGATTTGATCTTTCAGATGTTATTGGTAATTTTTATGATCAGCCTGTTATACATTGAATGGGTCCTCCAGTAATTCGTTGGGATGATAGGGAAAGCTGTTCACGTAGCATGGTAGTAATTTGGTAAGTAGACCCAAGTCAAACAGGTAATCGCAAAGAGTGGTGGATCCGAAAGCTATCATGTTTTTACTCTTGTGGTTTGTGATACGAGTTGAAGGTTTTGTTACGAGACACAGTAATTTCATCAATGACTCAGACCAAAATTAGTGACAGAGAAAGAAGGGGAGAGGTAGTGTGGCCAAAACTAAATGACATGGCATATGACATGACGATGACATGGCGATGGCGTGGCATAGGTGATGACATGGCATGTACGATGAATGATGTGGCATATAATATGACATAATGACGTGGCAGGATGATGCAACTTAAGCTGTCCAGAGAAGACGTTGGAAGAGCGTAGCAATGTAAAGTGACAAATCACGACTGTGACTAGGCTGCAAACTTGAGCCGATGTCGAGGTTTGTCAAAAATGTCAGCTTGGATTCAAGTGAAGGGATGCAAATACGCATCTACATGTGTATGGGCGTTCAGAGGGTCAATCCCCGACGCTTGCAGAGGCATCGGTGAGTCAAGCCATACCAATGCCAGGAGCCTGGACCAGCTAGCATGGCTCAACCAAGCATCCAGTTAAGCTGAGGACATGCATAGGATGCGTTTTAACCATATTTTCAAATCTTTTTGGTATTATTCATTGTATCTTCTTGAAATTGTTAAGGTTTGAGTTTTAGTTTGAGAAAAGCAGCATTAGAGGTTGAGCGAAACAGTAGATGAGGATTGGATGGAATCGGCGCTTGGAATGAGGAGATTTTTTTTTATGTTAGAATCTCCTAATTTGTAGCGGTATCATTACTACTAGATCACTCTTTGAACTAGGCTAGGTAAATTGGGGTGTGTTGAATCTATTTATTAATTAATTTTCTGGTATTTCATGACTTTGTTAGATTGCATGATTTTATTGCACCATATTGATTTTATCAAGTGAAAAAGAAGTCATGAAGTTTCATAATCAATTTTTGGGGATAAAAATAGGTTCCGTGTCATTTGAGTAATTGTGATAAGCACAGAATGAACTAAAAGCACAAATGGGAAGGAGAGTACTTTATCGATTAGAAGTGATGTAAGAACCCTGACCTCGCTTTTGAAGTTGACATGAGTATAGCAAATAAAATTCCTATTAAAATGAAAATTTTTAATGAGAAATTTTCCATGGTTGCACATTTTAGATTCATTTTATTGTCTCTCTTCACTAGAATAAAGCAGAAATAAAAAGCGAATAAAGCAGAAGAAACGGTTATGATCCACGAATAAAAAGAAGGTGTACCTGTTCCAATAGAGGATCCCCTGTTTCGGAAAAATTTGTTTCGACGGCAGAGTCTAACGCTTGTGTTTGTGCGTTCAAAATCATCTCTCTGTAACACTCCCAAGTAATGCATGAACCATATGAGCCAGTGTTGAGTAACCGCTCACAATCCTCTATCGATATCTCGCACCCCTTTGGTATTTTTGAGCTTGATGCCTCAAAAATCCTTTCCATTGATCTGCACCGGGAAATGGACAACATCTCCAAACGCTCTAACTTGTCAGTGCCCTCAACAACTTGCAGGTTCTCACAAAATGTAATAAATAATCTGTTCAAATTCTTCAAGTTTGACAAACCGCCTAAACTTTTCAACGAAATGCACGCGCAAACACTAAATTTTTCCAATGCTTCCAACGTTGAAACAAATTGAATCTCTTGTGGCTTATCGCAGTCATACAGTTCGAGCTGTCGAAGCATCTTTAGGGAGCTTGAGACAAGGTACACTCTCCTCCGACCACCAGTCAACTCGGGAGCTTGTAGCTCATTGCATCCTAGCTCCTCCTCCGACAGACAAACCAACCTCTCTAAATTCTTTTCAATAGATAACGTCTCCATCGATTTTAAGACACCATGAAATTGAAGTTCGACTAGCTTGGGGCAACACATCACTTGAACATCTCTGAGTTTGTTCAAACTTGATGTAATGGATATTCTTGCAACGTGTTCACAGCCTTTGATACACAACTCTTCCAAATTAGGAAGCCCATCGAGTTCCACTTGTTTCGCTTGAGTCACTCCGAGATTTAGAACTCTCAAGCTTGATGGAAGTTGTTTCACCTTCTGCAGGTCTAGTTTGTTGAGACGAAGTTCTTCCAGCAGGGAAAGGGAATCCCACTCTATGGATGTTGCACGGACATTTAAAAGGCACAATTCCAATTTTCTCAGTTTGAATAGCCTCCCAATCCACGGCAAGTCGCAAGGTTGAGTTATATTTGAACGACCACCATGACGTTGGTTATCCGATAGGAGCAGTTCAACTAGATTAGTAAGGTTTGAGACATCGGGGATACTCTGCAACGATGTAGATGCAAGCCTCAGAGTGGCCAAACTTTTGGGAGCTCTGGCAACTCTTGAATCTTATTGCAATCATCTAGGTCCAATTTTGTCAATGACTCTAATTTTGAAACTGAGTCAGGGAGTCCCCTCAAGCTCCAACAAAGCCTAAAAGAGAGGTGCTGAAGATTCTTTAGTTCACCAATTTGTCCGGGCAATTTTTCAAGTGCCGCACAAAAGTCAAATTTTAAGTAAGTCAGCCACCTCAGTTTCCCAATAGAGCAACTAATTTTCTTCAAAAAATCACAATGAAGAAAACTCAACTTCTCTAAAACTAAGTGTTTGGAAAAGATTGGTGTCTCATGTGACGAAGGACAATACTCAATGATGAGAACCTTCAACTTCATTGCCTTCTACAAAAGACGATGAAACATTAAGACAGAGAATTAGATGTCTATACAAGAAATAAATATGGATTTAGGCTCCTGACTTGTATCGTTTGTCATTTGATCCTCTCACTAAATGAGAAAATTAGACTGTAAATTCATTCAATTTTGTACTTTATTGAATAAGAAAATTAGACTGAGGGGGATTCTACCATACCTTGATTAGGCTTTTGATCGCATCTTCTGTCCAGTCATAGCCACAAGTCTGCAACACAACCACGTTTTCTAGATGCAAATTGGTTGGCATAAACGCTGGATCATCTTCGCCTCTAATGTAATTGAACAAATAAAACCATTTCAACTTGGAAAGACAGCTCGCAAAGTCGCCTTGCAAGTTTACGCGATACAACCAAAGAAACTGTAGATGCGGGAACCGCTTAATTTCCTTCGCAGTGACAGTTATACGAGGGTCATCCCAATAACGTGGCGAGTGAAAACATAGTGCTTGAACGCTTCGCTTTTTCTGCCAATGACATTGAGGAGTAGAAGCAAGAATATGTCAATATCCCACAATTTTATTTTTATCGAGAGAAGAAAAAATATGAAATAGAAGAGTAGCTCCCAACTGAGAAACGTGAATCCTCAATTAAGAACAGGTTAAGCAATTTTCTATTCAAATTTGGTCATACTTTACCTCTTTCGATCTTAATTTGTGAATGATGTCATCGGTCGTATCCCACAACTGTACATGCGGGAACCGCTTAATTTCCTTCGCAGTGACAGTTATACGAGGGTCATCCCAATGACGTGGCGAGTGAAAACATAGTGCTTGAACGCTTCGCTTTTTCTGCCAATGACATTGAGGAGTAGAAGCAAGAATATGTCAATATCCCACAATTTTATTTTTATCGAGAGAAGAAAAAATATGAAATAGAAGAGTAGCTCCCAACTGAGAAACGTGAATCCTCAATTAAGAACAGGTTAAGCAATTTTCTATTCAAATTTGGTCATACTTTACCTCTTCCGATCTTAATTTGGGAATGATGTAATCGGTCGTATCCCACAACCTAGTACCCTCTTCCTTAGCAATTGCTCTTCCAAGATCTCTAAATTGATCATGCATCCAAAATTTATCATCGTCTAAAACTTTTATCATGCACCTCTTACTAAGTACATCAATGGCAGACTTAGGGCCAGACTTACAATCAGCCCACACAAAGGATGGATTAGTTTTTTCTTTATTGATGAAAAAGCATGCAATATCGAGAAATATATTTTGTTGAGGAAGTGTCAAGGCATCATAGGTAATCTTTAGCTTTCCCAACACATCATCATGAGGTTTTCTGCATAGCTCCTGTAGCCTTTCTTCCCATATATGTTTATCTTGCTGACCAAAAAGCGATGCACCTATTGCTTGAAGAGCTAAAGGTAGGCCACCTGCAGTATGGACAATGTCTTTTGAAAGAGCGTCATAACCTTCCGGAGGAGAGTCGTCATCAAAGGCATACTTACTAAAAAGTTGAAGTGCGTGTTCATCACTCATCCGCTCCAATTCATAAGGCTTGAATTTATACTTAAGTCCCCTAATATTCAGAACCCCACTATCCCTAGTGGTAACAAGTATCCTAGTACCAGGATAGAAAGAAGTCCTTCCGATTAGTTTTTGGATTTGGTTGCCATCATCGACATCATCCAAAACAACCAGTACCTTCTTGTTGCAAATTGTTTCTTCAGTCGCTTTGATCCCATCATCACCGTTACGGATGTTGCGAGCCGCTCTAGAATTAGAGATATCGGACAATAATTGTTCTCGTAGCTTGACTAAGCCCTTGGTTTTTGCTGTTTCCCTTACGTCACCAAGAAAGCTACAGCTTTTCCCAAAGTGAGGACACAATTGGTTGTAGATTTTCTGGGCTAGCGTGGTTTTACCCATGCCGCCCATCCCGTAAATTCCAATAAGCCGCACACCACCGGCGTCGATGTCTAATAAATTGTTTATTGCTGATATTCGATTCTCCATTCCAACTAAATCTTCGGTCACTTCTCTTTGTCTTGTCTGGAGCCTATTCACAACCTCATCAACAACCGACTTGCTTAGATGCCCATCCCTGCCACAAAGTTGAACAGCTTCAATTGTGAAAAGGTAACAAATTCGTTTCCTTGCATGTTGACCAACCATATACTAAGTCAATTAATTCCAATCTAATTATCTTAAACATTGTTCTCATGGAAACGTTAAAAATAAGGACGAATAACATAATCATAATATATTATTGTTATGTTACGAGATAAAAAAATTCTTGCGCAAAATCAATTCAGAAGAACAGAAAAGGAGTATATAAATAAGTGTTTCCTATTCAAACTTACAACAAGCCTTTTTCACTTCTCTTTTGTAGATCAATTTCATAAACTAATAAAAACGCAGATATTACTCAGTTAAGTGATGGAGCCAGGAATCTAATGTTGATACTTTATCATTGTATCAAAGAAAGAACCACCCCGTAGAAACCAATATAAGAAAAATTGTAAGAAAAAAGTGTTTTTATTTTTTACCGAAATAATAATACTAAACCGCATTTAATTTTGCGAGATCATTTTCTTTTAATGTTCATCGGTTTCAAGGACATTAAGAATTTATCACCACATTATAATTTCACTTAAAACAATAAAAATTAATTTCCATCAAAATGTCATGAAATACGTGTGCGCGTTCCCCATGATCGCTTAAGAATTTTACTTTGATTTATTTTTTATGGTCGCTCTACCTAGTAATCATATGGGTTATCACATGTCTATATATAGATATTAAAATTTATCTTTATGATTATGAGGCTTTTTTTTTTTTTTTTTTTTTTTTTGAGATGGGTCAGCTGCAACAACAATTTATCCAATGAAAAAGGGCACAAATCGAATCGGGACTAGAATAAGATGGACTAAAGACTCGATAAAAATTCAACGTTAAGCCCGAAACTTCAGGAAGGTGATGAATCACTAACATGAATTTCCATTACAAGTTTAAGTTGAAGGAATCGAGGAAGAAATGTTTGATCTTTAAATCAAGTAGAAGAATCAAAATATAAATGCGTGATGAGTTACGGCAATATGAGATTGAAAAAGAACTTTACAAATACAATTGCGTTCAGCTCAATGATAAAGTTCTCTGGCATACATTAGAAATCTTAATACATGTACGGATCAAGTTGGCGTGGAAAATATGAAACAAAGCCAATCTTTTATACAATGAAAATTAGGTCAAAAACAAAGTCATAATAATTCTGTTGGGTCAGAAAAAACTTGGATATCTCATGATATTAAAAAAATTAAAAAAATAATTTTTATTTCAATTTTGGGAAACTGGAGTTGGAATATGATTAATGAATTTTTATTAGATCTACCTTTCAATAGCGAAAAATGACTTTCCCATTCATAAATAAGAAGTTACCCTGTATAATTCTTCAAGTCCAACCCGCTGATGCCACCAACTGTTGTGAGCGCTCGCCGCCATGTATTCGCATCCTCGGAGCTGAAATTTTTTTTCTTATCCTTCATCATTTGCTCCAAATTCTGAATGTCATTTTCGTACGATGGGGTTCGCAACTTCACGTCATCTGGTTTCACATTATAAAAGATGGGCAATATCACCTTCTTAGAGATGTTCTCCACCATCTTCGCAAGCTCGCAGAGGCACCAATAACTCGAAGCGTAGTTTGGGGAGAAGATGGGTATGTAGAGCATGGAGTCATTGATCGCCCGCAAAAGTTCGCCATCAATTCTTTCACCCGGTCGAATCTCTTCGTAATCGATGAAAACATGAATCCTGGCTTCTAACAAGTCGCGGTAGAGGACGTCGGCGAATCCACGACGAGTGTCGGGTCCTCTAAAACTCAGAAACACCTGGTATTCCCCTCCTAATGGATTGCTGGTGCTGGTTCCCGTCTCCGATGTCGCCATAGGAGCTCACTTCGCGCCCAGCGGAGCCACCCCTCCCTCACTCACTCTCTCTCTCTCTCTCTCTCTAAGGCACTCTTGAGATACTTCTTCATCTAGCACATCGTATCGGCTGTAGGCAATTTCGCAAAAGCCGAAGATGTTTTGCAGATCTCGATGCAAGTCCGTGACTTTAACATTTGAAGTCACGGCAAAGACTTTAAAAGCCTTATTAGAGGACCGTTGAATATAAAATTAATTTTACAAAGACTCGAGATTTGAGCTAATTACCAATCGATTCGGAAAATTAAAATTGACTTATTTGACCAAAAGATTTTAAAAGTTTTGGTGTACTCGGATCTAATCTGAAGTCCATAGGATCGGTTCAGACATTAACAGCAATTGATAATACATAATTTCCAACCTAAAGAGAAGTGGCCTTATTAAAAAAAATTTGAAAAATATGCTTCCAAATAATGAACGGTAAATGTTATGGCCACGCCGAAGATCATTAGTAGACAAATCTTTTTAATAAGCATTTTATTGACACTTGTTAGTTATATTTAATGAAACAAATATTTACATTCTCAATACATTGATTGTGTATAAAATAAGGAAGGTAGTGCTTTCAAAATAACAAAATTTTCTTTATGCGTAAATATTTAATTTAATCGGTACCCACAGAGCACTAGTTAAACATAATGCTTATTTAAAAATACTGCATTTCGCATATTTGAATTGGACCCATTTGCCATAAAAGACGCTTATGGGAAACTTCCCAGCAGGTCGCAGCGTCCACTTTACAGTCACATCAATCTCCAGTCAATAAAGTTGATGGACGTTATCATTACAAGATCACATGGAGATCCTTCTTTTTTGTGCTTTTCACATGGCTCTGTCTACGTAGAAAATTCATAGTCAATAAAGTTATAGATTTAAAAATAAAATTAATATCCTAAAAAATCTTAAATTGATATACATATAAATATACCTTAAATTAATTTTTAACCATAAAAAATTTCAAATTAATACGCATTTGATAAATTTACCTCAAACTCGACATTTCATGACAAATTTATCATATATAATTTATATTAAATTTTAATATTACATTATTAAGTTAAATGACGTGACAATTAACTAGTGTATCGATTTGAAATTAGATTTTACTCTTTGTTTATCACGATTGTACCATTTTTATGATTTTTGTGGTATTAATCCAATTTAATTTAGGGTACTATCAGTTTTGAGTTTTTGGCGATTTAAGAAAATAGTTTAAAGTAAATTTATTATAATTATACCAGTTTAGGATTTTTTTTTTACGGTCATTTGAAGTAAATTTATTATAAGTATATTGATTTAAGAATTTTCACGGTGAAAAAATTAATTTAAAATAAATTTATCATAAATATATTAATTTAAATTTCTCATAATATTAAATCTTAAAAATAAATTAGAGGGACATTATCATTACAAGATCACATGGAGTTTCTTCTTCGTCGTGCTTTTCACATGGCCTGGCGACGTAGACTACAGCTGTTCTGAATCCACTTTATAAAAAATCCTCTAACATTTGCTTTCGAGTCATGAATAGGAGGTACTATGGCGACAAATCAAGGATTATTATTATCAAAAAGTTATTGTTAACTAATGCTCTCTAGGTATTATTCGTCATTCCACATTAAATAAGAAGTGACTTTATTGATTATGTATATTATGAGAAAAACAGCATTTTAAAAATGACAAATTTTATGTGGGCATTCGTGGGTAAAATCGTTATTAGAAAAATATTATACTTCTTTTTTGTCAATAGAAAAATATTATACTTTAAATATTTGAATTTGACCCCATTTGCAATGAAAAGAAAAAACGCGTATTGGCGACTTCGAAGCAGGTGCAACTTCAAGTTATAACCATCAACGATGATGCCTTTAGAAATAACAAGGTGGGGACCAGTTAGAAAAATAGACACAATGACACATACAGCTGTACCTTTCTTTTCTTTTTCTCTTTTTGCTCAAAACAGTCTACCTTTTCTCTTCTTCTTTTTCCTTTTTTTCTTTTCTTGAACAATTGTACCTTTTCCTGCTTGTCAGTTGTCACATGGGTCTGGTAATGTGGACAGCGTCAGCTCTTAATTCACTTTTGTCCTTTTGGATTCTCAAACGTTTAATCTTTATGATTGTTCTCTAGCAATAATCTACAGTTGGACATAATTGAAATCCCAGTCCAACATTGTAAATTCACAATATCTATATGAATACATAATGATAATAAAATATTCCTATCAAGTCACCTGTTAAGATAACACTCAGAACTCTAGATTACTAGAAAAATTTCCTTCATATTGCAAGGATTTGGATTTGCTGCGTTGTCGACAAAGATGCTCTAACTAACCAATGTTTAAGCATATATTTTCTACTCATTAAGGAGTATTTTTCATGACCTTTTGACTAACTCAAAAAGAAGGGACAAATATTAAATATATACTTCACTGGTAGAGCGTTGGCTTTATTCCAACGCTCCAAAGAAATGAGTAAGCAACTTACAAAATGATAAGAGTGGCTAAGACTAATAAACAATGTGAATTGTCCTTAATATTTGAAGTAATTCCCAATCATGCCCTTCCCAATCGTGCAAAGGTCACTTCTTCACTTTCCCTGCAAGCACAAAGGCTTTACAAGCCACATTTCTCACCAGCTTCGTACCACCTAAGCCATCCGAAACTCTCTATCAGTATCTTCACTCAACGACTCCACTTTCAACCAGTAAAACATAAAACAACTCCCCTTGCCAATCTTTCACCCTCGTCACCGCGGACCGCGGCCTCAAATATCACTTGGATCCCTCGAAAGAAACCTCCTTTTGTTCGTATTAATAAAATTGATCGATGTGTTAACGATACCTTACGAAAATAAAAAGAAATCAACAGGCGTGATCTATAATAGACTGCTTGAACTCAAAAATGAGGACTTCTTTGTGAAGGCTTTATTAATCGCTAGTAGGCGCGTGAAAAAGAAAGAAGACAAAAGGAAAGATTGGGGGAGCCTAGAAAATTTCTTCTCCATCGAACGCTATGTTTGTCTTAGAACAAATAGTCATAGGGTGCAACACTTTTTCAATACTAAATATTTAGCTATAAAGAAGGATTCGCCGGTGACCGCCGGTGAAGAAACCTGCACCATCTTCGCTATCTGCTGCAGCAGCATTGATGGGACAGCAGAGGTGATCTTCAACAACATAAAAAGAACAAAAAAATAAAAACCAAAATTCAAAATTCAAAAATATTATTAAATATATCCACATCAATTGATACCGTTGTATGAAATTTTGGAATTAAACTAGTACAATGAAAAAGATTTAAAATTGAATTAGTATTAATACGGTAAATGTAGATTTTTTTTTTTTTTTGAGATACTTTTCTCCACTAAATGACTAGATATAGCATAATCTACGGAAACTAACCCACAAAATCATATAATCGAGTTCTCGAGAATAATAAGATAGGTTGTTCATCCTTTTACAAGCTTCTTACAAATGCATTTAAAAAATGTACATTGGCACATGTCTATCCTTAGAAATGACTTTTGATAGCTTCGGAAAACACACATATAATTGTGGTAGCTAGACATGGGGCGACATGAGACATAATCTACCTATATGTGTTGATCTAATTTATTTAAAAGTTGCTGGGGCGCACCCTTTTCGTGAAAGCCATTAACTTTAGTAGATGTACAAAGGGACCCAAATTATGAAATAGTTTACGTAATTCACGTGAATGTAAAAACTGTTCCAAGACGTTCATGTCAATATTTGGAAATGAGACTTATCTTCCAAAGGTTAGTTCAATCCCCCACTTTTTATTAATAAAATTCCCTGATTCCGTGTCTATTTTAATACAACAAATCCAATGGTTATTCAACTTCGCCAAACTAATCCGTGAGAAACCATGCCTAAATCTAAATACACAATAATAATGTATATGATTATAGATGAACAAAAGAGTAATTTACGATAATTAAGATTTGTCAACTAATTGGAAAAAGTGTCATAAAATTTATAAACATATTGCATCGATACCAACTTTTGTCCTAGACCCATCGCACTTGTGTCAATTTAGTCATAAACCTTTTAATTTGGTATTAATTCAATCCTTCTAGCTAATTTTAATCGGATATTCTGGCATGGACGTCGGCTAGCTTAATATGGTACTATCGGCACCGATACGGATAATTTTCAATATTATTTTAATAATTTTTCAAATTTTTTTCTTTTTCCTTTTTCTCTCATTCCTTCTTTCTTTTGTTGGTGACCAATCATTGATCATCGGCCATGGGGAGGCCAAGCCCTAGTGAAGGTCAACCTCGCTAGATCCGGCTTGGGCAAGGGCAGCCCAAGCGAAAGCTCCCCTCGTTAAATTTGACAAGACCACCTTGGCCTAAGTGAGGGATGGCCTCACTTGGCAATGTTGACCCTTACCTGGTTGAGGGCAAGCCCTGGCTAGGGAAGCCAGATTTGGCAAGGTCAATCCTTGACTATAGCCGGTGGTTGGTCATTAACAAAAGGAACAAGAAATGAGAGAAAAAAAAAAAAAGAAAGGGAAAAAAAACCAAAAAAAAAAATTATTAAAAATAGTCAACGTCAATATTAACGGTGCCATGTAAAGCCGGCCGATATCCACATCAACGATATCTGGCCAAAATTGGTTAGGAGAAGTGAATTGATGTCAAATCAAAAGTTTATGACTAAATCGACACTAAGTTAAAAGGTATAAAATTAAATTTGCACTATTAAAACGTGTAGAACTAAATTGATACAAATTCAATAGATGGAGGATTTTTCGACACTTGTCCCTCGAGTAATCAAACGCTATTTCTAAATTCCCTCTTTGAAGTCAACATAGTATAAGTCACTCATCTTCCCAGTCTTATGGCAATTCATGTTTATATTCTCTAAACGATCATATGTTTAAAAATTTTCTTTTTACCCATGCCCTAGGTTTTTCCACCAAACCAAGGACTATAAATTAAATAAAGACAACTAATGACGTAAAGTTAATGTACGGATCTTTGATATTTATAGGCCGCAAATTAATTACTGCCACCTATAAGATGACAACAAATCATCTCTCTCTCTCTCTCTCTCTCTCTCGTTTTGTGGGTTATGTTTTGTCTCTAACCATTTTTCTCGTGGACAACTTTTGAACATGTCTTCCCTCTGATCATGAACTCGTGCATGACAGATCTCATGCAACGATAGAAGCTAGAACAACCCTTGTCGAGATCAACCTTGTCCGATCCACCCGATCACATCACGTAGAGAGACTTGCGGATTGGAGTCACGATCGAGTACATGGATGGTAATAACAACGAAGAGAAAATCTCTCTCTCTTCTCCATCGAAATCTTGATTTCGGGTCGACGATCGGGAAGACAGATAAATGCCAATAGGAGACCCGAGGGCGGGGAGGGCGTTCATATGGCTCGTAGCTTCCTTCATATTGCTATGCTTAGCCATCGGCGGCGGCTTCCTCATACGGTACATGAGCCTCCCTGATTCCACATCTTCGAGTTGGCTTCTCTACGCCGGGATGATTTTGGTGTGCTTTCCATGGTTCTTTTGGCTTCTCACGTGTAGTTATCGATGTATTTCTCGAACATGCGGCTTTCGATTTTTGTGGAGGTGGCGACGCTGGTGGCACCTCAAGCCACAGAATGGGTGGTGGGGGTGGGGGCGGAGGTGGATTCGGCGGGAGCGTGACCGGGAAAAATAATGCGGCATCTGTATCCGCAAAGAAGAACGGCTCTAATGTGGATTCTCCGGGAAATGGTGGGAGGCAGGTGCATTTCGGAGCCGCCGTTGTAGTGAACGAAAACGATCACAATGACCAGAATGGCAATTCATTCCATGATGTGTCCATTAAATCGCACGAGAGTGAAATGCCGCTCGCTTCATCGATGGCATCTGGAGGGGGATAATTAGATCACAGGGAAGAATCTTGACGATAATAGGAGTACCAATTTCAAGTCTAGATACGAACCGTGGCAAGGAAGAGGAGATCTCGTGAATTCGGCAACATCATCTGCGAGAAGGCAAGTCATTACATCACTTGAGGTTTGTAAATTTTTCGAACTTTTGTTCGTCGTGTACACATGCTATGAAGATAATTTCGTAAGTTATAGTAACGAACCGCCCATTTCAAACTCCAAACATATCGTACTTTGTATAAAAGTTGTACGAGGATGATTACTTGGACATGGAACTCTCGATGTTCTGTGATGACAATCTCGTTTAAGCTACATGCAGACTCCATGATGATTAGTGGGAACTCTTATGCATGTCTTGTAAAATCCCATCATCCTCATGATGAATCTTATTATTGCCTTTTCTCTAAGTCGGGAAGTCCAAATATGTTAAGGAGGTCGTGGTTTTATCTTGCTAGAGAATTTAGGCTTGCATGAGACTCTTTTTCACTTACTTTCCCCTTTGTATTGCTAGCACAATCGTGATGATCCGGGGTTGCTACGTTCCACCTAAGGCCGAAAAACAATTTACGTTCCCCACTTTAATACCCCGTTCGATTACAGGCCCACTTGATTACAAGCTGACGACACTCGACACTTTCCTTCTCGTTTGCTTTGACACATTATAGAACTTGAGATGATCATTTGTTGTCATCTCTTCTTCAGCTCAAATCAAGTTTTTGGATGCCATTATGGCTTCCACGAATTATGGCATATTTGAGGGATGCTTATCTTTTTTAATTTAAGAGTAGATTAAAGCAAAATCAAAAGCATATGGGATGATAATCTATCGCCGGTATATTTCTCAGATTGACTTCTATTTCTCGTGAAGTTTGGCTTTTTTGCGTTGCTTTATAGGTGTATCATTTGGAAATTAATGTCATACTCAATTGAGGTTTTCCATCGGAAAATATTCGACTATCATTTCTTATGGGCCAAAAAACTTTGTTTTGCTCGCCAAACGAACTACTCTCGCAGATGAAACATCGTTTTTCTTGTTCCACTTGTGCAGTAGGATCTGTAAAATGAACAGACGTTCTGTAGAATAAATCCATATCCTTTCAGATGAAGGGGAAAGAATTTGGCACCTTTAAGTTTGAGCACACCTTATCAGCTTGCATCCATTTAAAAAAAAATGGCGCCCCGAAAGGCCAAAATTTGCGAAGTTGGGAAGATTGGTTTTTAACTCAAGGCGGAGAAACTACACGTTGTGTAGATTATGTAGATCATAGACAAATGGCAGATAATCTGCCGATATTTTACCTAAATTATTACTCGAGCCCCTCATGAAAAAGATAAAAAAAAAGTTTGTTCAGGCCAGGCTCCACCGTTTCCAAAACATGGGCAAGTCAAGATTTCTATTTATGTTGCGGCTCGGAACATAGACGAGATGGGAAAGATATGAAATGAATTCGATTTCATTTTAATCTCTTTTTTGGATGAATTATGAGATTGCATTGAATTGAGAACTCTTATATTTAATTTTAAGAAAAATACTATGGGAACGGAACGGGACAAGAATTTCAAATATACTTTCACCTTTTAGGAAAGATTTTATTGCAGTACAACATAGTTATAATTCTAATATAAATTATGAAATTAAATTATAATAGATAAGTAGAATAATACAATAACTAAAAATAATATCAATTGTTCCCCGTGCCTCGCCTAGGCCCGACGTACTTTTTTAGGCCGAATTCAATTATTGGGCCCATGTGGCTTGGAAGACTTTTGGGGGCCTAGGCACCATATATTTGGTCACAGGATTAGCGACCGTAGGTCAATCGGCGAACGGGGAGGGTGACATGACGGACGCTTCGAGCGCCAGCGATTATCCATCAAGCAACCAAGTCATTCTATTTATATAATGTCGGTTCAATTAGCTAATATGGAGGGTGGTCCCTTCTTCAATGAAGAAGAATTGCCATAGAGGCAAAATTCCTCTCATATTTTAAAAATGTTTCCCTTTTTTCTTTACATCCCTCAATCTTGGATACGAGATTCAAGCTAAAGGCGTCGATACTCTCCCTATTTAATATTGCGAAAATTTGGGATCAGGTGAGGATGTCCAAGTGGAATAAGTATTGGCAATGCAGTGAGTTGGCTCCAAGATTAGTCAATTTAATACAACAAGTTCCATCCTGTGAACAAAGATAGGGCTCTCATTGAGCAATGTCTCAGCAATGCCTAAAACCTATACTTGGAGACATTGCTAGAAACATATTATTCCTTTTGCTAAGTTTTCGTCTTCATCTATCAATGATTTGGAAATGTGTCTAGGACTAGATTATTCCGAATACATTGATAGAGCTAGCAACAATGACGTCAACATTCTAAAATGGTGAAAGAGTCTTCTGATTATTTCCACTACAGCTTTGCGACCTATTGACTCTAACTGCATCAATTGTACCTTCAAAGTCTACATTTGGTATTGATCAATGCATCTTTGAAGACAATGGATTTGGCTTGTCCCATAGAAATTTAGAGCAGATTATAATAAGGCATGATTGGATTTTGCAACAATTAACTCTAGAGGAAAGTGCCCAATAAGGACGGAAGAACAACCCAACACTTCATCATCTAAATTATCGTTGGGTAGACAATGCTAAAGACATCAAATTTTGTTAGGCATTCTCATTTAGCGTAATTCATACAAATTGTAATTGGGCATCGCCATTTGTTATATCTTTTATAATTTATCGTACTTGTATCTCAAAATGATTTAATTGAAGGAGCGTTTTGCACTATTTCCTCACTTCATTTTCTTATTATTTTCAAACGCGAAAAACGCCGTCCTTTGCACTTCTCGATACTAAGCCCTAATTCCACCCACGGCAACGGAGTCAATCATAGGCTTAGTTTCAATACCCAGTGAAAGGACAGAACTTGTTATAAAACAATTTATCCATCTTCCGTACGGATATCTTGTTACGACTTACTTCAATCGTCAACCGCTTCTTTTATGGGTTATCAGGCATTGCCAACTTTTAAATAAAGAAAAAGAAAGGTTCATCCCTCTCTACAAATAATCTACATGGACACTTACATAAATGATTCGATATCATTAACACATATATTTCCAAATCAATTGGACCAATCTTCTCCCTAAAAGAGCATCCAGCATACTGTTTTGCTAGCATGAAAGGGGGAGAGAGAGAGAGAGAGGAACGAATCGAAAAAAAGCGCCCTAATATCCGCTATAAATCCCCCGCTAAAACCTATTATCTAAACCAGTCTCCAAGGCAAAATTCCCCGTCGCAACCATCAAACGCCAAATCCAGATTTAAAAATATCCAAATTTCAAACGCCCGACCACAAGCGGGAAAAGCACCCGAGAAAAAAACCTCATTTTTTCCGCAAGCTTTCCAGCAAAGAGCTAAGGTCGAGGACAGGGAAATCCGCTGCTGCAATGGCGAGTCGGAGGAAGCCGCAGAGCCTCAACGACAGCCACTACCGCCTCCTCCAGGACCTCACCGGCCCCCGCCCTCCGCCGCCCTCGTCCCCCGCCGGCCGGAGCCGCCCTCCCTCGCCGCCCGCTTTTCGTCTGGGTCCGCTCCTCTCTCCCCGCGCCGATTGGCTCCCGTCTTTTCGTTCCTCGATTAGGGTTTTTGTTCTTTTTTTCTTTTTTGGATTGCTTTGCGGTGGAGTGATGATCTTTCGGGGTCTGTGGTTTTCGGTGCAGAGTTGGAAGAGTCATCGCCCGAGGACGATCGTGGATCGACGGTTTTCGGCGCAGAGGCGGATGGGCCGTCGTGGTCCGCCGTCGTCGAAGGCGATCGCGATCTCCGCGACGATCATGCCGTTCCTCGGTTCTCGGCGATTACGGAATTCGACTCTCCTCTGGGTACTGTCTTCTCGGTTCCTCCGTGCTTTTTCTTTTTTTTTTTGGGCTAATTTGTCTGCGATTCTGAGGTTGCTCCGATGCGTGTTTCTAACTTCATCTCCTCCATAAACCAGTGTCTCTTATTTGGTTTTAAAGAAGAAAAATTTGTGCCTTTGAAAGTCTAATGGATTATGTTAGCTCAAGCCAGCTGATATTCTATTTCACAATTAAGGAAGGTTTTCTAAGCAGTTTCTTTTTTGAGCTCTTTAAATTTTCTGCTGAAATGTTGAAGTTGTCAACTGAGAGTCTTCGTGCAGTATTGTCATTGGCCTACCGTGGGCCTTCGTTCCATCATGTTAGTATTAGTTCTATACTTGTATTGAGGTCTCTATTAGTTTTGGCCTAAAAGGAGGGGAAAAGGCCCTCCGTAGTTGTCTTTGGCGATGATTCTATCCAGAAGTGGAGATAATGCTTTACTTAATCCCTTTTAATATAGTGCATTTGGGATTTTGTGGGAGACTTGCAGAAGAAAAGATCACGAGGAAGGTCGACATGGAGGGAAAATGCATTCAAGAAGTTTCATCTCAAGACTTGGATGATTCCGAAACTGGTGAAGCTGCCCTTGAGGCTGAGTTCGTCAGTGTGACAGAGAAAGATAAACCAGCAAAGGTTAGAATTGAAGGGAGGCGTCGCCTCTGCAAACTTTCTTCACGTGACAGTGGAGAGGAAAAGATTGCGACGAAGGTCAACGTGGAGGGACAAAGCCTTTGCGAAGTTTCATCTCGAAACTATGATGCTTCTGAAACGGGTGAAGGAGCCTATGAACCCAAGTTTATTGCTGTGACAGAGAAGGACAAACAGGAAAAGATTAAAATGAAGGGGAGGCGACGCCTCTGCAAACTTTCCTCCCAGGATAGTGCAGATGCAGATAATAGATCCTCTCACGAAGAGCCAAAGCTCTCTGATATTACCGATTTCGATTCCCCACCGCCACCCAAAACTTGTGGGGAAATTGGAAATGATATCAGGGATATTCTTAACGACTTATCCTCCAGGCTTGAGCTGTTGTCAGTTGAGAAGAAGCGTGTTCCTAAACAGAATGAGACCTTCCAGGATCATTCTCCCGTAGTTAAAGGTCGGGCAGTTTTTGAAGGGAATAAAATTGAGGTGCCCGAGTATGCTAGTGCTGAATCCTCATTTTCAATTGCATCCGAAAACTCATACAGTGACTGCACAGATTATGGCGATGGCAATGTGATTGACGTTTCAGATGACTCTGCTGATGATGTACTCATGGATGATAAAAAGGATTTTATCTTGACTGGCCCGAAATCCGAATACAAATTACCTGGCAAAATTGCGAATATGTTGTATGCTCATCAAGTTGATGGTTTAAGGTGGCTTTGGTCCCTGCAGTGTAAAGGAAAGGGTGGCATTTTGGGTGACGACATGGGTTTGGGTAAAACAATGCAGGTGCTTATGTGGCAATTGTCAACTATTGTTAAAGGCTGATTTTGCATGGTTGATACAGATTCAATTTTTGTTGCAGATTTGTGGATTCTTAGCTGGGTTGTTCCATTCCCGTTTGATAAGGAGGGCACTTGTCGTGGCGCCAAAGACTTTGCTTTCTCATTGGTTGAAAGAATTATCAGTTGTAGGACTCTCTGAAAAGACAAAAGAGTGCGGCTGCCTGCTTTTTAACTTTAAATACTCTGGTTGTACTGGTGCGCTCATAATTGTTTCTAAGAGATATTGTGTCATCATTTTGTGTGCAGGTACTATGGGACTTGTCCAAAGGCTCGTCAATATGAACTGCAATATGTGCTTCAGGTTGTTGTTTTTCTGTTGCTTGGTTAGCTCTAGGGAGTCGGTCAAGATAATTTGTGCATGATCATATGTTCATCATTCAATTAAATATCTTGTTTGCAATTAGTATCTTTCATGTTGCTATTAATGCCAAGTTAGAATCTGAAATAGTTCATGATATTAAGATCAACAAGATATTTACACTCTGATTGGAGTAGTCTCTCTACACTTCTTTATCTAGTAGTTACTAAGCGACTTTTCTTGCTCTTTATTTGTCAATGCACGTCTTTTTGATGATTGATTTCAATTGTGTTGCTTGTAGGACAAAGGTATTCTTTTAACAACTTATGATATTGTGCGGAACAACTCGAAATCGTTGCGGGCGATTTTTACTTTAAGGATGAGCTGGATGAGGACAGCATCACATGGGATTATATGATTCTTGATGAGGTGGGTATAAAGCTGTGAAGGATGGTTTCCTTACTGTGGAATTTAGCGAGTTCCTTAATTAACTGTTCATTGTAGACATGTCTTTTTGCCTTTTATGTAGATTTTTTTTTTTTTTTTTTGTAAAGCGCTTTGATAATTTGCAACCTGCTTTTTAAAGCATTTGATTTAATCGATTCGAAATGGAGTTGTGGAAGAAACTATTAAAATTGTTGTGCCTACTCTTGATTCAAAATGGAATTGTGGAAGAAATCACTGAAATTGGTGGAACAAATCATTAAGATTGATGTGTCAACTTTATGTCATTATTTTCCTTAATGTCCTCTGTAAGCTTCATCGCTCATGGAAAGTCGCTGCACCTGCAATATTTTAGTCTGTTATAAATGTGTATGTTCTATTCTATTTCCAATGCATATCTACTTCCTCTGAAGCCCTTTCATGAGGAATATAAGTGTTATTAGATTAGGAAAAAGAAAAAAGAAGGAAATTTATCGGTAACGACACGGCAATTGATATGAAGTCAGTTAGTAGCTCGGGAAGACAATAACTAATATATAGTCAAGACTTCACGTGGCGTACAACTTTGCATGCGTGATGAAAATGGATGCCCATCTATTTGAGGATAGTGAAATTATTGGTGATGTTGCACTTGCTGCATTTTAAGGGCCAAACATTAGAAACCTTATGTTTCTTGTTTGCTTATACATTAAGCATTGCCTTGCATTATTTTTCCTCCTTTTATGTCGAGCATGTTACAAAGGTTAGGAGTTGCACAAAATTTGTATGTGGAGAAAGTGCAGGGAGGGAGACATAGGAGAGATGGGCATGGTTGGCTTCATGAGATGCTTGACAAGATCCTCAAAGATACATGTTAAGTCCTTGACTTGGGTAATGAGATATCAAAGAGTGGGGGAATACTTTACACTAGTAATACTTGTCCTAGTTACAAAATCATTTGCATTTCAATTTAATGTTCAATCTCTCTGAAAATATGTGAACCAACGCGGAATATCCTAGATGTTCTGCTATATGTGCTATATGTATTTTTGCAGATAGTGTCATTGGTGGATGAGACAAGTTGGGAAACTTATGGGGAAACTGTACAGGAATTGCTATATGTTTTTGTGCCTTGCCTGTACACCCGGCATATTTGACTCGCATGTTATTATTTAACACGATAAATCTCTTGAATATCCTTTGTCAAGCTAGGAAGAACCTTAAACACTTCTTTCTCTGTTAGCACTTCTTCTGTATTAAAACGGAATAATTTGCATTTATCTCTTATATGTAATTAGATAAATGCTTAGTTAACACTTCTTCCCAACCATTAAACTGGGAAAGAGCCACTAGCTTATTTACTAGTGAGACTGTTTTTCTCTTCCTTTTTCTCATTTAGATCATGTTATCTGTGGGACATCCTCTCCCTACGCACAATAGCATGTGCTTATCAGGACTTGTGGTATGTACTACTAACGATAATATCTCACATGATGTTGACAACTCCAGGGACATCTCATAAAAATCCAGTACACAGAGAGCAAAAAGTTTACTTGAGATACCAGCTGCTCATCGCATTGTCATTAGTGGCACTCCAATTCAAAACAATCTAAGGGTAATCCTTAGGGCTGCTATTTTATGCAGTGCTTTCATATCTGTTATGTCTTAATAATACAGTATACTTTTCTAATATTGTGTGCCATTTTTTGACGCTTAAATAGGAACTATGGGCGCTATTTAACTTCTGCTGTCCTGAACTACTGGGTGATAACAAAGTGTGCGTCTCCTGGTTTCTAAACATCCTCATTATCATGTCTTAATTTTTTTTTTTCATTGTTGAGTTTGAAATATTCTTACAGCTTTAAAGAGAAATATGAGAATCCCATACTTCGTGGAAATGAAAAAAAAAGCTTCAGATAGAGAAAAGCGCATTGGTTCTGCAGTTGCAAAGGTATTGAATTCTCTTTTAGCAGTGTGTCTTTTGTACTTTAATGTAGTGGTTTCTCCATTAAATGATTTGCCATCTACTTGCCAAAGAGTTAGAAATCGGGCATCATTAAGTCAGATGAGTCAGAGCAAGAGTTGGGAATACGGGCTTGACTAAGTCAAATGAATTGGAAATGCTGTATAAACGGCATCACTGAGTCAGAGTCAGAACAAGAGTTGGGAATGTGGGATGAATTACAAGAACATCGTATAGAGTGGACTCCATTATATCTTTGTTTTGACTGAGGCAGCTCTCTGTCCACATGAATCATTGCAGATTGCTGATATATGCTTTCCAAGGAACAAGTTTAATGGCAGGAAATTTAGGACAATGGCTCTGAAACAGGAGCGCCTTACTGAGCATATTTCACACTTCACGGTCTTGCAACTTATAGATTTTCTTTTGGCCAGTGCTAAAAGATTAGTAAAGCACGCAATTTCTCCAAGAGGTCCTATAACCTTGGAAAAGGCAATGTTGAACCATATTGCATAGTTTTCTGGTAAAATCCTACCAAATTAAATTCTCCGTTGGAAATATGAATTGCAGTCTTGAAAGTGAGATTTTGTCTGTTCATTGTCTTGTGCTACCGTAGTTTCCGTTGACTATAAAGCTTAGTAATTTTCGTGGTCTATCTTATTATGCGGGGACTTTACAATTCGTTAGGTTGTCTAATTCTATAAAAGACATAAGTATCCCTGCATGAGAAAAAAATGAAGCCACTTAAGAAAGTATTGGTACTGTTGAAGTTTGAGCTGAATAGATTTCTCTGTGTTGACCTTGTCTGTTGATTATTGTGCTTCACTCAATAGTTTCTTGTAAGTGTTAACTTTCATTTCTCTGTTAATCATGTGGGGTTTTTTTTTTTTCCTTCTCTGGTTTCATATTGTATATCAGGTACTTGCTTGCTTTACTTCTGTAGAATTTGTGCCCCAAAAAAGGATAAAAAAGAAATGGTGGAGTAATTCCTTTTGCAACAGGAGCTGAGGGAACGCATTCAACCGTACTTTTTGCGACGCCTTAAGAGTGAAGTATTTCGTGAAGACGATGGAGAAGTTGCCAAATTGTCGAAGAAGAGTGAACTGATCGTGTGGTTAAGATTGACAAATTGTCAGGTACAAGTTGCATTCTTCAGCCTAGGCTCTTATTGCACAGTGTTGGTCCCAGGGTTCAACATGCTGATCCTAAAATTTTGACATTTGCAGCGACGACTTTATGAAGCCTTTCTGAACAGTGAGATGGTTCTTTCCTCCTTTGACCGCTCACCACTTGCTGCATTGACGGTATCCTCTGACTATTAACCTTTGTCTCGTTCTTTATTATGTGCTCTAACTTTCTCTATGCATGAGTCATGGCTCATAAAAAATTGAAATTTATTCAGCATCCACTTATTATGGTACAATACACCAAATGGCATGATGCATTCTCAGGCAAGTGATGAGTGATTGAAAATAAAGTTTCATCTCATCTGTTATTTCCATCTCTTTGATTGCTAAGAGGATAGATGCGAATCCTATTTCCTGACTGTAAATTTATCATTCTTTCTATGCTACTTAAGCCATTTTTAGCGAAAATTTAACTTGTTGGAGAATGGGCCCCGATATTTGGGGTATTTTTCAACACTTCCTCTTGTGTTTCGATTGTTTCTTACATGTGAAACATAAGTTATGGATGTAATCACATTGACAAGATCACCAAAGACCAGAACTATGAAAACTAAGGGCTTTTTTTTTTTGTGCCTTCTAAAATGCGAAAAGCAACTTTTTGCCTTGACACCACAATTAAAATTACTATCCAAATTTCAAAAATTTCGAAAAAATTGTATGGGGATCCACGCGTCAAAATTTGTGTACTTTGAACATTTTCAGGTGTTTTAGGCTAAGGAAAAATGAAAGTGAGTTAGGTGCAAGATTTAGATTTTTTGAAAAAAATGAAGGGATATGTGCAATGAAAGTCCTAAAACTGGTCATAAAAAGTGCAATTTAGACCTAAAACTTATTACGAAAGTGTAATTGAGTCCCAAAACTTTTCAAATTGGTCGAATCAAGTGTTTTCCTTTATTGCATTTTTTGAAAGTTTTAGGACTTGATAGCACTTTCGTGACAAGTTGTAGCACTTGATTGTACTTTTGAAGTTTTAGAACTCAACTGCACTTTTGCGACAAGTTTTAGGACTTTTAGTACACTTATCCCAAAAATTAAAGTACATCCAGACAACGCCTTATTAGAATGATAGTAAAGAGAGTGCCAAGACTCACTCTTGACCTGTGCTAAGATGTATGTTAGGCAAATTGCCTTTTTTTCTTTTCCAAAAACTGAAGTTGTTAGAAGACACGTAGACAGTATATATCATACATTTAATTTAACAGTACCGTTTGGTTTGTTTTGTTTTCAAAACAAAAGCTTATAACTGCACACTTCATTTGATCAGATTTTGAAGAAGATATGTGATCATCCACTGTTGTTAACAAAGAGAGCTGCTGAAGATGTTCTTGAAGGGATGGATTCAATGGTTAATCCTGAAGATGTTGGTATGGCAGAGAAATTGGCAATGCATGTAGCTGATATTGGTGAGAGAGATGAATTTCAGGAGACAAGTGACATAATATCATGCAAAATATCTTTCACAATGTCATTATTGGTAGGTTCCTGCATATCTACATTTGATTGATGAAATTGAAAGAGCCTACCATAAATACATTTTGATGCTCTTTTATAGGACAATTTAATTCCAGATGGCCACAATGTGCTTATCTTTTCTCAGACTCGCAAGATGCTTGATCTTATCCAGGTTTGACTTGGCTATGCTTGGAACTACTTTTGAGAAGTTGCAATAATGATTAGTCAAGTTGTTTTGGGAATGCACTGCCTTTGCTGGCACATCTGATTATTCTATGTTGATTTTAAATCTCACAAGGATGAGTGTACTGGTTTTTTTATTCTCCACTGATACAATGAGATTCTCCACCGATACAACGAAACTATGTTTTGATATCCTGTGGTGGTTGATTTGCATATTGCCTTGAGTCTTTTTTCCCTGCTTCCTTATTTTACATTTGGTGAAGTGTTGATATTGGTTTTCGAAAAAAGAGATTTGTCACAATATAAAATCAGTTATCGAGAATTGGCTTGTTGGTTGTGAAAGTCTATTGAGATCATACTGAACAAACTATGCTTATTTGGAGCTTTTCTTTGTGCAGTATGTAGTTTGAGATTTTAATTTTCTCCTTTTCCAATGTTCAATATTGATACTGCATTTTTTAGTTGAAATATCTCCAAACACTTAGGGAGTAGTAAACTGTTGATTGGCTCAATACAGGCGATTGATTTTCTGAATCCTTTTGCAATTAGGATTCCTTACTGTCCCGTGGCTATGAGTATTTACGCATTGATGGTACGACAAAGCTAGCGACAGGATCAAGATAGTAAATGTAAGTATTTCGCTAATTTATGTCTGGCTTGTAAATTCGACGTGCTTTATGTGCTATTCTCATCTTATGAACTTAGGATTTCCAAGAAGGCATTGAGCACCTATATTTCTCTTGACATCTCAAGTTGGCGGTCCAGGCCTCACCCTTACAAGAGCAGACCGTGTGATTGTTGTTGATCCAGCATGGAATCCGAGGTACCACTGCTTATTTTATTGTCAGCCATGAATTGAACTACTTTTTGCAAGTACATGAAAGAGGAAAGAAGAAACAAAGAATTTTTTTTTTTTTTTATTACATTGTAAAGGTTATATTCAATGCTATTCCTTTATTATGGGGATTATTAACTGTTCCACAACTTAAGTAGGAATCTGTGTACCATTTGAGTTCTAACCCATACTTGTCATAGGTAACATTATTATGATAGATGATACAAGTTCTTACCCAACTTTAAGCTTCACACTGTTATACTAAATAATATTTCATGATACCAATATCACTGACTAATGATGCAGACGCATGTAATAACATCATGTCAGCCTTGACTTGATCTAATCATCGATTTTGACACAAGTTAACTAGATCCCCATTAATTGACTCATAAACAAATTGACGCAGCTAAAAGCTACCATTTTATTGATATAATCTTATGTTGTTATTAGCATACTCCCTGGAAGGAAAGGTACTTTCTTGACGTTAACTTCTACTCGTAGGCTTCTACATATTGCTTCAATTTAAATTTACTTGGAGAAACTCATGGCACAATACAAGTTTGTGCTTGCATAATTTACTTGAGAAACTCATGGCACAATACAAGTTTGTGCTTGCATTGGCTGTTATTTATTTTCTGATGTCCTAATAATATTAGCACTTACTGCAAATTCTTTTGGTTCTTTGGCAAAAGGTGTATTTATTACTTTAAAGCTAAGTTCGTTTTTTCTGTTTTTTTTTTGGGGGGGGTGTGCAATTCTGCCAATCTGTTTTCCTCCCTCTTTTCTCAAACGTAGCTCAGATGTTTTGCAGCTGTTTTTATATATGAATAAAGAAGCAGATCTTGAGCATATTTCTGTTAGTTTACGTATGCATTTCTTATTGACAGTACGGATAACCAAAGTGTTGATGCGCCTATCGAATTGGACAGATGAAGGATGTCATTGTGTATAGGTTGATGACATGTGGAACTATCGAGAGAAGATATACAGAAAGCAGGTTTTGTGTCGTTCGACTATACTATGGTCTCAATTGGTGAAATGGAAAGATATTTTTGGGGCTTGTATGCAATTTAAGATAAGAGAAATGACATAAGAACTGTTGTGGTAAACAACATTATTATATTGGAGCAGATGTTACTATGAAATGCTATGATCAGGAGCCTTAGGTGTTTCACTAGAATTCTTTGGCTTTCATGTGTTGATATGATACCTGTCATTTATTGTTTCTCCATTCTGTTTGGTTCAGATATTCAAGGGAGGATTGTTCAAAACAGCAACTGAGCATAAAGAGCAAATTCGCTACTTTAGTGAGCGGGTACTTATTTATTTGTATTAGATCATCTCTGATACAACTCTTCAGATTGGGGTTGGGTTTTCTATGTCCTCAATTTCCCTTGAAGAGCACCCAAATCATGCTTATCTAAACTTGAGGTCAGGGTTGTTTGGACTGATTTCTTTGGCTGTTCCAGGATCTGAAGGAAATTTTCAGCCTTCCGACAGAGGGGTTCGACATTTCTCCAACTCAGCAGCAGTTGTATGAGGAGCATGATCACCAAGTCAAGATGTACTAGCTTTTTATTCTTACGGTTTAGTATCGTCAGTGGCCATAAGGGCTATTCCTGTTCTGTGACATGGCTTGCTTTCCTCCATTTTCAAGACATTTGGCAGTTTAAAAGATGAAATATCATGGAGCGGCTGATATTTCTTTCTTTTCTTGAACATTTTTGTCATGCATACAGTTTGGTGGGGACTGGGTATTTGGCTTCTTATTGGTTAAGAATTTTGTGCTCATAAAACAGCTTCATCATAATTGAATCAGCTTGATTTTTATCTCTATGGGTCACTTTCTTGTATCGACTTCCTCAGGGATGAGTCTTTAAGGAGCCACATAGAGTTCCTCGATACTTTGGGCATAGCTGGTGTTAGTCACCACAGTTTACTCTACTCGAAGACGGCACCGTGCAAGTTGCAGATGAAGAAATGGAAGTCAGATGGTACTTTTACCATATATTGTATACTTCAGCTACTTTCATTATTGCATTTAATTCAGTCTAACAAATGGGTCAGAATGTTTTTCCTTTTTTGTGAATTGTTTAATTTCTTTCTGATTGTCTGCAAAAAAAGCATATCAAGATAAAGAGTTAAAAGCATTAGGTGATATAGTAAAAAATTTATTCCCTCATTACTCTGGATTCAGTACAGAAGTGTTTTTTCGTCTTTCAAGTTCAGGAGTTGAATTCAGACCTGTGAGGGTAAAATTGTTTAAGGCTGGGGAAAAGAATCAGTAGAAGCAATAGATGGTCATCTGGTGGCATAGCAGAAAAGTAAATGTAAATCATCAAAAGTGGACTTTTACCACTATTACTGAATCCTGTATTGTTCAATGTGTAGAACATCTACTATGACATCTGAAATCAATCTCATTGGCCTTCTCACTGTGGTTGCAGGATCAAGGCTTCTGCTCTTGTAGGTAATTCATCATCAGGTGCTCCAGTGGAACGTAATGTTGATGGGTATGTTGAAAATCATCATGCAATTTCTGAAGCCAGTGCTTACAACATTATGTTTGTCCCTACCTTTAAATTTTGTTGCCAGTGCCAGATAGAGTTTTAGAAGTCCCGAGTGAGTCTGTCAAGTCCCTCCTGCTAAGCATATTCATGGAGAAGCATGTTACGACTGCATCTGCTTGTCTAAGATTCAATTTAAAATGAGGGATTCACATAGTAATAATAGTAGTTGATGATGGCAAAATATCACTTCAGTTGATCCCTATCATATTTCGAGGTAATTATTGGAATTGAACTTTGAGACTAGCATTTTATTATCTGTCGTTTTATCTACTGATGGTAAAAATGAAATGACGACTTTGACAGGGGCTGCATATGCTTTCAAACCAAGGATGTCACACTGAACAAGAAACCATAGCCCAGGTAGTTCTGGTAAACAGACAGAATCAGATATCAAAAGAACGTATCAATCGGTTATCACGCATGCTTCTTGATAAGGTACTTCATATTGGTCCGAGAAAAGTTTTATGTACTAGCTAATATGTTCATCATGCAACCAAAGCTAGCCTTTTAGTTTTAGTATTTCCCTTTTCCATTTTTTTGTACCTTTTTGCATTTAATTTGGTAATTGTTTAGTAAAGTGAATAACTTGCAGATGAAGCAATGGTAAGAGTTCCCTTAAAGGGGTCATATGATTTAGTCTCATGGAGTTGACATAATAGTTAACATGCAAGCATGTTTGTATGGATTAAATGCACGCCGGAAGTTTGATTTCCTATACACCAAGTGCAAATAATCTCACATATGAGCCGCCCATCCCTAGCTTTGGCTCGTGTCTTACATGGCTCATGAGTAGACCAATGAGTTATTTTGTGAGTCTAGGGATTTAAGTATCCGATAGGATTTTCTGCATTATGAAAGGTGAATGTCACTTTTAGAAAAAAAAAAATTGCTTCAATGGACGTTTTAGACTATTGGGCATATACTTTTCCATAGAAAATTACGAACAGGAATTAAGAGTAATACCTTTTCTTTTATTGTCATGAATGTAACCTTTTCCTGGTGGTCTTAATAAGTTGACAGTCCTTGCATAAGCATGCCTTTACAGCAGAAGTTTAGATTTGTGACTCGATAGTTCATAAATGTTGTGACGACCTTCTGAACAAATGCAGGGTACGATCTCAAGATTACCCAGCAGGAGCGAGGATTGAGAGGCAACTTGTAGAATTGAATCTGGACCTTGAGAAGATCACAAAGGCAGAAAGAACTGAAAAAGGAAGTAATCGATTTAGATGATATAAGTGGGGATTTTCAGAAATTTTTGAACGTCTAGCTTTGAAAATGAACTCAGATGTTGAACTTTAAAGGAGGACAACAGAGTTCACGTTACAAAGCGTGAGGGTTTCTTCATTCGAATGAAAGGACTAGAACTGCCATGGTTTATGGTCGATAAATTACGTGTAATCACAATTATTGATTTTTGTGAAATCCATGTGAATCCATGACATGAAAGGCCAGCATTGACTCGACCCATGACGATCCAGCTCCAGGTTAGTCATAGTCCAATTAAAGCGGTTGTAGAGTTCTGTGATATCTCATCACTCTT